>VXBL01006673.1:68303-125302 GCA_013400195.1 Aramus guarauna | reverse complement strand
AAAAAAAAAAAAAGAGGACTTGAACACAGATGATATGCAGCGAGAAATAAAAACAAAACCCCACCAAACCGACTGCTCTTGCCAGGAGAGAGGTTTTGTTGCGGATCCCTTCCGCGGCTGCAGGCTCACCTGGCACTACCACATCCTCCGAGGCGGAGGTGAGCGCCTTCTCCTTTCAGCCGGCGGAGAAGAGCAATTAATTTGGTGAAGTGGCAGCCCACTGAAACGTGGGGTAAAGCTCTCCACCTTCAAAGCCAGCCCCGGCTGCAGGGCCGATCCCTGGTTTAGAGGGGGCCCGTGGCGAGGAGGGGCTGTGGAATCCCCCTGCAGTCGTTGCCTGTGTGGAATATCCCGAATCGCTGGGCCCCGCCGGCTGCGGCGGAGCTGCCGCTCCTGCTCCTCCTCCTCTTCTTCCTCCATCTCCTCCTCCTCTCGGCAGCGCCTGTCCCGGAGCCGTCTGCGCTGGCATGTGAAGATTTCACCCCGCAAGGTAGCTCTGCTCTCCTCGGGGGGTTTGTCCGTGCTAGGGCATTGCTCAGCGATAGGCGGCCGCATGCATTGCTTCGTAATTGTAGCCGAAGCTGTGCTGTATTTTCAAGCTGCTGCAAGTTGACAAGACTTCTGTTGTAGTTAGGAGGGGAGGGGGAGCAGAATATTGCAGAGTATTGCCTTCAGTGGCAGGTTCCAGGAACTTTGGTTGGAGCGTGCTCTTTTTGAGCTCGGATTTAAAGGTCACCGTTTGTGTTGTGCTTCCTGAAGGCAAGCCGAAGCCTGCCTGCGCTCCCCAGTTTGTGTAATACCGGCATTAAACAACAATGGAGACTTTTAATATGGCTGTAGTCTTAAAGTCACAGGCAGGCCCTCTCTTTCCCACCCCTACCCCTGTAATTCAGGCTTCTGAGTCCTCATCTACAAAAGCACAGGCCCACCAGCAGTGTGAGTGTGGATTATTTGTGCAGCAAGAGAGGGAACATTGGTGTATCCAGAATATTTTGGACAGTTAAAGGCTTGAAACTAGACTGATGGCTAAGTTATTAAATGATTGCCTCATTTTGTGCCACTGTATGCCATAAGAAAATGAGGTCAAGTTATAAAAGGTTTTTAATTGATAGCAGTCTGGAATTGGCAGCATTTAAGTGGATGTAAATGAAACGAGAATCTGCCGCTTCTTTGGAAGATGTACGTGAACACAGGTTGCCTGGAGGCAAAAGTTGAGTGTCATGTAGGTTAAGACTTTTGAGATTTTTTTCCTGGTTATTCCTTGGCTTTGACACCTTGCTTTTCTGTTATCAACTGTGAAAAGCCAAGACCCATTTATACTATCTCAGAAAACGTTGTGCATTACCTAATAAATAACGTACACCATTTGTATCCATGTACGCTGATGCATATGATTTAAAAAATAAAGTGGCAGTTAAGTTACTGCTGTTTGTTTTACTATTTGCTGCAAATTCTCTTGTTACGATGAAAACTGCAAAAATCCCAGAACAGTGATGCAACATTCAGGATGATGTAATAAGCACTTTAGGAATCATTTGGAATAATTTGGGAAAATATAGCACAATCCAAATTATATACTGAAATGTAGCAGTTTAGTATTTGTTTTCAGTGGTGGAAAACATCAGTTGGAAGAGGTGAGTTACTGTTGACATTAATTCCTTTGGATTTATTGATATTCTTAATTTTAAGGGTGTGGAGAGTAGTTTGTGGGTTATGGGGCTGCTCAGAGTTTGGGGAATTTTTCAAAATATTGACATTTATTTGCCTTTGGAGCTGCATTCAGAACTTGAGTTTGACTTACGTTAAATATATATAATGTTAAATATAGAAGAAGATAATAAGAAAATAAGGTAAGGAAACGGGTACGTTGGTTACCTATACTGGTACTACTTTTTTACGTGAGAAATGCTGAGTAGTTTAAATTTTGTGATAATACCTGCATTTTTATAGAAATATAGGTCTTGATAATGCAGATGTCAAACTACTAGATGTTTATACTTCACTACTGCAGGATTTTGAGGTAGGGTATTAATTCAGCTGAGGAAGAGCAACACCTTGATTTATGCTGTCTGTCTAAAATGGAGCCATTGAGGAATAAGCTAGAGGGTATTAATGTAGCCATCCTTTGCGGCCAGGAAATTCCTTCCCCTGCCACCACAGAGCAGTACAAATATCCCAGGGTTTTCTGATCCTGGTCCAGCTTTGAAATCTGCGTTAGGATTCCTGTTAACTTCACTGGAGTATGAGACCTACGTGGGTTTTTTGTCCAGTCTTGAAACATTTCTCATAGGCCCCTTGCCATGCTGTCCCATCTCCAGAGTCTGCGTGGAAAATAAAATGCCTTTCATGCTCCTTAGACAAGATATTTCCTAGGAATGTGTGTGCTGCAGATGATGTGGCAGTTAGAGATTTTTAAAACACAACAAAACATTGAAATACTGCTAAAAATTTTAATGTCTGAATCAGTGATTTTATCTTGAAAAGTGTTAGAGCCAACAAAATTGTGCTGAATTCCATGACAGCAGCCTTGGTAATCTGATTAAAACCTTTCTAAGGTTTTCTTGCTTTCATTTTTATGTTTTTGTCTTTGTTAAATTAATTCCATCCCTTTTTTTAGAAGTGTGTTTAATCTTCTGCCTTGTTCAATATCACTGTCCACCAAGTGGTTTCCATCTCTCTCCTCTCTCTCCTCTCTTCTTTTTCTCCTCCTCTGAATTCTTGCTTTGATAATCTCTGACCATCCTGGATCATCTTCAAAGCAGTCTTTAATGTGGAGCTGTATTCCATGAGTAGTGTCTGTTCCTTGTTTTAGAAGACAGAGAGCTCATGCCTCTCCTCCTAAAGTGCTGAAACTACCTGTCTTTTGTCTTTTTGCTCACTTTGTTCACTTTTTTCCTTGATGTTGAATTGTTAGCTCTTTGTTAGCCACGTTTCGCATACTCTCTACCATCATGTTTATCAGTCTAGAACTGGCATGAAAGGAGCAGAAAGAAAAGCCTGAAGTGCTTTTCTTAAACCTGGAGATAAAGAAGAAATGAGAGGTATAATAAGAATGGGAATGGGTTTTGAAAAAAGATAAGGAGGTGACAGATGAGGTTTAAGTGTAAACAGGAGCAAGCTCCTAGGAAAGTTGTATAGAAATACTTTTCAGTAGTGGGCAGTCTTTGCATATACTCACGAGTGACTATGCAGCAGCCTGAAATCTGATTTTTCTATCAATTACTTAAGGTATTTGGAGAAAGAATTGTGGTACATAAAGAGTTTGTGTATTTGGTATCTACTAATTTTAATTCAGCGTTAGGTAGAATGGTGAGAACTCTTGATGAGGTGAATCTGAAAATATCTTACAGTAGATTTATCCATATTTGACTTAATGTGTTGTTTGTTGGAATGCAGATTGGTTAGCTGTGATGGGAGGTTGGGGGTTTTTTTGGGGGTGTATGTGTGTGTTAGGTTTTTTTTCCACTATAATGTTGATAGTTGGACTTTCAGATGAGTGGAGCAGTCACCTGCCGTCTATAGATATGCAAATGCCAAGTATCTTTAGAGGTGCAGGGACTGGTATTCTGTCAGCTTTGCTTGGAAATCCTATTAACAAGAATCCCAGCTCAGCAGTCAGATTGGTATGAGAAAAGGATAAATTTTGTGTATTTAATGTGGGAATACTTGTGATCAATAAAATCAAATATATAAGACAGGATAAACTCCCAGTAATTTATAATAATGTTACATACAAATCTTCATATTGTCATTAGTGTTAGTGCACAAATGATGAGGGAGGTGAGGATAGCTTTCTGAAGGCATTCTAAAGAATGTCTTGGGCATTCATATGGCATTTTAAATTGTTACAATAAATAGTGTTGGTGTCTGGTCCTGTATACATACCATTTTGAATCTAGGCAGCAGAAATGAAGTGATGATTCTTCTAAAATACAATTTTCTGTTTCTCTTCCCATTTGGATTGACTGTGGAGAAGTGTATAGTACAGTTTTTTAACATGTATTACTGGAAAAATCAGTGTCTTATATATGCTGGTTACTGTAATAATGGGAAAATGTTATGCTGCAGAGACTTGAGCGTGCTTGATATCAACTTGCTTGTATTACTATTTCCGTAGTGTTTGGGAGTGAAGTAAGAGGATGCTTAAAAAAGGAACAAAGCCCTGATGTTGCCTTCCAGGCTGTCTTGTGATCATTCCTTCCACAGACAAAAATAAGTTGCTTTGAACCTATTATTATACTTAAGGAACTCTGGTTTTAAATCTTGCAGCGTGTAAGTATATACCAGTGTAAATCCAGCTCTTGCAAGTCACATGCAGGAACTGCATTTCAGGCATTTCAGGTTATTCATTAAAGCATGGGCAGTATTCAGCCTGTTCCTTTACGTTAATTGTTAGGCTGATGGTATAGGCAGATATCAGCATCTCTGGAGGCGAAATGCTACGTATAAAGAATCCAGGAACACAGTGCGTGTGAACTCTGACTGTGAATGGGAGGTTTGTGATGTTTCTGCACCTTTTCCATGTGTTTTCATAAATTGTTCAATAAATTCTATATTAGGTTCAATAAATTGTTCTTGCCACTTACAAAATAAATTGTCTAGTGCTTTTTAGCATATGACATGCCATTCTATCCTCTTGTCAGAAAGTCCATCATTAGTCTATATTTTGGAATTTACTGAAGTTTGCACATTTGAAGTAGTTCTGTGGCTGTGAATCTGATTTGCTCTTTGCTGGCAAAGCTGTGTAATGTTTTTCCTTCACCCAGTTGCAAACTCTGCCCTTCATTTTTTTATTTTTAAAGTGAATATAGTAATAGTTTAAGTATTTAAAAGATAAATGCTGCCAATTATTCCATATCATAAACTGGAAGATGTATTGAGGGAAAAGACTGGATGTTTTTAGAACTTGTATGACTTCTGAAGAATAGACAACATTAATATAAAGTAAAGCTCAATGCCACCAGCAGTGGGGTGGCTGCTTTTCTGAAATACACGTATAATTCCAACTAACATCCAGTCTCCAGAAGAGGGTTGTGCTCCATGATTTGCTTTTCCTGCTTTTGGTTTCTTATCTCTGACCCTGTGGAGGTTCCTGGAGGAGAGGGAAGAGTTATATTCAAATATGTATGATATTTAAGGGTTGCACTGATCCTGATTGGCAGTAACCCAGTGTAACATAATTGGAATTATGGAAAAAATATTGACAAAGCTGTAGCTATACTTAGGATTTAAAGCAGGTTTGTTTAGGAGATGTCTTTGTATTCTGTTTGATAGCGAAGAAAATGTCAAAGTTAGCTTTGAAGCTTCTGTATTTTTGAGAGAAGTGAGACTGGATTTGGTTTGTCACCTTTCATGAGTAGTTAAGTGGTTGTTGAAACGTATGAAAGATCATCTCTTGAGGTTCAGTCCACGTGGCACTGTGTTAGTCTGGCAGACAACCTGAGAACATCAGCAGTAAGGGAATAATAATGGTGGTGGTTTTTAAAGCTCTCATACAAACCTAACCGCGGTGTTATCATAATTAACCTTTTTTTTTTTCCACATTTTCCCTTCAGGCTTATGCTTGAATAGCATGCTGCAAGCATGCCTAGGACTTTTTGTCTCTGTTGCCCAATCTGGGAGCTTGTGAACCGATGCTGGGCTGGACTGGCTGGGCTGGAAGCACAGGTGCCCTTCTGCCTTGGGTGGTGCAGTGGCATGTCTCTGGGTAGCACGACGGCTGGCTTTCTGCAGTGCATGGGAATGACAGCCATTAGTTGGTGGTTTCCCCACCCCACCCCCCAAGATTATTCTTTTCTGAATATAACTGCACAATCTCTTTGGTGAGGCAGTTTTGCTTTAGGCAGATTAAAGCCCTAAAAACTTGAAGCTAGTTGCACAAGCTTGGGAAACAGTAGCTTTCGCTTTCACTGTTTTTCAGCTTCTCACCCCCTCTGCCCTTCCCAGTTATTTGGTATATAAAGTTGTCAACGCTCAAACTATTACAAGTTGTTATGCCGATAAACTGTTCTGTGCCATACAGTCAGGTTCTTTTTTACCATGTGAACCCAATTAATTCAACATAATCACAGGTAAAACTGTGTTACCATCAGAAGAGCCAATGCTAAAAGGCTTGTTATAGGTAGATTTTCTCTGGAGTTCTAGAAGCAAAGAAACCTGTTTGCTTTGTGTATGTTGGGTGTATTTTTTGATGGTGACCTGGAAATTAAAATGAAAGATTCTAGTCAGACATGTACTCAAATGCTACAAAATACCAGAAACTTCGTTTTGTTAGTGTTCTCAACAGAAGGAAAGGGTAAATACTTGTATTCAGGTATCTGGCTTTATTTGAAATAAAGCATAATGTTTGCATCTACAGTAGTACTTTTGTTTTTCAGCATTTGTTGGGACATTCTGGACATAAACTAGAGTTATATGTCTCATAATATTTTTTTTAATGTTGTGTTTCTTTAAAAATAAATTAGGAGGAAAAAATGCAGCTTTTGGCAGCTCTGCAACTTAATTTTGCAGAATCAGTACTTCCAAAGGTGTTAATCCTTGATTTTACTATGCAGCCAAACTTGTTTTTGACAATGATTTTTAAAACAAGGATCTCATTTGACAATATCATAAAGATTGCTGTGACTGTAAGATGCAAAGTTCTGACACGGAATAAGATCACTGTCAGTGTAAATTTTATAAGAGTTTGATCAATTTATTCTATATTGACAGAATTTATCCAGGGCCAGGTATCACATGTCTGTGCCACTCTTTACCATGCTTCGGCTGTTGTTCCGAAGTTGTATCGTGCTCAGGATAATTTGACAGATACGCGATAATTTGACAGAAATGCGATTGTGTGCTTGAACTGGGAAAAATTTTTGCACATATGCACATGTCTTACGTTAACAGTCCTGGAACTGTGGCCTAGTCCTTTTGGCCTTAGTATTTTAGAACTAAAATCAAGGAATTCATAAAAAGCAGCACTTCTTTGCTTCCCATGCAACGCTTTATGACACTATATGCTTTCTTATTGAAAATGTCATCTAAGACTTAAGTTGTGAGACTCTTTTAAATATACCTTTGTATATAATTTGTATAGGTAGATACGATTTTTGTGTTCTAATCTGAGAAAGTATATCAACCTCTCTGACAATACCTGTCTTGGTCTCTGAATTGCTCCTTCATATACAGAGGCAATTTAACCAAAATTAGGTTCAATATAGATGCTCTTTATAATTTTATTTTTTCTGCTTTTGGTTTGGTGATGATTAGATTCTTCAGTAGTGAAATTGGGCTTAAGATGACGTTACAGAACTTCTTGTGAAATGAACTGTTACCTCTGGTGGAAACATGTGGTTCATGCATTACATATGAAATGCATTGCGAAACATTAAGTGATGATAAAATCTAACTCTTGAGTTATAATCAACTCTACCTGCCCTCAGGGAGCAGTAGGGGAAAAAAAAGGTAATAAAATACTATAGTTCATATTTTAATGACCTTGTGCACAGCATTGTCAACCTTGCTACGATTACAAACTATAGCTTAGTGTAGAATCATTTAAAAATGAGGCTTTGCTGTTGGAAAGGCAAAACTAGATTGTACTTCAATTATTTTTCTATAATTTAAAAATAAAACTCATGAAAGCATAAAATTTTCTATAAGAGATTCAAGGGTATCTAGCTCATATTTAAAAATAATCCTGCGAAGCTTTGATACTTAGCAGTGCGAGGTTAACAGTTGGACTCGGTGATCTTAAAGGTCTTTTCCAACCAAACGATTCTATGATTCTGTTTCTCTAGAAGTTAAGTCCGAAGTGCAGCACCAAATGATCTGCCTTCTGGGTAGGGGAAGAAAATGACTAGCAGAGTAAACAGTTTCAGTGAAAGTTTGCAACGCTGTGTTTGTGTATTGATCATATTTGTTTTCCAACATAAGAAACTGGCCGCCTGTGACTGTCTGCAGGTCAAGGTTTTTTAAATAATATGGAGAAGTTTCAAGATAAAACCTTATTATCCCTATTTTTTAAAATATCTGGACTCTTTCACTTTTCTCCATTTATATAATATTTAAGAAATAGCTGGTGTTGGTACAGAGGCTTTGTTTTCCTTTCCACACTTTACTGCTTTCATCTGCAAGAGTTGTAGCCTGTTTCCCCTGTAGCGGATCCCGTGTTTATACCGCAGGTTCTTGTTTGTCACTTTTTGTCCCTAAAAATCAGCAGTTAAAATCATTACTTCATTTACAAAAGCTTATGAAATCTGGATCACTTCAGCAAAATCTTGTTCAACTTGAATATTTTTCCTAGAGCCTGTATGATTGGTATAGAATATGAAAGAGGATATGCGAATTGCGATAAATTTCCTAGCTTTCCTGGAGCTGGATAGTGGGAAGCTGTTCGGTGGTAGAGCCTGGTGGAAGGGTGCGACTGGGTCCTGCTCTCACTCAGGTTATGTAAAAAGTCAACATGAGTATTTGTCCCTTTTAACATTCAAAAATATTTCTCTGGTAACTGAAGTGATTAATGTGCATAGAAGCCTGAAATTCCTTGGAACTTGCTAATGAAGCTAGTCCGGTTTGATCTTTGAGAGGAAAGAAATGAGAGTGTTTCAATGAGTAATGTGAAAGATTGCGGCATGTTACTATGTTGGCCTCTGTGCCAAGGTAAAGAACAGAATCCCTGCCTTGAGGAGCTCTTGGACTAAAGATGTGAATTAGGTACAGAACTGGACAGATATTAATCAACCTAGACTTTGCATGCCTTAAAATAACCATAGCAAGGTACTGAGGATGAAGGTACAACCATAATTTAACTTTGACCATTCAGTTGCTTTGTGCGTTCTAGGGGTTTATGATGTTTATATTAATATTAACTATGGATGCTTGTATAATTCTCCCACTTGTGATGTGGCCTTAGAAACTTGGGATGATGTTCACAGGAGATACGGATCCTCTTGCCTGCTGGTCACTTTGCTGCTCTTGAGCTGACCTTTTTATGTAAATCCACAGTAAATGGCACAAAATACACCTGAAATTGCTGCCATCCTGCAGATTGGAAGGCAGCAAGAACCATTCAAGAGCGCCAGGTGCTCAGCATGGGCACACTTTTTGCAGGACAAGCTTGTCGTAAGTTTAGGTTTTAAGTGATTTAGGACTTCTGCACACATTTTTCATGCTTCTTCAGCAGAATATCTTTGTCATTGGGAACTGTGTACTTTATGCAGAATTGCATGTGTGATTATACACAACATGCTGACAGTCTTTTTGGTGCTTCCAATAGAGAGAAGAGAGCTCAACACATTTAATTGGTGTTACATTAAACCCCCCGAAAAAAAGAGGAGGATGGCCAGGAGCCCATTAAGTGTCTCGAATGAAGAGAAGACACAAAAATTTGAGTGGGTTGCTTATTCATTAAGTTCCTTTAAAATGAAAGTCAGTAAAAGCAGCAGATTTTTGCAAAGGATTATTGGCTTTCTGTATGGCTTTATTTCTTATATAGAAAGGAGTGTTGCAGGGAAGGCTGAGGTGACAAAATAATTGACACAGCTGCAAATAGCATTTTAAATTTAGACTGATTTTTATCTGAAAAATATCTCTGCATAGGTTATTAATAAGCAGTTGAACTGGTTGCATAAACACTTTGTATTTTTTAGGTGTTGTAACATAATTCTTGCTCAAGTATCTTGTGAGATTAGTAAATCTGTCCTAGGCCCTTTATGCAATTATCTGAAATGTTGAAGAAATGAGGAAAGGACAACTAGATTTGAGGAATTCAAACCAACAATGTAGTTGTCTCATTTCTCAGCACATCGGCAAGCATCCTGATCTTCAGAATTAAATCTTTTTCTCTGGTTGGTAACAGTTACCCTAAGGCTTCATTTATGTTGTGACTTAGCTAGGGAACTCCTGTAGCAAAGATTTCTCTTAATATGAAATTATGAAAGCCAGAGACACACTTGGTAAATCACAGTTAGCTGTCTTCCTGGCCTGCCAAAAGAGCATTCTTTAGTTTCACATTGTGTGAAATTAATGGCATGTGATGAGCTCTGAATTCAGTGAGCAGAGAAAGTTTCTGTCTGTGCTGTGCTGGGGTAGTATATAAACTGTGGCTCCTGAGAAATGTTTTGGAATGTCAGATGTTGGTATTTTGTGGGTTAGATGAAACAAATGCAGAAATGAGAAGCAAATTAAGAAGAAGAAAAAAAAATCTTAGTATTTCATTCTCAAATCCTCTTCAGTAGTATTTGGCACTGGAAATACTTCCTAGCTGGTGGCTGAGCTTTGTTGTTGTTTTCCATACTGGTAAAGGAGAAAAATCCTATTGCCTTGAGTGACACAGGTGGCAAAGCAGTGAGGAGTCTGCTGACCTAAATCGTGGTCACAGATCCACAGTGGGAATCGTATCTCTGCTGCATGCTTTGTTGCCAAGAATGGGTGTACCAAGTGAGGGAGTTTGTGTGGTTTTGTTAGTCAGAAACCACAAGCGAGATTTTTATGGCGTTAGAGGCAGAACTGTTTTTGAAAGTACTTGATGTTTTCTAAAACATGGAAAGGCTTCTGAGCTTTGTCAGAAATGTGGCAAGATTGCTGAATGCTTTCCGCAAAAGACAGGTTCCTTAAAACTTTCTACTTTGAGGACTATATGAGCATCTTAGATTTCTAAATTCAAAATTACCATGGAAAAATAATACTTGTAAAGGCCCTCAGCCTTTAAGATTCTCCTGTAGAACCAGTACCTGTGTGAACATTCGAGAGCATGCTCCGGTCTGAAGACTACGCCTTCATTATTTTTTATTCTTGGTGTTCATTGTGAGTATCTCTATCAGCAAAAGATCAGAGAAGTAAAATGATCTTACAGATGTTAAGTACTCATGAAGTAAATTGGATTGACATGATTTTTATTTTGAAAGAGGAAACGACTCCTGTTGTGGTTTACAAATATTTAAATGCTTAAACTAATTGTCAGCCTCAATTTTGAATAGGGAAGCAAAATAAAATGCATGATGTACTCAGAGTTTCTCATACTACTTGCCAGGAGAAACTAAGTTTTCAAAACAGTTGGCCTGCTTTCAGACAGATTTTAATGAGATTAAAGGAGAAAGAATGTGCAAGTTTGATTAGAAAGTTTGGCCATATTCTGACAATGGATCATGGAAGCCAGGACAGAAAAATGTATTTTTTAGTGGTAGAATAGATTTGTTTTGGAAAATGAAAAGTAGAAAGCAGTGGGTAGCTGTCAAATAATTGCAGCAAAACATACTAAGTTCGTATGAGAGAATCTGTACTGTTGTACCCAGGCTGCAGGAGGGCTGAAAGGCAGTTTTAGTGGCCCAGACGTTTTCTCCTTGACTTTAACTTTTTCAGCTGGTTATTTGCCAATAATAATTTAACCAAGGATTTTGTGGGTTGTGCAAAGCTTTTATAGAACCTCATTTGAAAACAGAAATTAACACAATAGTCCTCCACTTCCTTTGTGTTAGGGCTTTTTCTGCAGTTCAGATGAAGATCAGTGTTAGAGTATGCTTGAACTTGGCAAGGTGAGGAGCATGGTGCGTGAGAAAAGATCCATTTACTTATAGGCATACACCAGTCAGAGGACTAAGGAATAGATTTGAAGATAAATGTGCAAATTAAGAACTAAAATTGTTTTCAAAAAGTCTCTTTGAGTATACGTGTATACTTTGTCAGCCTCCTATCAACATGTTTTATCACTAAGTAACAGAGATGGTGCAAGGAAGGCATGGTGTTGTGGGTGGTGGGGGCGATCAGCTCGTGATCACAGTTTTAAATGACCTGGAGTATGAAAAGACTTGAGAATCACTGAGTCAGTATAAAGGCAATAAAACAAGGTCTTTTGGTCCTTATAACAATGTTTGAAAGGCTGTTTTCTTTCTCATTTAACATGCAGCAAGGACATATGGGAGAAGGCGAGGTAACAATATTCCTATTTAATTTTCTAATGTTGACAATGTCTCATGGGAGAAATAACATTGAGTTGTTGTTAGAGGGCAAACTCCAAAATTCAAGATTACAAAACATCAGTTTCACATGAGTTTACATAGTCTGCATGCCATAAATAAACATTTTAATTGAATTAGGTAGTACTCCACAATAGTACTATTGAGGCTGAAATGATCACCATCCTTACAGTGGACATCATCTGTATGATTTGTTACACTGGAGGGCTATGTTGCTGTGTTTGTGTGTATGTTATGAACGCCAGTGCCGGAGAAGTTTATTTTGGTTCTTTTGGGTGCTGATGGCTTCCTTGATGCAGCATAGACTATAGTGAATATACGTCCTGGCCTGCTACGTTAAAGAACCAGATCCTGCAAGCATGCATGTTGAATTATCTAACAGCAGTGGTAATGCTGATGTCCCTGAAAAGGTGGTTTGGGTGTGGAGAATTGCTCCCTTCCAACAATACCTGCAGGACTGGGGTCTTAAGAGATGAAACAAATGGCATGTCCATCAGTTCATTAGGGGAAAGCAAAATAACATTTAAGTCTATATTGCAATATTTTTATCAAAGTAGGAACCAGGTTTGCCTAGTTACAGAAATAGGCCTGATTATAGTTGATTTATATTAAAGGTGTACAAAGTTTCTTGAAATTTCAAATAAAGCAAGCTGACCAAGCCTTGCTGACCGTGGATTTTATTGTATTTTTTTTTTCTTTCAACTTGTTAGCTGTTTGATCTTTGCATGGAAAATGTCTAGATACTGGAATTGGTCAAATTTTCTGTTTTGAAGATATTTTCTTTTTGAAAATAAATTTAATTCAAAGGAAGGAAGCAAGAGCAGGATAAGTTAACCTTCCCAATACGTTACTGTGGTAGATTGTAATGAATTCTGAAAAAAGCAGACATAATATATTGTATCATAGGCAAAAGGAAACGTATCCTAAAACTCATAGCATACCTCATTTATTTGCTTACTTACCCTATATATATTTATTTATTCCTCAAATATTCCTTAAATGAGTAGAAGTCTATTCAGTTTGTTGTCTAGATATTGAATACTGTAATTAAAGGGTGAATTCATGGAAGAGATCAGCTTGTGTGTTCTATGATATTATGCATTTATAAATCAAAGGATCTTAATTAAAAGCAATAACTATTGTTAAGGAAATCTATGAAAAAAGATTATCATAGAAGAATATTGGGCTGTGAGGGGAAGCATGCTTACAACATTTTCTCTTAGAGTGAGTCCATTAACGAAACTCTGTTGTAACATCTAAGGGAACTTGCTTCTAGGAATGGCACAGTATTGCCTAGTTTTCAGTCTTCATTTGCAGTAAATGACAGTGGGTCTTCCTGTTTTTATCAGGATTTTTTTTTTTTTTTTTTATTTACAAGTGGGTGGTTTATGATACGTTTTGATATCAGGTAATTTAAATGTGTAATATATTTAGCAGGTAGAATTCTTGTTTTCCCATCTGCACTGTGAAATTATATCTACTCATTATAAGAAGCTGTTCACTGGAAAATTATATAGGTTAGGTTTTAATGATGTCTGCTATTGGGAAAATCCCCCCAAAAATGGCTTATATTCTCTTCTGTTTTATTTTTTTAAAAGAAATCTAATTGGAAATACAAAATAGTATGGAAAATGGTCAACTTGACCATCCATTAGAAATACTGTTTTGTTTCAAATTTTCATTAGTTGTAGCACAGTTATGAAGAAGATAGCAACCTTTTCTCTGAAATAATGCATTTCAGTTATTGAATGATACTGAAAACTCCAAGGGTAGTAGGAAATTGAGAACATAACTGATCATTAAAGGGGAAGATTGCAAACAGTTCTACTGCTAATGCAGCAACTAATGCATTTTTTTAAAAAAATTATTTAAACTACATGTACTTTGTTCTGTTAGTATGTTTTTTTTTCCCTTTTTTTTTTTTTAACCCCCTCTTCAGGTCAGTCTTCACTGTTTCCAATGGAAGACGGGTTCTTGGATGATGGACGTGGGGATCAGACTCTTCACAGTGGTTTAGGATCACCTCACTGTTTCTCCCATCAGAATGGAGAACGAGTGGAACGGTATTCCCGTAAAGTCTTTGTGGGCGGACTGCCACCAGATATTGATGAAGGTACACCAAGAACATCTTACTCAGAAAAGCTCCTTCTGCCTTAATGACAAAACTGTGGTGTGAAACCTTTTGTCTGTTAGCTAATGAATGATTGTTTTCCTAACTCTATGGAAAAGCTTTTGTACTTAAATGGGTTTCTGCATGTTACCACTTTCAGTCCTCAGCAAACGTGAGATAATTCAAGCTAGTTAAGGCTATAGCATTGTTGTGCCATTGAAGCATGACATCATGTTACCACGCATTTAACTGATTCACAGTATAAAAATTATAAACAAGGGATAGTGGTCCAAAAATAAACAAGTAAATATCACCCGTTTAAACTCATAAATACATTGCAATTATTATAAATTATAATTGTTATTTAAAACAAAGAAAATATATATATTATGGACGAGTGTTGTGAAGCTTCATTTCATCAGAGTTCTGTATTCTGTATGTATGAGTATGCTGGGATAGAGCTTAAAAGTACATCTGAAAAGTTGCATTTTCTTCCTCACAGAATTGTTTTAATACCCACTTTTTGTGTCAGGGAGAGTGATTGTAATGCATTGTAGTGTGTACTACTGTGACGTGAAAACCTGACTTTCATGTCAAACACAAGAGCTACTTTATCATTAAGAGGTCAGATATAACATGGTGTTTACAAAAGGAAAAATGATTTTACAGTCTCTGTTTCTTTTGTTGTTGGGGTTTTGTTTGTTTTTCAACTTTGTCACATTTCTTGTTTTAAAAGCAGATGAGCACATGAATGGTTTGCTCTCTGTAGACCCTAGTTATTGACAATGAGTTGCTTCTGTCAGCGCTCTCCCTGTTAAATGCACAAGTGTGAATTAGAATAAGGAGTATACATTTTAAAATCTACATCACAGCTGAATTTGAGGTTTTTCTGAGCCTGTTTCTAGAAGGCATTTTATGCACATGCTGTAACATCAAATTTGCGTTAAGTGCTGTTCTCAATGGAGATCTATTTTAAGAATAGATATGTAGTAAGTATTGTTCTCCTTGGTTTATATCTTCATCAGCCTGTAACCTTGACACACTGCCATTGCTGTATATATTCCTGATGATCTGTAGTGCACAGAGAAGCTGTCAGTACAGTGGGCTGTCAGTTGCTATTTCATTCGCAATGTCATCAAAGAGTGTAAACCAACTGAAAAAGACATAATTAGTAACACCTTTTCAGATTTCTAACTGAATTTGAGGATGGGGAAAATCCTCTACAACCCCCAACAGCATGCTAGTATAGAAAGCCCTGTGATGCTATACGCAGAATACAGCTGAGCAGTGGTGCTGATTTAGATGACGCTCCAGCAGTCTCCAGTTTGTTCTTTTCATTTCAATTTTTTTAATGAAAGAATTCTTGTCCAGACAACTTTAAGTAGTGATGGTTCAAGTATGTTTGTGGAGAAGGAAAAGGGAATAGTCACTCAATTTCAAGAACAACCGAATTGCAACTAGAAGAGTTCTGTGGGACTAGCATATGCACGTTTATACCAGTGATTTGAGGTCAAAGGCAGAATGGAAATGGATGCAAGAATTGCTTCTTGATATAGTAATATGTTTGTACCATCTCTCCTATAAAATTACATAACAATGTCCTGCAAGTTTACTCTATGGTAGTTTGAGGTCAAGCTCAGGTAGTGTTTTGCATGTGTGGCACTGGCATGTGACATGCAGGCATGGCTGTCTCTTGTGATAGTCCCTTCATTTTTTTCCCAGTCTTTCTGCAATTATAAGGCATATTGGCAGAGCTGATTGCTTACTAGCAAGTCAGCAAATTGTCTCTAAACTCTTTGTGGGAGAACAAGTTGAAGCTGGGTTATTATAGTTGTATAGATGCAGTGACTCCATTTCTGTGAATTATGGGTTACAAGCTTTTATTTATAATCATCAGTAGAAAGAAAAGCTCGATCTTTGACCTGTTGTGTTTTCTAATGTGTGTTCTGACTTGTCATAAAGATTCCCCATCAGCTAGTAAGCATTGCTATGAGCTGCTGAACCTTTAGGGTCACAGAATGTTTATTTATAGGATGGAGCTACCTGAAATCAGTGTTCTTTGAATGTCTTCCATTGAATTTATTTTCGTTTCAATTCGTGCCTTTTCCCTTCTCTCTTTACAGATGAGATCACTGCTAGTTTTCGTCGCTTTGGACCTTTAATTGTAGACTGGCCACACAAGGCAGAAAGCAAATCTTATTTTCCTCCTAAAGGTAAATACCCAATAACCAATAACATATAAGCATTTGAGAATAATTTTTCTTGATAAGACTACATTTTAGACAATATTTTTGTGACAAAGACCCAATGTTTAGGGGGAAGAAAAAGTTGAATACTTGGGATAGTGATAAACTGGTGGAATTTAGAAACTGGCTTTGCAATTATTCTGCACTAAAAGAATTCTTCCTTAACTTCCTGTTTTTACTTTATTCCATTTTCTCCCCCACCCCCACCCCGTTTTTCTTCATTTTTTGTAATAATAGTCAAGACTAGTCCTCTCTAAAGGGACTAAATGCCCTCCACAGAAGCTGGGAAGGATTTGTACCTTAGATTAACAGCCATCCTGGCAGGTTTGCCTCTACAGCTGTGGCTTTTGTTTTGCTGGCTTATCCTTTTCAAAGGAAATGGGGAGCGAGTGTGCTCATCAGCAAGCTCCCTGCTTCCCTTCATGTCTCTGCAGAGGACTTGCAGGAGACTGGGTTGGAAATGTGTGAGAGCATCTTCAGGTTTGTCCCTTACTGTATGGTAGCATGATGGCATGGTGCCAAGCATAATTCTGGGTTATTATCCTATAGGCAATTAGACAAAAGAAGTTACATGTTTGTTTTCCCTTTTTGTAGGATATGCGTTTTTGCTGTTCCAAGACGAAAGCTCTGTACAGGCACTGATTGATGCATGTATTGAAGAAGATGGAAAGCTCTATCTTTGTGTTTCCAGCCCCACTATCAAAGACAAACCGGTAGGTAGAATTGTCAGGGCCTGCACAATTCGTGTATGATAACCAGAAATTATTCTCTTCGGATGCCTTTTTTCCTTTTTTTCTATCTTCAGAGTGCTAATGTTTAAATTACTTTAAGGTGTCAAATCAAGTTCTTAAAGAGGAGACCAACTCACTTCTTTTCAAACTAGACATTATGAAGTTTTTTAGTCTAGTTACAATTCATATTTTTGTTAGAAAAAGGTTTGCTGAATTTCACCATTGCTGATGTGATAAATACATTTCCAGACAGGTATTTTATGCTAATTACTGAATCAACTGTAGAATATGTATTGTCCAAGTGTTGCATGTAATGTGTTTTGACAGAGATAAATCCAAAAAAACATGACATAGTGTTGAACCGTAAATTATTAGTACAAACGGGTTTAGGGCTGATGCAAGTCTGTTTATAGTTGGAGAGACTTCTGCTATATTCCTGCACTTCATATTTGGCCAGCTGTAGGCAAATAGAAAGCAGCTAGTTTTGCATCGTAACTTTGCGCACTGGAGCCTGTTGCATTGAGATAACGCTAGTCTATCGCTTACACTTGGCTAGAACAACACGAGTAGCATAGATAGGTATGCGCCAACGTGGTTCGTACACCACATTCAGTCATGATTAAGTAAATGTGTAAGTAGAGAATGAGTTTTTTCCTAGAAATTTGGGTAACAAGGAAGTGGTGAAATTTAGTATGATCAAGTGGTCTGTCTTAACAGAGCTTATTGCCATTTCATTTTGAGAAATGATTGCTGAACGAGTAGAAAATGAGTTTAGAAAGTACTGCTGTTTAAGAGGTTTTCTTCTTTGTAGGAGACTGCTTTAATTTATATTACTGAGATACTTTGAATTGTGAATGGTTAAAAAAAAAAGGCTTTTTGTCCATAGGTTCAGATCCGGCCTTGGAACCTTAGTGATAGTGATTTTGTTATGGATGGTTCACAGCCTCTTGACCCACGAAAAACCATTTTTGTTGGTGGTGTTCCTCGGCCTTTACGAGCAGGTACACTGCGTGTTCCGCAGCACTGGGCATGTTGAATATGCAGTCTGATTTGGGGAGCAACGGGGGAAACACGTTATTTCAGCAAGGGAAGTATTAAGTGTTCTTGACACTTATAGCGGGGGACATGAATACAAATGGACTGTTTCATTTGATGCTTTTAGAAAAAATTATCGAGTCTACACCACTGTTTCGTTTTCCTTTCTGGTTTAGTGGAACTCGCAATGATAATGGATCGGCTGTACGGAGGGGTGTGCTATGCTGGAATTGACACAGACCCTGAGCTGAAGTACCCAAAAGGAGCTGGGCGGGTTGCGTTTTCTAATCAACAGAGTTACATAGCTGCTATCAGTGCTCGCTTTGTTCAGCTGCAGCATGGAGAGATAGATAAACGGGTAAGGTCTTCAAGCATATTCTATTTTTGTTCAGTGCTTTCTCTAGAAATGCTTTTCCATGTAAATGTGTGTCATTGTGAAGATTGTAAATGTTATATCAGATTAATTGCATATTTAGGGCTAGATTGTGCCATTTAGATACAACACGGAATAAAAATGAAGGAGTGGTACAGAGCTGTTGCTTCTGGAACGTGGGAGGCAACTGTGAAGCAGACTTTCTCAAATTGCTTAGCATAATGGGAAGCATGTCAGCTGCCTTGCCCTTTTATAAGAATATTGCACTTGCCATATACTCCCACTGCAAGTATTTGCACTGGTAGTGTTTGTATAATGTCAGGGAGTAAGGTATCTGCCAAGGATGGAACAGTTCTTACTCCTGTTCTGCATCTTTTGAGAGAGTGGGCAGAATCTGGCCCCAGTGTTACACATAGTGTGCTGGGTGTTCCTAAAGAGCATCATAGTAATGCATTGTAAACTTGTTAGCGTGCATTACAGCCTCCCAGTCATCCTCCACAGCTTATGTAAAGGCTGTGTCTGGTTATTTTATTCCTTTAGTATTATAAATTAAAGGAATATGCCAAATGGATCTGCAGTTTGCTTGCCTCTACCCTCTCATCTATATAGAACGTGACTTTGCCAATTACAGTGATCTCCGGGCCACAGTTTTGAGAAACTCTGATCCTTACATCCGCCATTCTGTCTAATTCATCTTTTGTCTCTGGATTTTTCTTACATGACTGTCACTATTGATCTTAATTTTATAATTACTACAGAGGAAAAACCCTAAACTTGGTTGATTATCTGATTATCATTTCACTTCTGTTTTGGCTATAAAGCTTGGGTGGAAGAATTTTAACAACAGTTTGACTGTGGGCCTGTGAATTGGAATGTCTTTGTTCTAATCTTGGCTCTGAAATAAGTTCTGTACAGCTTTGAACAAATAATTTGGGCCACCCTTGTGCAACTTCTGCTTGCATAAGCGGACACTTGGGTGAATAGATCCATTGAAGCTGGTGGGACTACAAATTTAAGTAAGTACTTGTGAACTCTAGCAAAGATTTTGCAATCTATTTCCCCTTCCTTCTCTCCTCCCACTCTTCCTTATTTCCACATTTTATGTGCAGTTAAGAAGAAATGTGGGGAGATGGGTGCTCAGAGGATTCATTATAAGAGGGATTGGGTGCATGAGAGATACAAAAGTGCAACAGTGTCAATACTAGTTTTAGTAATAATATTTTCTAATAGTTTTTTCTGCAAAAATAAAATTAGTAACAAGAAGGGATTTCCTGTAAAATTAGGCAAGGAGGAGCTGATAAAGGGCATGCCCTTCAAAGAGATAATGCAAATTAAGTGCTCAGTGGCCTGCAGCACCCACTGCTGCAGAGCTTCTGAGGAGTGCTGCCACCCCAAGTGTGCCTGATGAAGTAGCTGTAATTTAAGCTATTTCTCTGTAGTTAGGAAACCTTGATACACCTAGCACAAGTAACAATTGCAGGCGATATTTGGCACATGCGCTTCGGCACACACTGAGTAAATGTGCTGAGGACTCTGACTGTTATCTCTGGGTTGCAAACTTGCACAAAAACTGGTGCCGCAGTAACAGGCTAAAGCAAGCAGAGGTATAATTACCTGGGCTGCAGTTTGGCCTCTGAATACGTCTGAGTAGACATAATAGAGCAGCAGAATTGCCACGATAAGGAGGCATGCATAGCATATTCGTACCTTCTCCTCTTCGTACTTGTAGAAGATGACACTCCTCAATGAATACCCAACCTCAAGCTACATAGCAAACTAGATGCTGAAGGGAGAATGTGGTGTTCGGAATATTTGTCTGCCTCCACTCTTTTACAATTTCATTCTTCTGAGTTGGTGTGGAGGGGTGTTTGAGAAGCAGAACTCTGGCAGAGGAAGAGGGGAAAAACTGAGGCCAAAAAAAAAAGACTGCTGTACTGTCTCTAAGTAGTTTATATGTACTAGAAGCACGAATGGCATCAAACTAGTGCAGTGCTCTGTCCGGATGGGATAAAATTGGGTAAGTTTAAAAAGTCAGGAAGTTGTGAATGTCCTTATTGGAATGAGCTGGCATACCTCTGAGGTTTGTGAGATACACACAGGAGCATCCCTAAGCCAGATGTAGAGATAACAGGTTAACAGTAGAGACACCAGTCACAGTCTGGATATTTGGAAATGTTTGTGAGAACACCTAACTAAATGAACTTCAGAGAAGGCTCACAAACACACCTAGAACAGGAAATTGCACCTACACTTCTTTAACGTGAAGTTTTCTGTTGCTCTTCTGATGTGTCCCATGGACCTTTCACAGTTCTGTGGAGCGAAAGAATGGGAGCAGAGGTGATTACTGGTTTTGAGGTGGAACTGAGCCTTTAGGGGATGGCGGTGCTGCAGTTCTGATTTAAACAGAGAGGCATGTCTAAACGAGCTGTGCTGTAGCCAGCAAGCAACAAGCAAGCAGCAAGCTTTGCCTTGCTGTCACAGAGAAAGTGCTCTGGAGTGCTGGGAGCCGGGTTTTGTAGCCCACAGTACAGCAGGCTTGGTTTTGGGATGCAAATGCCTAGATTAAAAGCTAGAAACCTGCAGATGTTGCAGTATAGATGTATCCTTGGAGTACCAGCTGGTAGGTTCCTGTGAGTCATTATCAGTTGAGAACTTGAAGAAATTTTTCTTCTCCTTTCTTGTCTGCTGTACTGAATTATGCTCATCATCTGGCCCTTAATGCCAAGAGCGTAGGTGGCCATCAGAGTCCTGTTTTATACTTCTCATTTGATCCCAACAAGATTAGGGAAGTTTCCTTTTGCTGAGAGAACTAAGCCACAGAAAAAGAAAACAGAAATGTGCTGTTTATTAAGATAATAAATGACATTTTTAAAAGTTGGAAATTCAGACATTGAAAGGTGTAGACCACGTGCATATTTAATCTGCAGTTAGTGTTGTGTAAACAGTTTACATTCCTACCTGAAAGAGTAGGAGCTTGATTGTGCATCCCCATACTTAAAAATAAACCCTCAGAATTCTCCAGGAGTTTGATTGTGAATCTGCGTATCAGTTCTGTCACAATAGGTTCATTGGTGCTTTCTGTACATCAGTGACAACATGTGTGATACTGATGGTCAGTGTTGGTTTCTGGAGGGGTTTTAAGGATCAAGGAGGACGGTGGGAGCAGGATTGTTCTCAAGTTATGTGCCTGTAGTTTTGGGTGTTTAATGATGATGACCGTGTGTAATGAGGGGGGAAATTCTTGAGTGTGATGTTCCCTGCTACAGAACTGAGATTGCAATCCTGCTGGAACACAGTAAATAATGTGGAAATGTCATTATCTACATTGTTACTAAGATTTGTAAACGTTCTTCTCATTTTCTGAATGCAGGTGGAAGTTAAGCCATATGTCTTGGATGATCAGCTTTGTGATGAATGTCAGGGGGCCCGTTGCGGTGGAAAATTTGCTCCATTTTTCTGTGCTAACGTTACCTGTCTGCAGTATTACTGTGAATATTGCTGGGCTGCTATCCATTCACGCGCTGGCAGGGAATTCCACAAGCCCCTGGTGAAGGAGGGAGGAGATCGCCCAAGACATATTTCATTCCGCTGGAACTAAATGATCACTGCAGTGCTCATATGCAGGCCTCAAATTAAGTGCACTCTTCTGTTATCCTGATTGCCCCTACCCACCCTACCCTTTCTCTTATTCAAGATAGCATGTCCTTTTGTAGTAGTCTGTAATTTAACAATAGTATAATGAAAGAATGACCTATAATATGGGTATTTTGTAGAATCTTGTCATTGAAAACTGTATTGGGAACTCCTTTTCGTATTGATAACATGTTGCAAGTGAGTTGCATTCTCTTGTCTTTACTACCGAGAGAACACTTAATTTCATGCAACATTTTCTTAAGAGGAGAGAAAAATATTAAGAAAAGATAATTGAAACAATAGAGTATTTTGGTTTTTTAATTAAATTATTGTTAATAAAGAACATAAGAATACTTTTATTAAAATAACCGTGTAACAATAACACTATCAGTCTGTTCTGACACTTTTCCCCCAGGGAAGCCTGTTTTTGCCTCTCTTTTTGTTTCGACTTCGGATTTTTCCAGCAACAGATGAAGTTAGCATTTACCTACCAACAGGAAAGAGCATGTTTAAAGCAACAAAAATGCATGAGCAAAGTTGAAGCAGCATTATAATAATGATCTTTTTAAAAATCTGTTAAGGATTTTGAGGCTGAAATTTTAGCTCGGTATGTATCTGACCGTGCCTCTGACTACCACCCACATCCAAATTACTAATGAGATAGGCAGAGCTTACTATATTTTCATCAAAATGATTACATTTTAAGAATTTCTGAATGTAAAAGGAGTAAAGTTACTACTGAGGGGGGAGTGCACTTTTTTTTTCTTTAAGAGAACTCAATTGTCTGGTTACAGCCCTAGAAATCCTACCAAAGCTAGAGTAATGACAACTAGTTAACTGGCATTTCCTCTCCTGAAGGAAAAATATATAGATTTTATTTTTGATGGCTATATATAACTCTATATCCTAATATACTAACATTCATCAGGGGCCAGCCTTTGCTCTCCATTTTGACGTGAAAAAGTAGAAAACCTAAAGATACCTCAAGGATATCACTGATTTTTACTGAAGTTTTGATATTCCATTGCGTCACACAAAGTAAAATTGGCTGCTTATTCGTTTCCCATCTTGGATGTAAAGTTAGTTTTAAATACCCTCAAACTTAGTTCTAACAGAAGGCATGAACCTAAGTAGTTTCCAAGTCTTGTTTTGCACTGTTTTCTGAGATTGTGCATGAAATGGTGCAAGTGTGCGTATGCCTTTCTTTACTCTTCCTGTAGAAAGAATCCCAACTAAGATTCCACCTCTTCAGAACTTAATATGAGGAAAGACAGACAGACAGGTATTTGAAGTGCCAACATTGCTAAGTTAATGCCTACTTTATTCTCAGTAAGTTCTACTTTGAGAAGCATTAACACAGTACATGTTAATTGAATGATAAAGAGTGGGTGCAGGGGTTTAGTTTGAAATAGTTGAATGAAGGAGTAGTTCTGAAAATTATTTTTGTTACTTTTGAACTAATGCCCTGGCCAACTTCTGAAATGATTATTTTAGCAGTGTGCGAACAAACAAATTTAGCGGCAATCTTCTGATCTGCCCAAGCGGCACGGTACCATCCTAGATTTTCTCAAACCAAAGACTTGCCTCAGCACTGCTTGGAAAACATCTGCTCCGTGAAAAGCCTTTGTCGGCCCCGCTCATCCCGTTCCTGCAGCCCAGATTATCTTTATGAGAAGCAGTTTTTATTTTCAATACAGGCTTTAATGAACTATACCTTACTAAGTTCCAAAGGTCAAAATGGAGACATTTGCTGTCTACTAGTCAAGTATAGAAAGGGAGCTGCTTTTAATGAAATCCCTGAAAATATTGACAACAGTAATGCAAATGCAGAGTGCTCTTGTGTAGATTGTCAGGGACTTTTTTTTCTCTGAAGTACATAATTATAGTTGGAATGTTCCTTTAAGTTTTTTAATGCTTGTAGGTGGCTTGGGGTGTGCTATTGTGCCGATCCTACCCAGTAAACAGGTGAGATGGGTTACCATTACAAGAAATAACACTGTTTGAGAACTAGCTTTGAATAATAATTTTCCCTTTGTACATGACCTGCTGAATTTCGGTACAGTGTTTTTGTAGCTAACTTATTTTGTCATGCACATAATGTATATTTGTTATGCACTACTTTTGTATATCTTGTTTTTCCAACAGTGAGCATTTTTAGGCACACTTTTCACTGACGGGATATCTCTTTATGCAATACCTCAATTTTTCATATTGCAAAGAGTAGCTTTTTGTACTTTTATTACTGAGAGATCTTCATATACTTCATTTTTTAATATAAATAATTTTAATAAATTTTATTTTCTTATATTCTGCTTTTTATACATTTCAGTGCTCTGCATACATTTTGAATTATGGATGTTGTGCACTGGCAATGCTATTTTAGAATCTGCAGAGAAAAGAAAGCATGTTGCTTAAACATCTTAGCCCAGCACCAGGTATTTGGTGTACATATAATTTAAGAAATAGTATATGTAAAGTTGAGAATTAAAGAAGAAAAGCATGAAAGTGACAAATGACACTGTCTTTAGACCCATGAAATTTAAATGCATAAATATAGTGTAGAAATTTAAAAGTAAAGAAACATCAAAATTGTCTACCGCTTCTTACTAAGTTTTTAAAAATTATACACAAATGCAGACGTTTTTGGTGAATGTTTAGCCATTTTTAATATTAATAAAAATTGATGTTAGGTGTTTGCAGAAATGTGTCTGCTCTTTTAAATTATATTTAAAGAATAAAAGAGAGCCTGCCAGGTGGCAGGCATGTAATGTTAGTATGCATGACTAATGTAAGAAATTGTTATTCTACTAATATTCACTTGTGATTGTGTGACAAGCGTGTTTACAGATTATTTGGTTACACTTCGATTTACAGGGCATAAACAATTATATACATTACTCTGTACTTAAGTAGCGATGACATGTCCTTCTGACTACGTGGGATTTGTAGCTGGGGTTACCGTGTAGCTCCCAACACAATTAACATGTAATTGGGCTACCTGTCTTAGGGTATCACTTCAATCTGCAAAGGGGTTAATAGCATGTAGTTTTATCACACTAGCATGGCACTGGCCATGTATTTACAATGTAGTTACAGAGTAATTACATGGTTATTTTTGCAATGTAAAATAAAGTGTTTCTGATTATTTTATATGTAAAGGAACCCCACTGCCCCGTGCTTTTTGGTATAGTATATACTTCTCCATACACAGACCTCTGCAGAATGCAAATTTAAAACTTGCAGTGAATGAATTTAGCGTTTTATAAGGATGCTGTTGGAAAGACTTGATAATTCACCCCTTTTTGTTTTTGAAGAGTTAAAACCTTCTGTTAAAAGGTGATTTAAAACTTGAATGTGATGAATTGTGGCAAGTTAACTTCAAGTTATGTGCAATACCTATTTCAGACTTCTGGAAGATCTTTGCAGTGTAATTCTTTGTTTTTAATTGCAGACATTTAAAAATGTCATTTTCTACTGTTCTAGTAAATCCTCTTTCTTGCTGGTGTTTCTAAAGAAAAGAATCAGAAATCAATCTTTCTACTAATGTAAATTTGAGATTATTTTTAAAAATATGGAATAAAAGGTTTTGGTCATTTGCTTTATTTTATTATTTTAAAGCTACTGTGATAGCATTGTAAGAATTGGGACAATATTGTATTCAACTGTTTTATTTTTTATATTTTTAAATTTTAAAGTATAATTAGTTTTTATAATTTTCATCAGATTTTTTTGTTATATTTTTTGGAAGTGAAACTTTTAGCAAGTGGGTGTCTAGTTTTTACTAATCCCTAATATGTTTTTCCCCCAATGTATTGCTCATATTATCAGAAGGAAAAGTTATTTAAGTATGTCAGTTAATTGTACTACTTGGCTGAATTTCCATATAGTTTTTACTGTGTATGGGGAGGTTGTAGTATTTATTATAGCATTTTAAATAAGGGTAATTCATTTTTTATTAAAGTCATTTTCACGTTTAAGTTCATATTTTTGTATGTTCTACTCTAAGTTATATAACACAAGTTACTTTTTTTAAAGAGTTCATTTGTTGAAGTGCTAGTGAAAATTAATGTTATTAAATAGTTTGCAAATGACTATTTATACCAGTATGCATATAATTTTTAAATATTTGTAATGTGAGATGTTGAATGAATAAAACTTTTAACTCAATGTTGCTCCTTAACCTTTTTATTTTAAGCTTCCTGTAGAAACATGTTCCTTTGTGGCTGAAGCTCGTGGGGCTCGGGGAAGTGATTTTGCTGAAGTGTACGGCACGCATCCGGCTATCTGATGTGTCGAGTGCCCTAGTCTAAGTCCTGCAGCCCTGTTTCAGTCCAAATTTGGAGCACAGCTTTGTACGGGGTGCACGAGGGAGAGCGTGACCACTTGAAAGATGTTGAGTACTGCGAGGACTGCAGTAAATTGGTACAAAATCCACGGGCAATGCTGCAAAAATGGAAAGGGCGAGGTCTAGAGGACTGCAGAACTGCTCTCTGTCGAATCAGGCTGTAGGAACAACCCTGTTCACTGCTTGTGTCCAGATGTCGTCTTTTGGAATGTTGAATGCTTAATTTTGTGAATTTGGTGCTTTTTGAGTTTTTGTTAGAAATCATGGGTAGCTTTGGAACAGCCTTTCAGCTGTTTCAGCACTGCTGTGCAGCTACGAAATCACTAACTGGGTAGGTGACATGTTAAATGAGAAGAATACCTCTGAGGCTCGTGTAATGCATTGTGTAAGTCAGAAACCACTGTGCAGCTGGGATGGAAAGATAACCAGAGTAGGGCCAGAGTGGAGCCAAGCAAGGCCTGGACAGACAAGGATTCTTTTTTAATTGTCTCATGGTTGTGGTCTGATACTAACAGAAGGGAAAAGCCTGGCACTTTAAAGAGTTTGCTAGTGTCTGCCTTTAATTTAAAATATCTGAACTTGAAATGTCTAAAAAGTCTTGTGAAATGTTACAACTTTATGTATCTGCCCTTCAAGGACTATTCAACGGGAACAGGAACCGTGCAGAAAGGATTCAAGAGTTTTGCGTCCTCAGTAGCTAGGGATTCCCTAAACTTTGTTGGTTTTCTTACTTTGATACAAACAGCTAAGCTTCAAGGAAGTACAATTCAGATTGGTCTGGAAGTAGCTCTGCTAAGTGGAACCGTGAGCTGGAACACACACGTGTTCCTTGTGAGAAAAAACTGCCCAAAATAGAGTACTGCATGAGGGATCAAAGTGTGCTGCACCAACCAGCACTTTGCTGTTGGCATCTGAGCTGCTCATCTCTTGTGCCATCACCTAGGAATGGTGGTGTAAACGTTCACTGGATGTTGAGTAGCATTCTTTTCTGTGGGTGCTTCAGAAGTGCAGATCTTACAGAATTGAGCTATCACGGGATTACTTCTGCAAGAGGCTTATCTCTTCAATTCCCATTGGCTTCAGATGATGCAAACTTAGAAGGTAATGCCTTTAGAAACTCATTTTTAACAAGAATGAAAAGTTCAATGAATGAATGAATTGGTCTACTTCCAATCCCTTAAAACAGGTATTTAAAAATAACCAGAAAACGCTGATACACTTTGGATCAAAAATGCAGAGGCTGGATTGTCTGATCACGAATAATGAACTCTTTGGTGCTGCGTTCTGTGCTGGCCAGCCAGTACCAGACAGTGTTGACCAGTGTTAGCGTGTGACTTGGCTGGAAACGGCAGCATTATCTCCATTCTCTGCCTTGGCGTTGTTAGGAAATCGTCATAGTTCAGCCTCTCCCAATGTGATAAGTTCTTGACATTGTTTTCAAGTGCAAATGGTCTTTTAGAAAGCATGTGCTTATCAGTGGTTTATCTGATAATGGGTTTTTTAACAAGTACCATAGACTTGAAATTTGGTTCTGAAATATGGGGGTTTAAGTCTTTTGATGCCATGGTGGTGGAATTAGTGATGCCCTTCAGAAACAAGGCACTCCCTGCCTATTTTCAACTCAGAATGCTATAAACTTCAAGGTGTTTATCAGGATATAGCATCTGATTTACAGTTGGGGAGGTGTGTCTTCATTCTAAAATTTCCTGTATGAAGATTGCAAAATGTTCTGTTGAATGTTTAATAAATTAAATTTTATTACATAGGTAGAGGATAAAAAATTCAAATCGATAAGGTGAAATGCCAGAAGTCTGGAGTGTTTAAAACTAAAAAAGATTCGCTCTTGGTAGTGATGGCTGTGGCTGATTCTGAACTGCTGAGAAGTGACTTTCTAGGAAAGATGATATAACAAATCCCTTTTGGGTTTCAGTTTGTCCTGAGACTATAAATAAATGCTATAGACAGAGTCCAGAAGATGGAGGTATGCCTGCTGGGTAGAATTTCAGAATTTCCACAGTACATGAATCTCAACTATTTTCTTTCGGCACAAACTGCTCGTGGAGCAGTCTCAGCACCAGCTCTCTCTTGGGTGCTACTTTCGCTAAATGAACTGCTACATTCCACATCAGTGAAGAAACTCCGTTTGGGTGGAGATGGATATAACCCATCTTGTACAGATTTAAAGGCTAAGGTAGATTTTAAAGAGGGTCTCTTAGCTGTCAAGTCATTGTTGGACAGTTTCTACTGTCTGTCCTGATTCTCCAGCTGCTGTTTATTCAGCGCTATGGAAGCCTGCTCAGCCACACTGCTTGCCTCCAGGAAATCTAAGACAAATAATAGCCTCAGAAAGGATAGATGAGGAAAAAACACTGACATCTCTTCCTCTGTGTAAAATAAGCTGATTCAGTCTGTCAGTATGAAAAACAGCCTCTGGGATAAGAATATACTTGCAGCTGTCTCTGCAGTCATAGGAATTGAAGGGGGCAGGGGGTGAATCAGTGCCCTAAATACATGGCTGAACTCCCCATTTCAGGTGGGGAGCGAGTCTTTCTGAAACTTGATGCTCTGATAAATGCTCTCAGATATCACCTGTTCTCATGAAAAATGAACTATAATTTGCTGACTTGTCATACGGCTTTTCAAATGTTAATTTATTTGAATGTATCTATCGCTAAGGGAAGCTCCTCAGTCACCTTATTTATGGAGCTTGGCAGACCACGGTGCGGTGCTGTTCTGTTAAGGTTCCTTCACAAAATTTGCTAGTCAAAAGTGCTCAGTCCTCCTTGTATATATAAAATACAGAAATATATAAGGTCTGTGTTTGATTGTGTTTTTCTTTCTGGAATTTAATTTTGGTGAACAATGAAAGCTGAGATTAAATCTTCTGAACACAACGCAGGTAAAGGGTATCTGTGAGAACACATTTTTGGTTTTTCATTAATCGACTTAGTTTTATCGCCGTCAGCTACATGGTGGTTTTCTATTCCAAAACTGTATAGCTGGGTGAGTGGCTTTGCTTTTCATGTGATGGAAGAACATTGATTTTACTTAGATGGCAGACTGATAGTGCAGATGCGGTTGCGAAACACTGTGTGCCTTGGTAACTCTTAACACAGTTTTGTAATCTGTGGAAGGGTGGCAAGTCACACATAAAGCAATGCATTTAAAGAAAAAAACAAGTCTCCACTGACCTTCTCCAACCCAACGTTTGAGAAAATGTTTGCTCAATCTAAATCACCATCTTGCAATGCTGCTGACTCATGAACCAGGATCAGTTTGCTTAGTGATTGTTTATGCCTTGCTACGCCTGTGAAAGCACTAAGTTGTCAATTTAGCAAAGTGTCATTTTTCAGGACAGTGCTTGTCACTTTAAGCACGTGCCCAGTACTGGTTTGTGTGCGGAGTACATTCATGCCAAGGATTTCTGAATTTCCTTTCAGTGAGTTAAATGGTATTTTTTTTTTAGGTTTTTGAGGAACATTCTCATTGTAAGCAGCAGGCAGTAGCCCCCAGCTTTGCTTTAGCGGGCCAGCTGTTCACAGGCAGATGTTGCTCTGTACACACTGGCAGAAACAACTCAGCTCTTCAGTCAGTGGCAAGAAAATTTGCTCATGGGTTGCTTTTAAGGGGGGTGTCTTTGGAGGAATGCAATGGCAGAACAAAGCCGTGACTGCTTCAGTTCTCTCTGCAGAGCTAGCAATCCTTGGAGACAGAAGCTCTGTTCCTTTTCAGGCAGCATCCTTATGTCTCTGATGGTAGACCGTGAATGTTCAGTGTCTACAACAGTTCTGGGAAGACCCTAGTACCATTACAGAGTGGACTTACTGGTGAGGAATGAGTGTGTTCAGTGGTGTTTATACTGAAGTTAAATAGGACTGTCTCATCAATACAGACAGATGTATTGGTGATTATGTTAGCCTGCAGGCAGACTTTGGTCTGAGATCATGTTAGATTTCAGAAGAGGCTAAGAAAATGTGAGCTTTCTGTGCTTGGACAGGTGGTCTTCGAAGACCTACATTAGTGCTGTGTCTGAGGATGATTTAGTGGGTTTTGCTTTTTATATCCTGTACTGAGCCAGTGTTCTTCCAGGGTGTGGAACCTGGAGGTTTATCGCAGGTAGGACTAAACTCTCTCACCTGTGTGTTCACGCAGGGTCTAACTGTGCATTCCCCAGCATAGTAGTAGTAACAGTTAATGTCCTTGTCCTTGCAGCCCAAAATTTGGTAAAGTTTTACGACGTCCTATTTGGAAACAAAGGATGTCATCGTTAAATGCCAATAACTTGCACATTTGTATGGAAAAATGAAATGAGAGAAACTGAAGTCCTTGCCTGCCTATTGCTGTATCCGTTTGACTACAAGTCTTTCCCAGAAATAAGGCTGTTTAATTCTGGTGTTGCCTTCCATGATCATTTTACCTTTTTGAGTTCCCCTATAGTTTATTTTGAGATTGGGAATCTTTATTTAAATACTGTAATACAAAGTTTTTCAAAGCCAAGGGTTTCAGTCTCATTGACTTGGGTTTTGATTATAAAGTCTACGGATCTTCTCGGTGATTTGCAAATCTCTCAAGGGGAGGCTCAGGCTTTTATGTAACAAACTTAGTTTATAGTCTGCTAAATATTTTTATGCACAGCATGGAGAAATGGGAAAATATACCTCTCCTTATGACTGGTGTGGATGAAGCGATTCCCACATGTGTGGTTTGTAAAGCGATTTGAGATATGCAGATTCATTAATATGAAATGCAGGTGTGTTAAAATGGCAGCTGGCCATTTTATCTCTCTGCTGCACTGTGTTATTGCCTATATAATTAACTGTGAGATCCATTGTAAATTATGAAATTTTACAAGTAAGCAAAAGCTGAGGGCATAATGCATTGCTTTGATTTACCAGAAGTGGTGAGTTTTGTTTTTATAACGATTCCTAGTTATACTAATAAATAGTCCCCAGTGTATTCTGTAATGTAACCCCATTCTAATAAAATACCTCACTCCAGCGACTCTTATTAAATATTCTGTGAAAACGAAGAAGATACAGTAATTGTTTGTGTTACTGCTGAGGGTATAATTAACAAGGGTTGACTGTTGCTTTTGTCAGAATTAGCATACTTTCCACGTAAAAATCCCTGTTAACAGTGTTAAGATTTGTATTTCAGATGTCTTCACAATTTGCAGCTGACCAAGATCATGTAATACTTAATAAGCAATCTGCCTTGCCTGAATTATGTTGAATCGTGAGTATTTTGGTTAACTCCATTGCAAAGAATCCTCGTAGAAAAACAAATCTCTGACAGCAGAAGGAGTTTCCTTTTTTGCAGGGAATCAGGGAATCACTAAATGTGCACACAGCAATGTTCCATCAGCTCCTGCCTTCCTTCTTGACATAAGCTGCAGGTTTGCTACCACCAAACCCTACCTTATTTTAAAACGATAGTCAAGGTTAACAGATGATGATGCATACTTGCCCAAAATAAATCCAAAACAACAGAATTCTGGAAACAATGCATGTTCTGACCTGGAGAAGCTGACATGTGAATACAAAACAAACGGCATGACGAGGTGCAGGCTGAAAGCTAGAATCAGGTCTATTTTTAACTAGGCAGTTGATGATGTGGTGAAAAGCTGAGGTTTGTTCAAAATGATAAATACAGAGATAGTGGCTAGCTGGTAGTCTGCTCACACTTGTGGAAAGGAGAATGAAGAACACTGAGCAGTTAAAATAGCTGAATTTTCCAGTTCTGCAGATTGCTGATAGATTTTAGGTGGCATTGGTTTTTGCCAGTAGCAAGACATCCTAAGAGACATCTGAGCTGAATTTGCATTTGAAATCAAAGTCCTGGCAATGTACTGTTGGGAAAAGGGGACAAAACGTGCCACACAAGGCGTATGTGTATTTGTATTAGTAGGGTGGAAGCTTATTCCATAAATACAGATGCTGAGAAAACCACTGATTTGACAGCCCTGCCAGGGCCATAGGAAGGGAGCAGCCTGCCAGTTGGCAGCGGGAACTCCTGCTCGGGAAGATACAGCAGCAAGTGTTCATGCACAGTGCGGGGACGCTCACAGAATGAAAACGGAGCTGCCGAGATTCATGTGCCTGTGTTTGGGGTTATTTTGTGGTGCGGACTGAGTCTTACATATTTCTGCAAAAGGAGTGCTTTCTTTACCAGGGCTTTGTGATTAATGGATGTGACAAAGTTTGCACTCCAGGATCAGTTTTTAATGAAGCTGTTTGGTTGCCTCTTTCCGGGCTTAATATTCCCAAATTGAACTTGCTGGCTGCTGCTTCACCAGGCCAATTTGTTAGCTCGGGTTGTTGCAGAGGAGGAGGGTGTTTGGGGATTTTTGAGATCACAGCTGAGCTCAAGGGTACTGACTCAGTGGTTGTGTCTTATCTGTGACCTCCTTTTTAGCCTGCACACTTCGGAGCCAGCGGTAGATACCCTTTTTATCATTGGGAAAGAACAAATTACTCCGGCAAACTGTCAGGCTGTGCCTCTGGAAGTTGTTTTGCTCTTTTTTTCAACTGCCTACACAAAATGCCTTTTTCTGACGGTGTATAAAATAGCTGGAAATCCTGAGCTACCTCGCAGAAGAGTGCTGTGGGGTTTTTTTTTCCTCCCGCACCCGGTGGGTGCGGAGGCGGGGACCCCTCTCGTTCCGTAGGTAAGGCTGCCACCTCGTGGGGTCCCTCCGCACAGCACCCTGCCCCGCCGAGGGGACACGGTGACGGCCGCCCTGCAGACCCTGAGGACTTTCAGCCTCCTCCGAAGGCTGGGGAAAGGCTCCGCTTTGCTTCGTGGTCTTTTTCAGATCCGTTCGCAAGGGCGACGAGTTGTCAGCGCCATTCATGTTGCTGGTGTTGCTAAAATAATTAGGAAAAGGTATTTTCCTAGAGTTTATTCTTTGGAATTCATAATGCTTTGCCTCCTCTGAGCAACTAAGTGAGCTGGAAGTCTGGGAAATAATACGGAGCAGTATTTCAGTGCCAAAGCAAATATCAATGGGACTTGTGCTCTGAAGTGGTTTGGGAAATCCCACTTGTCGCTGGCCGTGTCCCATAAACCCGCCGCTGCCGTGGGACACGTCTCTGTCGAGCCCCTTCATGGGAAGGACCCCCGGTTGAGATGCGCGTCCTCTCGGCACCGTCTGTGTACGCTTGCTGTTGCCTGAAGGACAAACTGACAGTGGGTATTTGACTGACCGTTTCTTAAATGTCATTCACCAGGTGGCTGGAGCCACCCCCGTGCCCTGGCAGGTAAGCTCTGCGCACACGGGTGTGAAAATTCTATCTGTGGAGGGACTGCCGAGGCACCAAAGAGGTGCCACTTGTTCCTCCTCCGTAAATCGTAGCAGGGACAGACATTACATCACTGCCTTCAGCCTGGAATCCTCTGTATCACTTCATCAATAACTTGCATGAAATATATCAATACATGACTTCAGGCAGCATACGTTGTGCTAAACCCTAACTAGTGCTGGCCAAAAGCAACCTTGTGGAGCAGGTTACTACCACGTGTGTCGGAGAGACTGGGACGATACAAGGCCTGCTCCTACTCTGCATTAAGCTTGCTGTACCTTCCTATTCAAAAACCAGTTATTTCTCCCTTTTTCACCATCCAGCTGGGACAGTGAAGTGGGACGATGGCGGTCAGGCAGGAGGAGGCAGGAGGTGCTCTGCAGGTCCCCCCACGCCATGCCTGCCCCGAGGAGGGGGATGCCCGTGCCCCCAGCCCCTGCCCTGCCTCAGCGGGGCGCCCCCCGCATCCTGCCCCACCACAGATGGAGCCAGGCCGCAGCCATGGCAGCTCGCGCGTACAACTCGTCTATGTCAACAGCTTCGGCTCCCACCGCTGCGGCTCTGTCATCCGCTATGGCAGGGGCTGCCGACAGGCTGGGGCGGGCCGGGCTGGGGCCGCAGTTTCCCAGCCGAGCCCCACAGGGGAGGCCGGGGGGCGGGAGGCTGCCCCGGCGCCTGGGGACAAGGGCAGCCCTGGGCCTCCTGCCGCTGGTGGCAGGGTGGAGGTGGTGAGGAGCTGCGGCGTGGTGAAGGCTGTCAGCCGCCATCGCGGTATGTGTCGCTGAGCCCAGGAACCTCTGTGTTCCTGGGCATGAGAGAGCACAGGGCTGAGCCCCTGCCTTGTCCCCTTCCTCTGGCGGGAAACCATTTCCCTGCAGTGTGTTGCTGATACTGTCCCACTTGTGTCTGCCCTTCCAACCAGGCTGTGCGTGCTGAGGGGTGAATGCGGCATCATCTATTTTTTTTTTATGTGCCTGGTACAGTTAGACTGGGTATTTGGGCAAGAGGTGGAACATGGTTTTAAACTTGTATGAGTGAAAAATGTAATATTTTTGCCCCAAACTCTTACACTGTTGAGCTGCAGTGTCTCCATCCTGCAAGGTGAGGTGACTGCTGCAGTGCAGCCTTCCTGTCCTTCCCTCTGATAACGGTAAGGCCAAAACCGAGCTTCATCCAACAGGGCTGCTCTGTTATATGCCGAAATTCTGGGTCCTTTCCTGTCCCTTCTCAGGAGATTCCCGCCTAACCAGAGAGCCACTGTGCTGCTGGCTCCCTCACTGCTGCGGCAGCTCAAGGATGTTTCTTAATTTTCTTTCTTTGTGGCTGGGACCAAAGAAAGTTGGCATGGGCATGGGTGCCTTTTTATATAAAAGCAAACATAAAAGATTAGGCAGTTTTCCACTGGTTGTGATTTGTTATGAAACGTAGCTCTGCTGCACAGATGAAATGGAGTAAAAATGGGAACGTGACCTGGCTCCTGGAGGAGAAGCCAGGGCGTGAGCTGGAAATGATGGGTGACACAGATAGGGCAGTCCTGAATTTTACTAACTTGTTCTTGAGATGTTTTCATTTTCTTTTATTTTTCCCTCCTAAAAGCCATTTTTCTAAAGATGACAAAGTGAAATGTTGCATTACTCTGTAATTAAAAGCACCAGCTCTGCCGGGTTATTATCTAAGGGATGCCGACCTGTGGCTTTGAGGCAGCCTGTGACTATCGATGACTCAAAGCCTTGCTCCCACGATGTGGCTGCCCTGGGTATGTGGTGGTGGGGCTGTGGTGGCCTGGAGGCTGCTGGTTTGCCCAAAGCCCTGCTGCGGCAGGGGACGAGCCTGCGGCTGTGGCCATGTTCAGCATCCCCACATGGGTCACCCTTGTGCACAGCTGCCTGCCATGCCCTGCCTGTCCAGCAGCTCCTCACCCCGCTGGGAACTCATCTGAGTCCTCCCTCCTTATGACCGTGTGTCCAGAAGATAAACCTGCCATTCTTACTTCGTGTTTTTTTAGTGCTAGCAGAAGTGATTTGTCTGGTCTCTTGCCTCAACCTACTCACCATTTCCTCTTTGAGCTCAGGCAGAATTTTAGTAGCTGCCTTAGCATGGGGAAAAAGAGGGAATTAAAAGCTAGTTTGTATTGCCCAGAAGCTCGTTGTCTTAATTTTTGGTTGCTGTACAGTTTTGAAATCTGTTTGGTGGAGTTTGACCCACTTACCCCATGGTTATAATGGAGAAAACAGGCAAGGTGATAGTGCGATGTAAGGACTGATATCCTGTGAGTGGCTGGGACCAGAAATATGTATCCCTCTGGGAGTTCTACAGCTTCCTCAGGAATATATTGTAAGCTTTCTAAACTCTCTTCCTAGGTCACCTTCAAGAGGCCAAGGCTGACACCTTTGACTTTCCTTTCTCTTCAAGAAATGTTGATAAAGTAATTAAACGAAAGAAGCAAAAGGTATAAAATGTGGGAGCTGAATTAGCTGCCTTTGCATTAGAGAAAATCGCTTCCTGCTTGTTCACTGTATGTCTATAAGAGCACGAGAGAGATTAAAAGATCGAAGTGGTAGTCTGTTACTGAAAACCTTACAGAAAAGAAAAATGGTATTATTTTCCCTCTCTGGAGGCTTTAAAATTCTGGCGCTCATTCAATAAAGCACTTAAGTGTGTGCTTACCTTGAAAAATGAGAGTGTGCTGTTGAGTCAAAGCCTGTACTGAAATGCTTTGCTGGATTGGAGCCAGGGTGCTGCACACCTTGCTGGGTGCAACCCAGCAGGGAAAAGCTCTGCAGAGTCTCTTCCTCTTGTGTTCTAAGCAAAGAAATCCCACAAGTTACAAATAAGCGAAGGCAAGGTATTAACACCATAGTAGCAGCAAGACAAAATTACTTTCTGTTTCACAAATGTTTTTCTGTTCCTGTTCAGTAGTTCAACAAATGCTTGAAATTTTAAAAGGCACATTTATTAAAGTACTAACTCATTATAAGATTTTGTAATGGGTGAAGTACAAGTAATCAGCTAGACTACAATATAGTAATGTCACAGATACTTGATTTAAAACCACCAAAATACTACTGACTTCAGAGGAACAGCTAATAACATACTATAATATCACTCTTTTAGTACATTAAATAGTCTTCAAAAAGAATGAGGAATATGTATTATGTTTTAGCAATAAACGTCCGTGAGAAAGGAATTATCTTTAGATTTAAACTAGTTTCACGGATGGGGTCCAGCAAAAGTCGTAACGTTAGCGTGTTAACAGCCATTTATATTTGTTAGGCTGCCTCTTGGTCTGAATACCTTTGTCAACAGTTCCAATTTAATATTTTCAATGCACAAGTTTGAAATGTGCCCACTATAGAAGGAGCTTTATGTCTCTAAAATAAAGGTCATCAACATTTATGAACCAGATTAATTTGGTTTTGATACGAAATAGACTGTTGCTGTTCTGGAATCTGAGCATGGAGTCTGAATTATGCTGCTGTTGAGGGATTACACGGGAGTTTTTGCTCCTGGAAAAATAAGCGATCTTCCCCCTCACCACCCCACCCCTTTTTGGATGACTTCGAAGAGAGTTTAATGACTCTACACATGTTTCCATAAGCCCTTCTTATCTAGAAGGGCACTTCACAAGTCCTGGATAAACAGGAGTTCTAGGCAAAAAAGGAGGAGGAGATCTCACGTGGAAAATCGTGTAGTAATTTATGAGATTTGACTTTTAAATAGAAGTGATTCTTCCAGTATATCCCACATATATATTCCCTCCTTCACATCTCCTCTTTCCCAATCCTCAACAAAAAAACCAGTTGGACTTCATAGTCATGCTGGAGAATTTGAAGTGCTGCCCTATAGATGCTTTAATGCAAACTTTTTATATACTTCACTGAGAAAGTTCACTTTTATCTTTCAGTCCAAAGTCTGGCTTAAGGTCTGGAAAGTAATTTCAAAAATGCTTGAAGAAAATGAAAAGTTCAGAAGTCGACTCTTGACTTGCAGTCAGTTTAATGGAGAAGGTAGGCAATGAACTGATAATGTTTTATTTTACTAGAGAAAACAAATTATTAATGCAAGTGTTTTGACTTAAGATCCCTAGGTTTGAGGTCCATTCAGCTCTTTGTTTTGGGTAGTAGGTTTTACAACTCACAACTTATGGAATTCATTGCGTACTTTAGACACTTCTAGCCATATTTGAAAAACCCTTGTGTTTCATTGAGGGTCTTATCTGTATTAATTTGGAGGAAGGATGGCAGAAGTGTTTGCTGCAGTCATTAAAGACATGAACATAAAATAACTGCAAGTTTTTCTGAACACCCGAGATATGTAATTAAACTATTATTCAGAGGTTGGTCTAAGGCAGTATTTGTATGAATAATGATTTATTCTTTCACATAGGAAAATAGTGGTTGGTTTCATAGATACAGTAAATAAATTAGATGCTCCCCAAAGGTAGCTGGTACACAATTTAACATAACCATTGAACATGTTCTCACACTGTTTCCTGAATACAGCTATTTCATTACTGAAAATGACTCGGGAATTAAAACTGGTGCTCTGCATTGAGACAACCTCAATTACAGACATTGTAGTCACTGCACAATTTAAGATAAAACAGTGTATGCTTGCAAATGTAATTGGAATTTCTGGGCTCACAGTCTGATGAGTTTTTAGGAAAAAGAATATACTGATCCATGAAGAATTGCCAGACAAGGTAAAAAAATGACATATTCACCAGCAGTGCCTCTGCTTAACTGACATTTGTGTGGATGGAAGTGTTCCCCATGTAGGCGTGTTAGGGTATATACCAAAATGTATGTCCTTTGTTGCCAGTAGCTTATTTTTGTAAAACGTGTGTTGCATACTGATTAGATTTCCACATACATGGCAAGAAATTACTCCCTGAAAAATTTTCTTCATGAGAACAAAAGTAGTGCAATTCTGGTTCAAAACAGAAATCTATCTACTCCAATGGACATCCCCTGGATGTTATTGGAATAGTAGAAGAAATTCCACAATATTCTGCAACAGCATATTCCACAATTATTCTGCAAATTTTCTGCATTACGTGGAAAAGCACTTCTGTTTGCTTTGAAACAAATTCCTGATTAATTCTGGAATTATGAGATGCTGGGTATTGATTATGTGCTATTTGTACTCTTTATACCAATTCCATTGGCCTCTGTTATATTTCTATGCTGAGAAATTCCATTCTACTAAATCTTTCCTCATACGGGAACTGTTTCCTGGCTCTGATAATCCTTATTCTCTTATCTTTGCCATCAGTTAAAATGCTATCCACTTCTCTATATGATGCATCATTCATCCATATTATTACTAATTTTTTGCAGTAATGAGAGTAATTATTTGCAACTGTAACACTGTATCTAACTCATGCCTGTATCAGTGAGTACCTGTGATACATAAGAATTTCAGTACTGTCTTAGGACTTTTTCTGCTACAACACCTCATCTAAAGGTTTTGATCTAGCAGCTTCCATATACTTTCCCCAACAGCTTAGATCATTGCAGAAGTTTTTGTGCACAGCTATTAATGTATGTGTAGGATGTATATGTATGTGTAGGACACTGAAGGGGGAAAAAAAAGGTCTTCCAGGATTTTTGTTTGCTTGCTTTCAAGGAAAAAAAAAAAAGAACAAGAGCCAAGGAAAAAGGAGTATAAGTCTTTAATAGGTTATTGCCTCCAAAATGTCAAGTTATTGTAAAAAAAATCTAAAAATTTTGCTGATATGTGACGTCCTAAGTGGATTTACCATCTTAACATAATGACTGCTAATCTGCTTTTCCATTTGTTATGACTCTGCAGTGTGCTGCTTTGTCAAGCTTGTATTTATGCACAGGGCCCATTCCCTTTTCAGATACTCATTTCTTTTTGTCATCTGGAGGAAGAGTGTTATCTTTATATATAATTTCCAGTGACTTAAAGAAAAAAACCCAACTCAATCAACCAAACAACCCTCCCCCCACCCCCCAACACTTACTCTATCCTTAATTGTGCCTCATTTTTCAGGAGCTTTAATTGAGACTCTACTATTAAGCTCTATTTAGGTGAAATCCATCAATTCTAATACCTTCTTTCTAATTAGTAGATTTTATACAACATCAAATCAAGGAGATAAGTCTCCTATTGATCTGAATTTTTCATTAAACAAGAAGCAAATGGAATAATTCTAGCAGACATTTAGATATGGATCGACAAATCCGAATAAACTGGGTTCATTTTTATCTTTTTTTTTAAACTAGATTAATAAAGCTAGAAAATTAATGCTGCATTTATTGCCTCTAAAAATAGCTTTCTCGAGAGAACAAAACTCTACTTGAATTCTAATACTACCTGTTTAATCCTTGGAATGCTGCAATTAAGATTAGATTTGGTGTGACTGAAAATGATGATGTGCCTCCATATAAATATTCTCCCACAGGCAATGATATGAACCAAAGTTCACAAAATGAGGCATCCTACCTAGACAGGGTATGTATGTAGTCCATTAATTGCCAAGCAAGCTTAAATGCTAAAATAAACAAAATAAGCATATTAAAAAGATGCACTGTTATTGTTTAATGTTATTAATAAGTACTGGTTGTATAGTTCAGTATTACTGACGTTGGGCTCAAATCTTTTTCAAGATTTCAGTCATTTTTGGGAAGGAGAAGAGCTCTGTCCTCTGCAGGAAGGGCTGTGTGCACTGCCAGGGCTGGGAGGTGCATTTTGCCTCTTTAGTGAACTAAATCCTTCTGTGATGGTCTAAAGTAAAATCTGAAGAATCTGTTTAGAGTCTTTATTTGTTATACTTTATATCTGATTTTTTTGTATTAAATGGAATGCACCATTTCACTTTTGTAATCTTTTTTTCTCTAGGAGGAGTCCATCTTTGGCTGGGTATAGCAAGAAAATGAATGAAGAACCATTCCAAAGGAAATATAAAAGTAGTAAAAGTTTTTATTTTGATCTAGTTCTTGCTAAAGTTGCTGACAAGACTGCAAGTGATTTCAGTGAACACAGGTTGTCTGTTGTTTGTTTGGCATATGTGATTCCACTGTTTAAGAGGTTTGTTTTTACAGTGGCTTAAACAGCTCTGTTGCGAGATATTTATTTCAAGTCATTAAGTCTAGTGTTTCACTTAGCTATTAGTTTTCAAAAGCTTTTTAATGAGCATAATATTGTGACAGTTTGCTTGCAAAAGAATAGAGATACACATTTAGTGCTGGCTCTGTATTTATATCTATTTTTTTATAGCTTGTCAGAATCATAAACAAACACAAATTCAGTAAGGCAGAACTCCACACAAGATACAAAGAAACACTTTTTTTTCCTTACTGATTTGAATAAATTTGACTTTATTATATTAAAATAATACACAATTACCCTTCTGTTCATTCATCCATTTATACATGAATCTCAGCAAGTATTTTGAATATGAAACCAGGTGAATGTTTTCTGTCTTACTGTTCATCGTGAAGCACATAATGATATCATCATAATCAGAAGGTATTGTTTATCTAGCTGACTTCAATAACACGATATAATTTTCTTCTTTTATAGAGTTTCATAGTTGAACTCTTGATTGACTGTTAAACCCTTTTAAACCAGCAAATTGTGTAAATGGAACATGAAGACTGCATAAAAATGGTGTGCATATGGATTTCATCTCCATAGATAAAACATTCACCTGTCATAATTAGATGTCCTTGGTTTCAATAAAAGGATTGTTTTCTCATTCCATAATATCTTAGTGTTTGCAGATATAATGACTGCGATGTCAGAGTGTTGAGCTTTAATAACATGCTAGTGTTGGTGTCATTAAGCAGCAAAGCATTTGGAAGGGTTTAATCTCTGTTTTCTTAAGAGTAAAACTGCAAGAATATAACTGCAATGTGCCTTTTTGATGATAGCTCTGGCATCAAGGTTCTTTTCTGATTTGTGGTTGAGTAATATTCCATTTTGACTTAAAATAGTTGACATTTCAGCTTGGAAAAGGAAGTGAGAAAGCAAAGTATTCAATCAAGATGTGATCATTTTTCTGGCAGAGCAAAAAATGTCATGGTTCTTTGGTATTTTCAAAATACATGTTTGGAGTCACACTTTATTTTTTTTTACTAATGGAGATGATCTCCCTGTTCCCACAGTTCTATCACTGAAATGTTTGCGTGGAGAGTATTTAGTTTATAATCCTGGATTGTAAATTGTAGACTTGTTGATCTAATGTTTCTTTTCTTGTAAACTACAGCTGCAGTTCATACCTTTACTGGCGCAGACTTAAGGGGCCCTGGAAACAAAGCTTTTCTTCCAGGTGCAGAATAGCTACTTTTACAGGATAGATGAGATGCATTAACCTAAATCTCTGAATGAAATTCAGCCAACTCATTAAGATTCTTTGGATAAATAGAGACCTTTGTCTGTGGGACTATACTAAATAATTTTAAAAGGAAGAAATTATAAAAGATAAATATGGCCCTAGACCATCCCTATCCATTTCCCTCTTACAATCTGAAAAGTCTGTACAGGTCGGTTGTCAGTAGCTGCCAGGGCTCTCTGATAATCAGTGTTTCACCTGCATGCTGCAGCCACTGCATATTTGTAAATGACCAGAAGGTGCAAGGGAAGACTCAGAGCCTATAAACCGGATTTGATCTTTTATTGGGACACGTGTGGCAATGGAGTGGTGGTGGCTTCCCATTTGTGTGTTCGGGGACCAGTGAGGTGCGATAGCCTAGCCCCAGCATTGCCCGGCTTCACTGGCTTTGCTAGATTTCATGGGGACACAGAGGAGCCTGGACTTATGTGCTGTGCTGCTCCAGTGTCATTCAGGTGTGATTTGAGGGGGAGGGCCTACGCAGCATCGACTTTGCCATATGGCTTTATACTTGTTAACATCCTGCTAATTAAGAGAAAGAAATAACTATTGCCTTCCTTATTAATCCCAGCAAATCTGTCCCCTTGCTGACTTGTCTTAGCCCTTGTCCCACATGCCTCTGTTCTGCCTTCACTTCACTCCCAGCTCACGCCAGAAAGCGGTTTGTGTCCAGAGCAGAGGCTGGTGCTTCTCAGCCTGTAAGGTTCCCCGGAGCCCTGTGGTGCTGATGATATAATTAATTGGTTGGGATCTGCTAATAGAAAAGAATTTTCAGTTGGCAGTACTTTGAAAGGAATCTTACTTTCAAATCACTTTGGGCCAGAACAGCTAATGCAGTGGGACAAAAAGATATATGCTGATTTAGGTTCAATTTCTAACTCTTTGGGTGATGAAGTCTAGCTTATTAACGTAAGGACCAGATTTCAAAGGTACTGTTGTGAACAAGGGTAGTCAGAGCAGTTAAGCTGCTGAAAAAAGAGTCTGGAGAAAAACCTAGCTCAAGATATACAAACCAGACGAGCTGACACACTGTCACCATCCGCTCAGACCCCTGTAGTAATGCATTCTTTTCTTTTTTTTTTCTTCTTATGACCATTTAAGCATAAACTGCAGAAGAGGAAGTAATTGCTATGTTGCATTAAAATATGCTTATATAATCCAAGTAAACAACATCTTCAAGAAAAAAAAGAGTTGGTTTATACAAGAAAAACTTTATTTAAACCATCTTTGTTAAAAGGAGTCAGAAATAAACGAGAGAACCTTGGGTATGAGATCATATACTTGTGATTCAGAAAACAACTGTTCCTCTTCTAAGTCCCTAATCATCACTGCAGAACCAAAAGCGAGTGTAATACTGTCCTGCTGCAGTTCCTGGGAAGCAATGTTGTTCTTTCACATTCTTCAAAATGCCTATCAGTTACCCGAAGATTTTAATAACAAATCTCACTTGGAGTGTGAACCGAAGCAGATGTGCAAATATAGAGGTCACACTTTCTCTTTGCTTTGCCTTGTTCTCAGTATGTGATTTACCTTTCTACAGAAAACAAAAACTCTAGCTTACTCTAAAAGTTCTAAAATTTTTCATCTCAACCCTATGAACAGTTGCCAAGAGATCTGAGGAGGTACCTTGCAGCGTAGAGGTGGGAGGGAGCAGCCAGGGTAGCTGAAAGCGTTGCTGCTGAATTCTTACTATCCGTAAATAGTAGTGCCAGCCGCTTGTCTCAAGATCTTAAAGCTGATCTGGTTGTGCCATGTTTTCATAAATACAAATGACTCCATATGAAGGTAAGCAATGGAGAGTAAGGTCTTTGGTTGTTATATTGGTATTCCATGCTAGTTAGAAATTTACTGGAAAAACAAAGTTCAGCTGGAAACAGCACATCTGCTGGGCCTGAAAGTTTTTGATTGAAGTTATCCATTCAGTGAGTTCTTGCCAAACTGAGCTCCTCTGGTTCCTGGAGCACTTCTTGGCAGGTCAGCCCGGGCAATGCAGCCTCCTCTGTCTTGGAGCGGTCTGTCCAATGGCACTGAGGACTGTCCAGGGCTTGGGGCCTTGAAACTCCAGCCGGTGGTCTTGGGCTACTGCTTCCAACCTGCTGTAAAGCTAAAAGCAAGAAACTCTGCTTTGATTTCCGTGTTTGGAAGCGCTAGAGGCTTAGCTGAAGCAGGACTGCTGGAGCTTGTGCACTCCTGGACGTGGAGCTGTGACTTTGGGCAGGCTTCCCGGGGCAGTCCTCAGCAGCAAGGCTGCACCAGAGCCAGAGGGTCTTGGGAGCTCCTGTAGCTACTGTGTGGAGCTGGCATTCACAGATGCTGCTGCTGTTGCCAGAGACTGTCACTGATCAGCTGCAGACTTGGGAACTTGGGAATTGTGTTTTGGAAGTGTTTTGATGTTTCTTAAGTGACTTTTCTGGGAATTTCCAGTTTGTGGGCATTGTCAAAAGAGTGTTTCCTGCTTGATTTGGACCAAAGCCATCAATTCAGATAAAACCCCATTTCCTGCAAACGGGAGGCTTGGCTTGCCAGGCAGCAATTCTGCTCATGCCCCATCTGTTCTGGTGTCGTGATGAATCAGATTTCTCTGTCCTAACAGCAGAGGTTCTGCAGTCTCATGGCCTGTGAGGTTATCATAACTTGGCTATTACAACGTAATCCATCACCAGGGTTAAGAATATTTCATTGCTGATTCCTTCCATGAACAGGTTTCAGCTCTAAAGCAAAACTTGGGAACAGGATGTGGAGTTTCTAACATGGTCAAATTTTGGGAAAGTATAAGGTGACCTTTTTCTTCCCTGAACGTTTACATCCAGTAAATGTCTTTAGGGCCCTCTCTGGTAGTCAATGTTCATGTTTTAACTTCAAAGCTTCTAATACAATTATGCATGGACTTTGACTAAAGAATAGCCTTCAGCAGGCAGTTCAATTCTGGTTGTTGGTTTTTGGGGTTTTTTTTGGAAATGACTGCAAGCAAATTTTGGGCATACGTGACAGTTTATGTATGCAGAAGGTCCTTAAAATATTTTAACAAAGATGTTTAAAAAAGATGTTTAACACCTTTGCTGGTGACATGGACAGTGAGATCGAGTACACCGTCAGCAAGTTTGCTGATGACACCAAGCCGTGTGGTGTGGTCGACACACTGGAGGGAAGGGATGCCATCCAGAGGCATGTTGTCCCAAAAGTGGGATCGTTTACCTGGTATGCAGTATGCCAATATACACACAGAGCAGAGGTATTTTATTTATTTCACCTGGTAAATGATCCCACTTTTGGGACAACAGAAGGACCTGGACAGGCTTGAGAGGTGGGCCTGTGCAAACTGCATAAAGTTCAACAAGGCCAAGTGTGAGGTCCTGCACGTGGGTCGGGGCAATCCCAAGACCAGCTACAGGCTGGGCGGGGAATGGATTGACAGGAGCCCTGAGGAGAAGGACTTGAGGGTCTTGGGGGACGAGAAGCTCAACATGAGCCAGCAGTGTGTTCTTGCAGCCCAGAAAACCAACTATCCTGGGCTGCATCAAAAGCAACCTGACCAGCAGGTTGAAGGAGGGTATTCTCCCCCTCTCCTCAGCTCTCGTGAGACCCCATCTGGAGTACTGTGTCCAGCTCTGGGGTCCCCAGTACAAGACAGACATGGACCTGTTGGAGCGAGTCCAGAGGAGGGCCATGAGGATGATNCTTCCAACCCAAACCATTCTGTGATTCTATGAAATATAAAACAAAACAAGATGCAACTTTGATTTATAGCTCTTGTAAATAATTCTCAGTGACACGGGCAGATTTGTGTGTTACGTATATTTTCATTGCATAAGCACTTATATAACCATGATGATAGGAATTTGCATAAAAAGCAAAGCAGCCATACTTTGATGAGTTTAACATTATAGGCTTTCCAGCAAATTGAATTAGCAGAAGACCCTATTGCTTAAGTGGAAGCTTACTTTATGAGAAAAAGAGCAAAATTTACTGAAGCATATTAAGGCCACAGTGAATTTTTAATAAATATTCACAGGAAGTTGCTCGCTTGTTACTAACAGCATTGTGGCCATCTGATCTGATGCCGAAAAATTCATGTTTGAAAGTTTCTTCCTGCCTTGTAGTGAGCAAAAACCAGTGTGTGTAGCTGCAGTTTCATTTTGATAGAAGCAAATGATATGGAGGCCCGTAAGGAGAAAGGGATCATGCCTTGATCCAGAGAGAGACCGAATACCTCCTGGAAGACGCTGAGTACGTTCACCTCCCGTTGACTGTGGCACCTCTTTGGAATGGGCTGTATCGCGTCTTCTGTGCTGTGTGTATGGGGCATATCAATGAGAGGCTCTCCTTCCTCTAAATTGTGAACCCACGTGTGTGTCTCATCTGAGTGGTTCAGCTGAAGTTCGGACGTTGACGGGCTGCTTGTGTACACGTCTGATTTGTGTGGTGTCCCTGAGATCATGACAAGAACACATTCATGCTGTGAATGTGTGAAATTTATTGCAGGCCTGGCATTCCTGCATAGACAAGGAGTGGAGGCTGATTAAAAGAGCTGTGCAGAAAGTTTCACTAAGGCACTGACAAATGCTCACTCTCTTCCAGAATCTTTGTAATCTCTTGTATTTTGAAATGAATAAGAAATTAACGTGGCTTTTTTTTCCTCCCCCTGTTCTGATGTATGCTTATTTTCTTGTTCCTGATGTGTGTGTGTGACAAGAAGTCAGCGGCGCCGATGTAATTCTGTATAACGGATGAGTTCCTCCATAGCAATGACTACAAGTAGTTAACCCTAAACTACATATAGAGTAAAAATTCTTGACTATGGTGCTAATTTGTGTGTGGAATGAACTTCCAAGGGAAAAAAACAGAAATGTCCTCCTTGCTTGACTCTGTCACCTGAGACTGATGTTGTGGTTTAACCCCAGCTGGCAGCTCAGCACCACGCAGCCACTCACTCGCTCCCCCCACAGCGAGATGGGGGAGAGAATCCGAAGGGTAAAAGTGAGAAAACTCGTGGGTTGAGATAAAGACAGTTTAATAGGTAAAGCAAAAGCCACGCACACAAACAAGGCAAACCAAGGAATTCATTCCCCACTTCCCATGGGCAGGCGAGTGCTCAGCCATCCCCAGGAAAGCAGGGCTCCATCACATGTAACCGTTACTTGGGAAGACAAAGGCCGTAACTCTGAACACCCTGCCCTTCTTTTTCCCCCAGCTTTATAGCTGAGCATGATGTCATATGGTACGGAACATTCCTTTGGTCAGCTGTCCCAGCTGTGTCCCCTCCCAGCTCCTCGTGCACCCCCAGCTACTGGCTGGTGGAGTGGGGTGAGAAGCAGAAAAGGCCTCAACTCTGTGTAAGCACTGCTCAGCAGTAACGAAAACTTCCCTGTGTCATCAGCGCTATTTTCAGCACTAATCCAAAACACAGCCCCATACTAGCTACTATGAAGAACATTAACTCTATCCCAGCCAAACCCAGTTGATTGCACAACTGAGCAAATCAATAGGGGATGAGCAGTGAGGAGCAGTTTGGACCATGGGCGAGGAATGGAGACTTGTCCTTTCGTTACATCTGTAGGTTTGCAGTTCGCTCAGGCAAGCGTTTTAGTGGTAATAGTCCCATATGTTGGGTTTAGGCTGAGGTTGTGGTGAGATTCCTGCCCATGCTGATGTGCTCTAAGTGTTACTTTCCATCCACATTGTGGTGAATTCTGACTGTATATATTTGTTAATAATTTGTTGTCAGATGAGGGCTGGGTTTGACTTAAACTGTATCCTGAATATCTGTACTCCTTACTGGTTTTCACTTGTATTAGACTAATTTTGAAAGGAATGAACACGAGTATTTGAGAAACAAACCTGAGGTTTTGGTAGAAGAGTCTGAGGTGGATGATGTTACTCCTAGGATTGCCCTACCTTGACTGCTTTGCCTGGTCTGACTTCCAGAGCATTTGTGCTCATTTTGTGCCTTCAAGTTTTGTAGTTTCTCTGCTTAGTAATTTCTACTGCCTGATCACATGTTTTCAAATACTTTCATTGAAAGCCTGATCTCGGTTTTTCAGTATATGAAAACAGATCAAAATACTGTTACTTACAATAATGAGCAAGAACACTACAGGGAAAAATGCATGGTGTGCAGGAATTATATTTTATGAAGAGAGACAGTGAGCATTAGAATTTCAGGGAGCAAGTAAGTGAAATAATATTCATTAACATTGAAGAGAAGTTGATTTATATGTTGAGGCTTGAAGTGGGTAGAGATTGAACCATTCGGTGACTGACATTTTGTTTACAAGTTGCAGAATTTACAACATAGTGAAATGTTATATGCAAGCCCTATTACAAATATTATGCCTCTTAATGACAGCCAATAATCTTCAGTGTAAACTGATAATGAAAACAGTAATTCTGCTCTGATTTGTTTAACTGGAAATAGAAAATAATATATTGTGGGAGTCATTAAAAGAATAAAAAGAGGCATATATTTTTGTTGACAGAAGAAATATATTGTTTATTCCTCTGGAGTCTCGTGTCACTCATATTGCTGCTTTGTCTTATTGCCAGTCACTGAGCTGCTCTGTGTGGGTGGAAATGTCAGGCTTTGTATTTCCTCCATAAGAAAATCTGTACGCTACTCTTTGATTTGTCATGTTCAGTTGGGTTCGCTTTAATGTTGTCCCTAGAGAACGTTCACTTTTAGGAACTTATTGGCAACTTTAGGCATCTGTTTTTTCCATAAAGCATCCTGCTACATAAATTTACTCCTGGTTGTTTGTCTGTTTGTGAAAGAGGCATTTTGCAAAGAGGTATTTTCAAACTGAAATGCGGGGTACTGACCTCAAGTAGTTACAGGGCTAGTTCAGTCTCATGGAGGAAATGGAAGTTACTGGATGCGATGCCAAGGAGGGCTTTCAGAGATTCAACACCTCTTTGCACATCTCCACTGTGCTGCCAAGGTTCTCAGATGGTACAACTGAAAGACATGGCTTAAAATGCGCTTCTACCCTGAAAAGTCATAAGGTAAAAGGAGCATCTGCTCACTTATTGCAGGTTCTCACTGCTAGTACTCACAACTAAATGCCTTCTAGTGAAAAAGCAGCTCTAACTGTCAGTGCTCGAGTGCTGGCAATGCTGAGCTGTATTCTCTGGGTTACATGGAATATCTCCAGTGGAGTTTAGTTCTGGTTACTTATCAGGAAATTTGCAGCTACATGAAAGGTATTTTACAGTGGTAGTAATGCACAAGAAGAAATGGGATTCACCTCATCGCCCCTTAGCTTTGTTACTCTGAAGAGTATTCAAGTATAACCAACGAAATATATTAAACTCTGTGGGCATGTCAGTGTGTTCAAGTGAGTAGACAAGTTGAGCAAGCAGACAACCTTATTTGCAATCTTATTTTTCATTGTGTAACCACACACTTCCCATGGGTTTGCACAAGTGATTCTGGAGATTTAACATCAGTGTGTTTGTGAAGTGCTGCTTAAGAAATTTCCTAAGTCAGAGGATCTGCCTAGGTAGTACTTTGGCTATTCATTACTAATGTTGATGTGCATGAGAATGATTTGGTTTTCAGCTCATAGAATGCATTTGCAAGCTATGAAATACATCACGTTGCTTTTCAACAAAGAGCTCTCATGTCCCTTGGTAATTACTAGATAAAGGTGGAAAACCACAACGCCTTTTCTATGGAGTATACAATGCAATGGTTCCCTTGCATTTTTAAATAATATTTCCTAGCGCCTCAGTTGAAAATAGCCATTTTGCTGGCAGCAGAGCTAGAGTAGTTCAAATATATACATTCAGTGGGAAATAACTATAAAGTCTATGAATCCCTTTGGATGGTCACATCACTTCAGATGACATACTCTGTAATATATTGACAGGTAGGGAGTTCCTGCAATTGCATTTTCTCGCTTGGAGCATCTGCAATACAGGGAGAGGCTGTGACAGTCGGGATTGTTCAGCCTGGAGAAGGCTCAGGGGGCTCCGAGCCAGGCTCAGTGGCAGGACAAGGGACAATGGGCCCAAACTGAAACGCAGGACATTTCATTTAAACGTAAGAAAACTATCTTACTATGAGGGTGGCTGAACACTGGAATAGGTTTACCAGAGAATTTGTGGTGTCTCTGTCCTTGGAGATATTAAAACCCCAACTGGACACAGCCCTGAGCAACCTGGTCTGGCTTGTCCCTGCTTTAAGCGGGAGGGTTGGACCGGATGGTCTCCAGAGGTTCCTGCCAGCCCCGGTGATGCTGTACATGAATGATACGAAATGCTCTGATAGGAGCCTGGTCCAGAAACCCTCTCGGACCAGAGCGCTTGGGCTCAGGATCTGGGGAGCAGGCAATGTCTGGGACAAGACTGGACTTCTGTCATCATCTGCAAAGTATGTGCTTTTGGATTTTCTTACAACCGCCACATTTTGGAGGTCCTAATTACCATCCTGAGCCAAACTATCACAGTGACATTCATCTCTGTGCGGAAGCATGAGCAAACACTTCGCAGGTTTGCAACTTGCTATATAGTTGCACAGATCCTAGCCCAGATGGGCATTGATGGTTGATTTCTGGTATTACTAAAATATTAAGTCATTATATTGTAGTAATTTAATCAATAATCCCTAGTGAGTGGTTTTATGTGCTTCTTCAGACCTATAGAGCATAAGTCCTACATTTTGCCCTATCTGCAGGATGCAACCTGCCGGCTTTTTTGTAAGTATCTATTCCTGGTCCACAACCTGGAGTTCTAGTTACAGTGAAAGTCTTGTTGAGTCTTGAGCTGAACACGCCTCTAATGGATGGGATCTGAGGGGAATTCTGCTACTGAGCTTAAGAAATCTTTCCTGAATTTCCTGAATTCGAACTCCCAAAACCTAATGATGTGATCAATCTTTTGCAGATGAATCTGAGAACATCAGAAAGCTACCTGCTGACAAATTTTAACACTAAGCAAAATTTATTCCAAGTTAAGTTTTATATATGGCAGAACCTTATTCTTAAAACTAGAAAAACTCTCTCAGGGATGAAATTTTCTGTCGAAGTTTGGCCTTATGCAGAAACGTGATACAGAAAATTCCAACCCAAGCATTAAAAACTGGTGAGGTTACCAAAAGCATGCTCTTTAACGGACCACGGAAGGTGATGTTAGTAGAGGGTCGTTTTAGCTGCCCCAAGTCTACTGACTGAGTGCTGCTCGGCACTTCTCGCTCAAGACGTTGAACTGCCGTACTCTGAACAAGCTCATACCAATGCATGAAGCACTCTGCACTCTTGCTCTGCCAAAGTATAGCTTTAAATGAATTTGCACAAGTGAGTTCTAAAAGGCTTTACTATGGAAACAGTTCACGCCTTTTAGGAGTATATTTAGGTCTTGCAAAAGATGCCAAGTTGCACGCTCTGGAGGCAAAGTCTATATTTATAAACAAATCAGGCCAAAGTCATCCCAAAGTATCCTCTGTCTCCAAGCAAAGTGCTTCAGCCTCATCCTGCAGCGGCTGATGATTTCAGCGATGCTGGCGAGTGGGACGGTGCTTGCTGGCAGGCCAGCCTGGCGCCCTGTGCCAGCACCTCCTGCCGTGGTGGTGATGTGCTATCAGTCTGGCTTCTGGAAACGGGAGGAGATGGCCAGCGGCTTGTTCCTGTCCTGCTGTTCCAGCGTTTGAGCGGGCACCAAGGAGCAGCGACTGACCTTGTGCAACGCCCTGGCGATGGACCCAGCAATGGTCAATGGCAACGTGCGCCAAGGGGGGCAACGGCGCGCCCACTTGACCCAGTAGCTGCACGACTCCCGGCTCCTTGCAGCGACCGCAGCCACGCTGGGACCCTCTCTGTGACGGCATTTGTGCCTGCGCAGCGCTGTGGAAGCGTCACGGTTGCGCGTGGCCCTCCCCGGCCTTTAAGCACCTGCACTTGCGCGTGCAGGACCCCCTCCCCCGGCCGCGCTCCCGCACCGCTGCCCAGGCCGCGCCCTCCCGCAGCTCCGCGGCCGCACCCACCGCCGGCCCCACGCGCGGCCTGCAGGGGGCGCCACCGTCCGCCGGGGCGCGCGGTCCTGNCCCGCCGCACCCGGGGCAGCTGGGAGGAGGGGACCCCCCGGTCCCCCAGGGCGTGGTGCTGGCGAGGGAGGGCTTCTGGACCCTCGCAGGGGCTGGGGAAAAAAAAAAAAAAGGGGGGGTTGGCCAGGCGACAGCACCCCTGGGGCCAGCGGGAGATGCGCCCCGTCCCCCTGGGCGCTGGGGGTTGTTTCGGCGGTGACGGCGGTAACGCGCTTGTGGGGTCAGCGCGTTGGGAGCAGCTGCGCTTGGGGCATCTTGAAAGGGTGTTGGTGAGGTGTCTGCGTAAGGCAGGGCGAAACGCACGTGTGAAGTCAAGTCGTGGTGTGGTGCGCGGGGTGTCTGGAAATGCGGGTGTAAAAGCCCCGGTGAGCGATACGCTAAGTCAAAGCGAGCAGGGTCGGGCAGCGATCCTCCCCTTCCCGCTACCCTGGTGACATTGATCATCTTGCTGGTTTTAGGTCTGGAAAGCAAGGTCCGAGAATGGTGAAGCTGGGGAGTAATTTGAACGACAAGAACAACAAACAGCCATCCAACGAAGATGGTTTTCAGACAGTTCCTTTGATCACACCTTTGGAAGTAAATCACCTGCAGTTCCCGGCTCCGGAAAAGGTAAAACGAGATCGAATGGCTCTCCTGCATGATTACGCACACATACGCCCCTTGGTTTTCAGTGCTCGGGTGACGTACTGGTCTCTGATGGTATGAACGGTGGCATAGTGTTTACTCAATAAATAAAAAAGGGTTATCTTTCATAGTGTGTTTATCTGTTTTAACATGGCAAATAAGCATGCAACTGTCCCCCGACTCCTTCCCTCCTCAAAAAAGCTCCAAATATTCCTTCATAAATACAGGTGGAGAAGGCTTAGTGTGTTTCTCTTGCGAGTGCTGGAGAAATTGAGGAGCAGTTTGCAATGTCTTATTATCAGTAAGATTAATCGCCTGCATTGAGAGTAATGTGATAACTCTTCCAAAATAAGCAGCTATTTTAATTATCTCAGTTAAGCTTTGTTTTCTTCTCCACGGCTTTTGCAAAGCTCATTTGGGCATTAAGGATGCTGATTTCTCTGAAGCGAGCGGCCGAGTTTCCCCATGCAGGGGGTGGTGATGGAGCAATCCGGGGATTCGTTTCCGCAGTTGGCTCCAGCCAGGGGACAGCTTTCTCCCCTGCCCACTCAACACTCTCAGAACTGAATGCAGCACTAAAATGTCCAGAGATGTACATCGGCGATTGGCTGCGGTTTGGTGATTGGGTTTTTTTTTTTTTGATGCAGTATGTACTAGGAAATCTTTTGTCTATATCGATGCGGTGACGGTGCATATCAATATAACCTGGTGAGGACATGATGAGACTGTAAAAATCCGTATGCCCCAACAGTCCCTACAAAAACAAAGTCTGTCTGCAATGTAGTTCCCAGATACCACAGAGATGGAGCCAACTCACCCGAAAGTACAGACAGAATTATTAGATCTCACAGGATAATGGAATAATAGTAAAATTAACACTGATGATTACTGAACATATATCCTGTTTTTATTGTAGCACAAAATGAATTTTCTCTAAATACATTAGGAGAACATGATGATGGATGTGATAAAACTGTCTAGATAAGCAAACTATGTTTATTTGATGATAAAGCTGAGTCAACTGCCTTGACATCCTGGGAACCAGAGCCGTGCCAGACAAAGGAGCTACTTTCGTTCTCCATGCGCCTCATGGCAATCAGGGGCAACTTCGCTGCATTCAGGAGAGTTGCACTTCCATGAATTGTTGTGAATGAAAGGCTAAACCAGCCCTTATCTATAACTCTGACAAATAAGATTAAGCAAAATAACTCAGGCAAAGCAGTATGATTTATCATAAATGTCTGAAAAGCTCAGAGGAAAGTATAGATGTGTAAAAGTAGCTCATTTGATGCTATTACAAATGGCTCGTTGAGATCACACAGTGTCACACGACGTGAAATTTAAATGACTCATGTATCAGGTGAGACATGGATAACCTAACAAAGCTCCTTTTAAGCTAATAAAGTGGTAATGAGTGTTCTCACGACCACCACGTTCCAACTGCCTGTTGGTGAACAAACACTGGAGTGCATTGGTCTGGTGTGATTCCTTGCTGATTTTTCTGTTTAAACATGCCTACATCAATAATTCACATGTTGTTAGGTTACATTACCTTCATTAGCATACATTACTGTCAAGGCATCTACTGACATCCATATTTTTCTTTGCTGGAAGAGTGGGATGTATCTCCAGGAGTGCTAAGCGTGATTCAGAACACATTAGAGTCAATGGCATTGATTTCTGCAGGCTGTGCTTCAGGTCCTATGTGCAGTAGGCCTGGAGTTAACGGCGGCTGGAGATCTGTTTGCAAGATGGAGAGGTTATTTATGATAAAAGCAAAATAATTCATAATCTGTTTCCTTTGCTCTTTGCAGAACTGATTCTGTTGGGGCAAGTTCACCCCGGGGCAGAGGGTCTGTTTAAAGACCTGCTAATAAGGTGTTGAGCCTCAGGTGAAGAGCTTGGGCAAAGGTTAAGTGAAAGGGGGAAATTGCAGCTTTGTACCTAGGAAAGCAAAGCTGCTGCTGGATTCAGTCAGACTGTGAGCCTGAGGAAGAGTAGACGTGGATTTCAAGTCCTTCAGAGTGTGTTCTTGTCTGGACATGCCTTGCGGTCAGGAGGCAGGGTTAAAAAAAACAAACCCCAAACCAACTAAAATCGATTTGACTTTTTTTTTTTCTACGTATTCCTAAAACCAGCCAGCAGTTGATTTTTAGCTCGGGGGAGTGCAAACATAAACCAAGGTGCTTTCTGTGCCTCTTGCGTGGCATGTCGCATAGATGACCAGAGCCAAACCAGGTTTGATGTTGGGGTCTGCACGCAACAGCCCAGCAGGGCTTTGCTTGCTCGTTGTCTGCAGTGCAAGCCCCTTGCTGCTCCCTTGTAACCACCAGGAGGCAATGCTCCCTGCCTGCTCCCTGCCCGCTCCCTGCCCGTCAGCTGCTGCCAACCACATCGCCTCTGCCTCTGCAACAAAGAGCTGGGGCACCCTGGCATCTTCCTGTAAGTCCAATCTAGTGGGGTAAAAAAGGGGGGGGGAGCTAAATGCTCCCCTTGCTGGGCTTCTCTTGACCATTAGAGGATATCCTCATTTAAGGCAATGTGAGCTCTCAGCCTGGATCTAACCTTGGGTCTGGGGCAATCCAGGGTGCATCAAAACCAGAGCAAGGAGGTTTGACTGCAGCTTGGGGCTGTGTACTTGCTCTAGATTCAGGCTGTCTGATAAAGGAGGAGTAGTAGAGGCTTTGGCCAGCGCTCCGAGAGTACACTAGGTCTGTGCGGGGAACCCAACTGCTGTTATTGCCAGTGTGCAGTAATGCCTGCACCTGGTGGATGTACGTGTGTGGCAAAGCTTTGCAAGCTCTGTTAATTTCTAGGCTTTTCCCATGCAGACACCTGCATGCAAGTTGAAGCCAACCAAAGCTGTTGTTTGTCAGTACACTTACCTTTGCAGATCCTTGAAAGCACCCTGCAAAGCCTATGGAATCTACAGGCTGAAAACTGTGTTTTAAAGGCTTTACATACCTGATTTTTTCTTCATTTTAAGTATATTTTTGTAACTGGATCACTTGAGAGTCAGTCGAAGTGACTCTCAGCATTAACCTCTGTATGTGTTTCACCACAGCTTCATCTCTTTCAAAGTGTTTTCTGCGTCTGGCTCTTTTCTGTGTCCCTTTACAGAGAAAGGATACAGAGAAAAAAATACAAATCAGGCTTTTGCTCATGTGATGTAGTCCCTTGGGAAACACTTTCTTAAAGCTATGCTTAAACTTATTTGCTGTCCTTTGGGGATGCTTTCCTAACAGCTTCTTTCCAAGTGCTGTGAGCTTGGCAGCTCCCTCTGACTTCCACCTTGGTGCTGTTGGAAAAATCCAGGCACGAATTCAGGAGGTTTGGATTTGGCAACCTTTTTTTAAAATTATTGACCACTGGACTGACTATTTCTTTTTCCACCAAAGGAGGATATCTCCTCCCAAGGCTTTTGCTATTCCTCCTGCAGCATCAGCATTCTTGTCATTCTGTCAGCAGTTGTATGGCTGCAAGGGGAGAAATGTACCCGGGACAGTAATTTCTCCCCTAGGGTGCTAAGCCTGCTGTGCAGTTATATTTATTGACTATCTTCAAGCATTTCCCTTGCCCCCTGTTCTCTTGCTGGGGCGGCATTTGCAGAAGGCAGAGGGAGATGCTCTTAAATCATTTTTGTGTGGCCTTTTTGCTGAAATCCATCCATGTAACAAGAATAATAGCCATCACTGGTGACAAGCCCTTGACCTGGCTTTCTATGTCTCTGAATTTCATTTCTTCTGTATTCACAAAGAAAAAAAAGAAAAAGAAAAAAGAAAAAAAAAGCCTTTTTTCTTTTAGGACCAAAGAGGAAAAGGCTAGCTGTTCATTTATTTTCCTAGGCGTAGACAAAGTGCTTGGGCTGTAATTGTTACCCATCTCTGCAATGATAATGCTGAAAGATATGCAGCTTTTCAGGGACTGTACTGTTTCACTAAAATTTGAAATGAGACCAACAACTGGGGACCCGTTGGTCTCATAGGCTTGCTTCAGTATGATCCAGCAGGAAATGCCTCTGTTCTGGCAGTAAAAATCCTAATTTTACAGAGCACAAAAGTGCACGAAAGCTATTGTCAGGGCTGAAAAAAACATCCGGCATCTCTTTTGTGGGGAAAGCTGCAGAAGGCTTATCATGTGGTCCATTGTTCTTTATTTTGAATGCATCTGGAGGCTTGAGAAACAATTTCTCTGGTGACAAATTCCTGCCATCCAACCCAAGAAAGAAAAAAAGAAAGAAAAA
>VXBL01006673.1:0-68288 GCA_013400195.1 Aramus guarauna | reverse complement strand
AAAAAAAAAAAAAAAAAAAAAAAAAAAAAAAAAAAGATGTAACCGCTCTCTTCAAATGCTTTTCCCAGCCCGTGCTGCCTCCTGCCCTCCCTGGCCGCACCCCTCTCCGAGTGGCCGAGGCCATGCGTTTACACCGAGTCATCAAGAGTTCCTGAAAATCAGGAGGGTCCCTTGTGTTCACAGCCTGTCCCTATTGGTTTAACAGAAAATAATGTTTTGTCCTGGCCAGCTGAGCAGGCATAATTAATAGTACGCTGGATGAGTGCTTTGGTACCCAGGGGACTACTTGCAGCTCTGTCCCGAAATACTGATGTCAACCTGCCCGCTGCGCAGCGGCTGTAGCCAGCCTGAAGGCACACGCCGTCGGGGCGGCACAGAGCTGCTTTTGGGGTGCTGCTACGTGTGGTGGGGTCAGGGGTAGCTCAGCCCTCCCTGCTGCTGTCTGGGGGGGCTCCTGATGCGGCCGGGGGCTGGCGTCCGTGCTCCTGCCCGTGCTGCTGGTGAGTTTGGTGGGGTGGAGCAAATGGGAAAAGGAGAGATGGGGCAGGGCTAGTAATTGTGGAAGGAAGGACGAGTAAAGGGGAGGGGGAGGACGCGAAGGGAAAGAAAGTGTGAATAAAAGACAGGAAGGGAATAAAAAAAGAGCATTGCAAATATGAAGGAAGGAACGAGCAGGCTGTCTTGGCTTTCCCCATCCTTTCCTTTCTCCACTTGGGATACTTACCTAATCCCCACAAATACCAAAGTCTGAGCCTTCCTCTCCTGTGATATTTGTCCCCCTTCTGCACTGTGCAAATCCATTTGTCCTCTAAACGTGTATTTGAACGTAAACACCACCTCTGCTCATTAAGCTGTAATAAATATTTGCAGCAACGTTCACTCTGGCAGTGCAGGGTTTCTGGGGTAACCTTCTTGATTTTGTTTGCATGTCTTGGACAGCCCTACTTGACGTTCTTGGCAGTTCACGATCCTCCTCTTTGGATATAGCTGCTGTCGGGCTAGCCTTCGCCTACAGCACACTGAACACCTCTGTGCAAAGGCGATCCACTCGCAGCAGAGCTGTGCTGCAGTCCAAGCGTGTGTTGCAACCTTCACGGACACCTGGGGTAGCATTCAACTTCCTCACTTGCATACAGATAACATGTTGCTGCTGCGGCTCTTGAGTCTGGAAAGCCTCAGGATTTGTGTAGCCTGGGCAGAAATTTCTCTCCTTAACTGCACTGCTGTCAGTGTCTGAATCAGCCTGTTTAAAGCTAGCTCCTGTCTGTTTTCGTGAGTTCCATTGCTTCTCTTAAGCCCAGTTACATCTGCACTGCAATTCCTGGGGCTGTGCTCTGCAGAAACAGCAGAAATGGAGGCAGGAAAAGTGTGTCAGGGTATGGATGTTTGGCTAAGCCTGTTGCAATCTATTCTTTTTTTCTAATGTGAAAGCCCATTGCTGCAAGTGGAAGTTATTTCAGCAAGGCTGTGAAGTGAAGTCTGCATACCGGTTACTTACTGGTCTGCAAAAGACTGGGTAGGATTCTTGAGTGGTGTAAATCAGTGAAGTTGGGATGAAATCAATGGAGCTCCGCTAATTTACCCTGCCCAATTTACCATCACTACAGTAGAGTGATTGATTCTTTTGTCTGCTTTGCTATACCCTCCCTTGACTGAACCTACTGAAATCAATTTTTGTCACCCCTTTGCAGCCTCCTGTGGGTTCCTGATGGTTATGGTCACCTAGAGATTTGTAGGGAGACTTAGCTGAATAATTTCCAAGCTCCCTTTGTGCTTGTTAGCTATGCCTTTCCCTTCTTGGCTGCAGCTCCCAATGCAGCCTTTGCATTCTGTGCTGCCTTTCATTGGTGATGCCAGGGCTGATTACATTTGCTGTCTTTGTCCTTTTGTGATGTTCCTTATGCCTGGAATATCCTCCTGGCACTGATTCAGGAGACCACTTTTTTCTACCACCCTCTGTGAAACTCATTTCCAGCACAACATCCATTAGATGAGCTGATACAGGAAAAAAAAGCAGAGTGTTTTTACTGAGTGTGGCTTTCTCCATTGACTATGGATTTCATCCCCAGGCATCCTTTTTTTTTTTTTTCCTTTCATTCTTTGTGCTGCTTGGTATTTCAGGCATTCCATGTCTTCAAATAGTGACTAGGATGCTATGGGGACTACCTTTACGTACATCCCAAATGCCCATTTTAATACTAATCTCTGGGAAGTCTGCCTGCTGAGATGTGTTCATCCGGTAGATTTGGAAGCATAGGTGCCTCTCCCATGGGATGGGGCATAGTCATAATTATTTGGGAAAGTTTTTAAAGACTCAGTTGTCTAAAAATCTGGGAATTTGCAGCGTGGCGATTGCCAGGTAGTCTGAGATTACTAATCCACCCAGTGCAATGTGTCCTGTTTCTGGCAGCAGCCAGTGCAAGAGTCAGAAGGAGGTGTAGGAGATGCTGTAGTAGGCATGGAGCTGCTCGTGTCTACCAGTATTTCATCCTAAGCCTGCAAAGAAAGCGATTGTTTTAATCATAATTTTTCCATCTCTTTTCCCGTACTCTTTTACTGCTAAGTATTTTAACTCCAGCTACTGCTGGCAATGTGCACATCTCATTTGCTCTTTGAAGCTGGCCGCGTGTGAGGATTAGAGCTTGTAAGTCACGGGAGAATTTTGTGTGCGAGCAGGTGGTGAATTGTGGCCATCCCTTGGCTTGTAACACGTAAGCACGGAAACCGACACGCTCACAGCAGATTTAGGGCCAAGCCTGGGGGTCACCGTTTTGCTGTGGTCAGTAACCTGGACAGCACGGTGCAGGTGGGACTCGGTCTAAGGTCTTTCTCAGCTATTGATGCTCAGCTGGGTAACGAATGCAAAGAAAACCGCGCGGTCGGTGCCAGTGGTAAGTTTATAGCTTCTGTTCTCTCTCTGCAAGGAGTGAAGAAAGGCATGTGTTTGGAAGCCGAGAGTCTCATTTTCATTTACAAGTGAGCGTGACTAATCCACGTGGAAACTGATGGGTGTGCTACAACCATTTTGGGGGAGCACAAAGTCCAGCTTTGAACCTGGATGAAACCTTTTTCCTTGGTAGGAGAAACACATTTTGTTTATCTCTTCTGTCAATCTGAAAGCCACTCTGAGTGAGAGACTCTTCATTATTAATAATCCCGGGAAGTAGTATTTTAAATTTTTATGGTTTGCACTTTGCAGCACCTGAACCACGATATATTACATGCACGGTGGCAGTGAAGTGGGAATTACGGCAGGGCTGCATGTCCTTTTCCAAATGAATAATTTAAAGTTTTCACAATGCCAGTTATGTTAAATATTATTACTCATTTCTTCAGGGAAAACCATAGAGCTCAAACGCAAATATAAAGTGGCAATAAATGATGTTACATTTAGCCAGTCTGAGACAAGACTCAGAATTCATATCAGTTCATTTTCTGAAACACTTACTTCATCCCACTGCAGGAAAATCCTTTTTAAGGTTCCATGCTTAATGTGATATTTTCTCATTTGTCACATTTCACGTCTACTCTGCTCCTGCCTCCTGAAAACAAATGCTTTTAATATAGTCCACTTGGTTAGAAGCTCGCTTTCTCTTTCTGTCAGCATCCGAAATCTGTAGATTTCCCAGCACTCTCCTACTGTTTTCTTTCTCAGGGTTGGTGCTGATGGATTTCCTGCTGGTGTACGCAGACTCATCCGTTGTTTCTCACCTCAGCACACCTATAATTTTCCAAAGCATCACTACAGAGAAGGTGCCTGGTCCTGCATTCATTACAGCTGAAGAAAGGTTTCCTATTGATTCCAGCGGTGTCACTAGCATTGAGCCTAGAATAATAACTGCATTTATGGTTAGGACTCGATAAGTGTATTAGCAAACAGCATCATTAGAAAAATCTTGCTTGTGTGGAGCAGCATGATAGATATGGCTTGTTGGCATGTGGTGGTTGGGTTTTTGTAACTTTTACGGGCCATTCGCTATAGATTGCTACTGAGCTCTTGCAGAAAAGCATTTGAGGGATTGGAATGAGGAATCAGAAGATGCAAGAAAGAGAACAGAAAGTAAAAACCTTTAAAGAAAAGGAGAGCGTTATTACATCTGCTAACCTAGGATGATTGAGGACAATTCTGCAGAGAGCTGCCATTTTCTGCAGAGCATCTGACTTCCTACCCATGCCAGCCATATCTCTTGCTAGCCCCTAATCCCAAGAATGTTATATTTATATGGAGAATGTGCTGGAGCTACTATTATCGCTCAGTTAATGAAAACCTGAGAAAACACTGTGCACTGTAAGTAGCAGCAAGGCATGGTCTGTCTTCTGGACTCAACCACCAATTGCTGGTGTGACTCAGCACACTACTAAGCTTTTTTTCTTTTTGTTTTTTTTGTTTTCCCCTACTCAATCTCTAATATGGGGATACTGAGGTCATGCTGGTACGTAAAGCACTTTGAGCAGTCTTGCTGAAGAATGCCACGGGAGCCCTGCGCATCGGTATGGTGACTGGGAAGGTGATTCAGGCCAGCTTAAGCTCTGAGCTGGCCAAAGCGCTTAAATGCACACTTAACTTTAAATATCTGACTAATCCTGCTGATGTTAATAGGACTACTTGCATGCTTAAGTGGAATTGCTGAATTGGAGGTTAATGAGTTCAAATGCTAGACAAACTTAGTTTTGGAGGAACCTGCAAGGACTGGCAGTGTGGATTCCCATAATTAGATGTGTCTTTTTGCTGCTCTGTGGAAGCCCCTTTTCTCTTTTCTTGTATTCTTACAGTCAGTCTGCAAGCTTCAGCTAGGAAGTAACTTTCAAGGAACAGTTTTATTTTGGATGTAAAACAAAGAAAGTCCCAGGTAATTTGTTTGTGTCCCCTTTATTGCATCTGTCATGAACAGCACAGCCTCTGCAGTTTAAAGGTGGAGGGTCTTTGGGAAATAGTGTGAAAACTTTAACAACAGGTTACAGCAGCAGCATAATTTGCAGGGAGATCCCCTGATTCTTCTAGATTTCATCCACAGTGCTGCCTTTGAAGTGCTAGGGATAGGCTGGACTGAGCTGGCAGGGAGGCTGCTCTCCTTGGTGGACCATCACAACGCACGAAGAGAGGCACAGGCATAAGCTGGTGCCGGATCAGGACCTAGATAACGAAACACAAAGGCTGACAAGTGTCAAAAAAAGTTCAAAGGGTATCTATCCAGCAATCGCAAAGGCTCAGACAATCCAAAAAGCTGACGGAACTGTTCTTGCTTTTTAATATTAGTTTGCAAGTGTGCAGGAGCGCAAGGAGGCCAGCGCAGAGAATGGGCAGAATGGTGGAGAGGGGACACGTTGTCTCTCTGGGAGTGTGAAGGAGACTGCTTGTCCATTTAAACACTGGTTCGATTGTTTGCACGCGTTGTCTGTAGTCAGGAGGCCAGTGCAGAGCCAGGCGTTGCTGCCGGCTCTGGAAGTGACCCCCTTACAGCAGTTCATTTCCACGCTAACACCGTTGCGGGGACAGGAATGAGGAGACGGGCATTTCCTTCGCTTCGGTTTGCTCGGAGTTGCCACCTACACAGGACCCCAATTTTATACTCCTTTTCGCTGGTTTCAGTCAAGGATAACTCTACTGGAGTCAGCAAGGGTGCAAAACAGACAAGAAGAGGGAACGGGGATCGTTGTGTTTGCTGCGGTTTGTCATAAACGCCAGTAGCTCTCCCAGGAAACCTGTCGTGGTGTGAGACGGATGTACCTTGTTCGCATGGGAACAGCGGGATCCGGGGCTCTGATGGAACTGCTCTGGGGCAGCCGGTGATAAATGAGCGCGGATCATTGCGCTGACTGTGGAGTCAGTGGGGTTTTTATTACTGTACATCCAACAGCAATTTGGTTAGAATTTCTGGAAGACTTTACTGCCAGGAAATTTTTCTCGGTGACAAAATGGAAAGAAAAGGCGAAAAAGGAGTGATGGCAGGGAATGGGGGAAGCCAAATCTTTTTTCCCACCCACCCAACCCAAATCAGAAAACTGGAAAATGAAAATGGAACAAACAACCAAAATAGCAAAAATTCAATAATGCTAAAAATATAGAAAAATTCCTTTGTAAGATTAATTATTTGTTTTCTAAATTTGCACTTAGATTAATACTTTGTGCTTGAGAAAAGTTCTTTTGGGCTTTAACCAACTCTCATTTCAACTTGTTTCAGAGACGCTCCCAACTGGCACGTGCATGGGCGGCTGTCAGTGTAGCGAATGCTCCGCCAAAAGCTGTGTGTGGGGTGCGTGTGTGTGTGTGTGTGCGTGTGTGTGTGTGTGTGTGTGTTACCATCGACAGTGGTCACTCCTGTCTCCGGACACTGCTCAGGTGGTGCTGACTGGGCTGCTCTCACTAGTGCAGGAGGCTCAAGGAGTGCGATGAACACAACTCAATTTCCAGAAGCCTTGGCGTGGGCTTCCTGATGGCAGCTTGTTGGATGGAGAGGGGGTGAACGTTGCTGCAAAAGTGGGATCTGTGCTCAGGCTTATTTATTTACACTGTAGGCGACTGAGCAAGAGGTAGGTCTTTTCTTCTAAATGTGCACCCCGTGCCCTTGGCAAAAATGCCTTTTTATCATTACTGCCACAATAGTGGATGCTACTCCCACACTACAGGTTTTCAGTTTTCTGTTTGTCCTTTGTCATTTTATTTCTGTGCTCTCCTTTGAAGACGGGACCTTACTGACTGCCCTGGCTTTCTTCTGCTGAGTAATTCCACCAGGTGTCTGACAAAGATACTTTTGGAGAACAGATATTTAGCTTTTGCAATGCCAGAAGGTATTTAGCAAAAGTTCTTCTCAGCTCCTTTACTAAAGCTTTTTGATACCTCTGCAAATTTCCCTGCAAAACACGGAGCAGCAGGATGACTCTGGCTCTATGCACACACGTTTCACTGCTGGCACAGTCAGCAAATTGGGTTTCAAGTAGCTTCTGATCTGGCTGGGGACTGAGCTTACTTATTTATTCACAGACGTGATAGACATTGCTACTGGACTTGAATCTGATGCCTTGTGAAGGGCTGTGTGGGTTTATTTTCAGTCTCGTGCTGTATCCCTGTAGAGAGCATAATTCAAGCTTTCCTACTTAGAGGATATTGGTTGAATGTAACGACAGTTCAAAAATACCTGTAAGAAAGCTGGCATTAATGACAAAGAGTGGAAGAAAATGTAAATTATATGTAGAAACAAGTGAGGCTTTTAATACTTGTTGGTTTTTTTCTTATATTCTGGCTTCGTGATCCTCCATTAAGACCTAACATTAGAGTTTGTGGAAAAGCCCTCATGTATATTTAAAATTTTTGTCTGCAGCTAAGATTTATATCAAGCAGGAAACACGAATTTGGGAGAATTGGATATGGTGACTGGTAGGTTTGAAAGCAGAATGAGTGCAATTTGTGAACACTGGTTGGCAGGTGTTGATGGCTGATGCTGTAATTTACTGTACTGGGTTTGCAAAAGGCCAGCGATGAGACTGGAAAACCAGGGGCATGGAGACCTGGGTGTTCTTGCTTCCTTCTGAGTGAGAAAATGAGGTTATTGCTTGTTCATAACTTGGAGCTAACCTGGGCCAGCTTGTCCTGGATGGAGAGGGAGCTTTGCTTCATTTGGTCCATAGCGTGCTGGGCTGCAGTTCAGAGCATGGTGGGGTTAGGTTCAGGTGTAGGTTCAGAGCAGGGTTAGGGTTCGTCCCAAACCTGCTGAATCAAGGTTGTCCCCGTGTGTCACATCTGTGTTGTGTCATCAGAAATTCTGAGTTCCAAAATGCTAATATAAATACATTTGGATGGATTTTTGTCCCCTCTTCTTCCCAAGCCTTAATGTTGCACATGCTACTGTAATAAATATTATTGAGAGGGATTATTCACTGAAGGATATAAATATTCATCAGTCTTTAATGATTTGCATTTGAATCCAGAAAATTGGCTTATGACTCCTCACTGATTTTCTCTCATTCTGATTTTCACATGGCATTAAGTGCAGGAGGATTAAATACCTGAGGTTTTCTCTGGTCCAAACCAGACTTTGCTATCTTCATTTGGAAATAAGTTCTTCATTAGCTGGTAACTCAACCTTGTGCATCACTTAATCTTTTCCAATCCTTCAAGACTTTTTGTTTCTAACAAAGAGCTTTAGTATCACTCTTGTAACTCTCAAATGAACCAGTCACCACTCCTGGAGTATTTAATTCTCACCTTGGCAAGGCTGACGGCTGCCTGGTCCTGCAATTCAGAATGGGAGGTCAAAAAGTGGAAGTGTTGGCCTTGGGATCGAAAGCTTTGATATTCTTTCTGTCCTTTTATGTTTGACCTATCTGAACCTTGCAAACCACACCAAACCACTGTGGGCATTGTGGACCTTGTCCCTGGGTTGGGAATCCTGTGCAGATGCGCAGCGGTCGTGTGTGCTCACAACCGCAGCCACCCTCTCAAGGGATGAGCTCCGGCTCTTGGCCAGTGCTGAAGACAAGGCCATTTTGTCTTCTCTTGCATGTCCCAGATAGATTGAGGTCGTGTGGCTACGCTGGCGTGCTCTCACACCGCTGCATAGGCTCATGGGTGGGTAGTCTTTTAAGATGCTCGTGTATAATGGGATGGATACGCTTACTCCTCGGAAGGGCTGTTAGTTTCAGAGTACAGCCCCGATGCTTGTCCCCTCCGGGAGCAGTTGGCGTTAGGTGTTACCTTTTCCATGTTTGCACTGGGTGCATTTTACCCAAAATATTTAAGGTAATTCTAGATTACAAATAAATTCAATGTAGATTGACAATGCAATTTTTGTAATTTGACTGTACCCTTTTAAAAGCTACTTAGGGCTTCTCCATTGGCGTAAGACACTTTATTTTTATAAGATTAGTAGGGCCTGGATTAGTCAGAAAATGACACTGAGATCTTCTGGGGAAAACCCAAGGTGATAGTATGAAATTAATATTGATAATCTGGAGCCTGAATAAATGAGACACCAAAAAGCATGAATTTAAATTGGCTTCAGTGGAACTTGTTAGGATGCAACTTTTAATAAGTGAGGCTCCTCTTTAGGGTGAGCTGTTATTCTGCATGTTCTGCCTGTTGAATATGATATAAAAATTATATGCCTAGTCCTAAAGAAAAGTGTGTGTCAAACATTTTGCTGTCAGCTATTTTAAGACTCAATCTGATAAGCTCACTGTCCTAGGTCTGTGTATCTGCCTGACTATTTATCTGCCTCCCTTAGTTCCTGAGAGTATCATGAGTTTGTGTTAATTTATGGTTCTAAGGTACTTGTGTAGGTCCAGGGGATGGTATATATAGAAAAGCTTAGATAACAAAACAAAACAAAAGTATGCTGTGTGCAGAAACCTTAACAGTGTTGATATTTTCCAGGTAATTGTGAAAACAAGAACAGAATATCAGCCTGACCAGAAGAACAAAGGAAAACTCAGAGTGCCCAAAATTGCTGAATTCACAGTCAGTTTCACCGATGGTGTAACAGAAAGACTAAAGGTAAGAAATGGTTATTCTGCTGCCTTCTGATGCAAATGCCATTTATTTTATAATAACTGAATCAAAGTGACAGTAAAGACATAACAATTTAACACTCCACTCATCACTGGGGTCAAAGAGAGGTTTATCTGCATGAGTATAAAGCTTTTTTTTTTTTTTTTTATGACAGGCATGAAAAGACCTTCATAACTAGATCTAAAGTAGGAAATGTTTTCGTGTTCCAAGGAAAAGTTATGCAAATATTTTCCAGCCCAAATTGAAAGCAAACCAAGTTTGAATCTTTTTTCATGCTCACACATCTGTGTTTTAAAAGAATTTTAAAAACCACAATGAAGATTGATGGAAACAGTTTGTTTCACCTTTTAAAAATTCTTTTGTCTTGTAGTCAAACAACCCTTTTCATATTTAAAATATTTCATTATTATGTTATTATATTATTATAGGTTAAAAGCCATTTCAACCTGGATTAAAAAAGAGATATTAGACAAGTATCCAAACATATCCTCTCCTCGAAGCAGTTTTGGTTCACAGGAATTAGAATTTTCTGATGAAGAACATTTCCTTGAGAAATTTTCAACAGACTCTACTCAAACACGGAAAGAAACTCATGAATTATTGAGAGCCCTCAGTTCCTGGTGACTGCAGCATATTAGAATGGCTCAGCTCCTCCTAAAATTAGACTCCAAGCATGTAGCTGCTAGTATTTTCTCCCTTTTCATTGAGAAGATAAGGTGCTTTTCCTAAACCACAGAGCATGGGAGTGATAAAAATGTGAGATCTGATTTCATATTTCCAAAGTCAGAGGAAATATCAATGATTTGAGTAGAAAACACAGAGAGTAGTGTCTAGGTATAGTCCTGCTCCTTGAAAAGCTAGGATTGGGTTTATAATTTTTTGTGAAGGGTATCATCCTTGACAATTAGCAGGGATTGACTCAAGGAACTGAATAGTCTTTCATTTGGCCCAGTTGTTCTTAGTTTTGCAAGAAATAAAAAAGTTTATTATAATTGTTTTCTAGTAATTCAGAAGAAAACTATCACTTTTAAAATTGAAGTGTGATCCAGGAAAAATTGTTACCATTCATCCTCGATAAACTTCAAGATAAGGCTTGTTCAACTTATTGAAAGGAGAAATGTTTAGCTACCCTCTTCTGAAGCAGTACAGAATGGCACTGTTTCAATTTTTTCCAGAAATTCACTAACATATATTTCACGAGGACAATTCTGTTGCTTTCATCCAGGGTATTTAAAGCTATAATTTATTTTTAAGAGGTTTGTGAATAAGTGTTTATAGATTCTTGGGTTAGGGGTTTTTTTTCAGTGGACATCACATGTTTTGATCTAAATTACTTACTAGGGGCTTACAGGCTTTTGATTTTGACTGAATTCTTCACTGATCTTATTGCGTGCGTAGTACCTATTTACCACCAATAGTGACTCTCTGTTGGTACCACTAGTAAAGTAAACAGTGAATTAGCTACAGTTAAATTCCCAGTCTTGGAAACCACAGCAGACATTTTCCAGTGTGAACAACATACAAATCAGAACCAGACACAATGTGCCTGAGAAACAACAGTAAATGTAGACTCTTCTGGAAGCGATGTGTTGGCTCGTGACCCACAATAAATGGTGTTGTTATTGATATTGTAAGGAACGGCGCTTCATTGGGTATTTAAAACTTAATCCTGCAGGCCTAAACAATGTTAAGGTCAGTGTAAGACCAAGTTTTAATTCCATCAAGAGTTCTGACCTTGTTATTTAAAAAAGCAGAAAAGAACATCTCATCCTCACGCAGCGTGCATGCTGGAGGCCCATGCGTTAGCCATACAGCTCGTCCACTGCTATGGGTAAATCTCATTTCACCTACTCCTTATTTAAGATACCTCACTTTTCCCATTCTTCAAACTCTCAACTAGCTGTTGCATTCAAACCTCTCCCTGCAATGTATTTTTCTCCTCTCCCCTTCCTATTTTCGGTGCAGTTCTCCCGTTGCTCTCACTCGTGTGTGCAGGAGCACTGCACGGCAGCAGGAGAGCTGGAGGCTCCAGCTGTGCGCAGCACTGCCAGAGGTTGGAGCTGCCTTCCCCTTCGCCGCGCAGTGGGGATGGCTGTGGGAGCTGAGCCTCTTCCCATGCAGCCTGGCAGCATGACAGTTTCATTTTTAAGCTATTTCCTTTCCCTGAAGTCCATATGATTTCGATTCTCTGCTCTTCAATGTCAACTTATTAATCACTCGGCTTCTCATCTAATACTGGATAAGACTATAAGCCTCTCCCTGCCTGCTTTTCATAAGGCTTCCATGTATGGTATTAAGTTTGTAGTATTATTTCCTGACAAAAATGAGCTGAGATAATAGGTAATATTTCATTACCTTTTGTACTGTTTTTTTTTTATTGCACCACATTTTTATACCAGTGCATATTTTTAGTGACGTTATTAAAAATACTGCCCTCTGGTTATAAGCAGGCCTGTTATCTGGTACTGATGAAATCATTTTACTTTTGTTTTTTGTAAGGGGAAATCATAGTAAATACTTAACTTTTATTATCTCAGTTTGGCTACACTTTTAAAAGCTTTAAAAAAGATAGTATAAATGAGATTATCGTATTTTCTTTTGCTGGCTAGTTGCTTTGTATAGCCTTCCAGTATGTGATGTGTTGGAAATATCATCCACACCTTCTTGCTAACACTCTGATTAAACTGAAAGTATTCCTCTATACTTGAGCCATTGGTAGCTATACACTGGCAGAAGCAAGTAAATCATCCCATTGATTTCTGCAAGAAAAATGATGGAGGGAAATGCAAAAAAGTCCATCCAAATGTAGTTGATCCATTGGTTTAGCACACTCCAAATGTGTGAGATCTGTATGGGAAATGCATGTACAACTAGCATGAATCCACAGCAATGCTTGAACTCAAGGGTTTTCATAGGGAGCAATTTTGCTCCTATATCTACTAATCTGTGTATGAGGAGCAATACAACTCAGTATGTGATACCTGTGTGCTGGGGGAAGAGACAGGACAGTAAGAGGGTGCAAAGAAATGGCCAAGAGGTCCTCTCCTGCCTGCTATGGCACTACTTTGGCATCCTGGAGAATACAAAGTGAGATGTCTTGTGTTTTATTTTTCACCCAAAGAGTAGAATTATCATCAATTCAAACAGAAATATGGCAAAATGAGTCTCTATCATTACCAAGTATTTGTGGAAAAATGCTGCTGAGACTCCGTATTTATGACTGTGCCTTGAACCCACTAATAATCTCTCTGGAGGGGTTTTTAACATTCCTGTTTCAATCAATGAAGTGCTTTTCTTTCCTCTATTTCTGGTCACTTGGTATGGGAATATTCTCAGGGAAGAAGGAAACTCTTCCCAAGTTTTTGTGGGGTTTTTTTGTGGGTTTTTTTTTGTGTTTTTTTTTTTCTTTTCTTTTCTTTCTTTTTTTTCTGAGTTATGTAGCTGCATTATGCAGAAGAGCAGGATCCCTGGGGGCAATTTTGGGACCATACGAACATGGCAGTCAAACCCACAGATGCCCTTTATTCCGCCTTTTGGGTATCTTTTATTGAAGAGGCTAATGAATTATTAGACAACTTTTTCGCATGAGCAAGCCAAAGCCAGAATCTAAGCTTATGCATGCATATTTTTCTTCCATCCAGAATAGCACAGATCTGAGCTCTTTACAATAATTAAAGAGGAGACTGTCCCTAGGCAACGGTTCTTATTTCACACTACCTCTTCCAGGAATTTTAGATAGCTTCTGCAACTTGTCACATCTCCTAATAGATGAGATTACGATTCTCTATAGCTCAGCACACAGTGTCCTGGAAGTTTGACCAATTAGGTTTATTCTTTAGCTGGATGAGTCATCCCATACATACTTTATAACAAATGTTTAAATAGTTGTGTGTAGATGGGTTACAAGAAAACGATGTTAAAATAGCGTTATGGTTGAGCCATCCATACATAAAAGAAATTTCTTTTCTCGTTTTACTCCTCCTCAGAGAAGCAATGACAACATTTTTTCTAAGCTGACTGGCAGTGACTTATAGACATTGCCTCCTCCAGACTGTTTATGCCTTTTGAGTGTGTCCCTCTAGGAAGTTTCTGAAATGCAAAGATCTTACTTTGCAGTAACGACATATACCAAGGTTTCTCAGTTTGGAGGAGAATGGTGTCTGGTGTTTGCCTTCTGTTTTGCATGCTTTGAAGGTACTACATGTTACCATGCTTTGCCATCCAGTGGTGACACTGAGGTGCGCTAAAAAAAGGTCTGCAAATGGGATGACTCTGTCATAGAATCATGTGCCTTTGTGGGAAAACAGATCTAACCCTTTGCATTTGAGGTAGGGCTTACTACTTCTTTTTGCCAGTGATATCTTATGTTACAGCTTTTAAGAACAATCTCTCACATGCAAGTGTCTTCATTCTGGTGACTTTCTGCCCTTATTTCTTTCTATCCATACTGAAATGAGATCAAATGCTCTTTTGCTTTTCAAGTAAATTATCCATTGAGTGAAAAGTCTTGTTACTTCTGGAGGACAGGATTTCCTGTCTTCCAACCAGTCCAGCTAACACAGAAATCAACCAGAAGTACTTGTAAGGTGTAGAGTGGGTTTCTACCCACTTTCTTGACTGTCACTTAGCTGGAGCTTGTATTCAAGACATCAGCACCCTGCTTAAGAAGAAACAAGCTGGAGAATAGCTGCTGATGGATTTTGTGCTTGATCCAGTCAGACCCTGTGAGTGTAGGTAGACCTGTGCTAGCCCTGAGTTTGCCCAGATTTTTCTATCTCCAAATAGCACCAGAAAAGGTACTGGAGTGGCCTTTCAGTGTAGGCTTACGACACGGAGCGTTGGGTTGACACGCAGAACTGTCTGTTGGTTACTGATTTTGCTCAAATTGCTCACTTTATTACACAAGTAAGTTCACGTGCAACCAGTTCGACCTCTGTTATCACTAAATGCCATAGAGCTATTCATACTGCTTTTTCAAGGAGACAATGGTTTAATAACTATTAGCTGGGTGATAGTTACCCACCACAGTTACCTGACTTCTCAAGTCTTCCACAGTTCTTTCCTTTTCATGGATCACTTTCTCAAGAAATCTGAAGTTATTCCAACTTTCAGAGTTGGAATAATTAAACTATGTACTTGTCTTTAACAGAACAAGTTGGGAGTGGGTGTACGGGGGAGAAATTGAGATATTTAAGATGTTTTTGTGTGAGCAATTTATCTACCTGGAAAAATTATCTGCAAGTATTGTTCATTACTTCACTGAAGAAGACTGGGAACTTCAGTCTTTTTCCTTCAAGATCCATTTTCAGAGGCACTGGCTGTGTACACTATTCCTATTGAGTATGCAGTGACAATATATTTCTTATCATTAGATCAACCCTCTCCTCCCTCCCCCCTGAAACTGCTCTGATACATGTAGATCTAGTATCCAGTGGATGTAATTACTCACCACACTTTTCATCAGGTTCTTAAAATATAGTGGAACCCATTCAAATGTTTCTGTTATCTAAATGTTCATACTGAAACAATTATTTTCCGCTGACCTAACGTGAAAGGCTTAGAACAAAATCGGTTTGTCTCCAGCCACACCCTACAGAACAGACATTGATGCAATAATTGTTTGTTATCAAAAACAAGCCAGTATCTGAAATACTTGGCCCCTAATTAAGAAAGATCTTTCTGGGCCAGGGCCAGAGCTTGATTTCCTGTTGGTAACAGCTTTGCTGAGATGGAAGATGCTTCCCCTGCTTGTACCACTGGCGTCTGACCCATCGAGTCCCCAGGATATTCAGCTAGACCTACTCATGGAAGGGCCCTCATGTCACAGGCACTGCGGTTCCGAGGGAAGGAAAGTCCCGGGCTTGTCTGCCTGTGGAGGAATGGGGGGAGCGGGTCTTGATCACTTTATTTCCGTGGATAAGATCCACTGCGACGTGAGCACAAGGCGTCTTGTGGTGCAAACTGCAGTGTGGCCTCTGGACTGCCCGCTGACTGCAGCTGAGCGTAGCTTTGAGAAACGCCCCATTCCCCTGAATGCCTGCGTTTACCTACCTGCCCAGCCTGCCCTTGAAGGGCACATCACCATCGCAGCTCTCCCTTCCTCTGCTGCGCACACCCCCAGCCCTAAATGTGGCATTCCCCTCTGTCTGCTCCCACTGCTCCCCCTTCCCAACCCCTTCTTTCCGTGCCGTGGTTCCTGCAAACTTCTCCGTAGGATGTTCTGCTTCCACCTGTAGGCTGTTGCTTTATGCTGATAGTTCTTCCTCTAACCTGCAATGGAACGAATCCCAGAAAAATGGCACGGGGCTTTTCATTGTGCCCATTCAATAGCTAAATAAATTTAAAGATTCCTTTAATTGTTAAGTTACCAGAGGGCAGGAGTAACTCATAGAGAAAGGCCTCCTCTGAGTGTGAGCAGGATAATTTTCCTTACTGCTTTTTAATACTAACAATAACAATGTTACCATGACGACTGCCACATCACATCGGTTATCTAGAAGATGCAGAGTGGCTGCTGAAAGATCCCATTACACTGACTAATGTGAGTGGTGCTCAAGGGAGGGAACACGCTCTCATACACACAGATTTTTCTCACTTTGGTGATAATTGCTAATGTGGCTGAGATGTTGTTTCCAGGCTGCACCGTGCTCGGATGGGCTGTGTGATCCAGCAGAACAAGAGGCAAAGCGGAGGAAGATCAGCAAGGTGGCAGGCGCAGGGCAGCAGTGGCAATAGCGTTCAGGCATCTTGCTGCACTGGCACCAGTATCGGGGATGGGGTGGTGGTTTCCTGTTGCGTCTTGCGTTCAAAGAGGGGCTTGGAGGGGTGTCAGTATGAAGGGGTTGATTTCAGTCTCCAGGGACTGATCTGGAGGCTTATTCACTCCCTTTGGGAGTTCCCTGCTATCATCAGGCGCTCTCCTTTCCCAGTGGGCTGAGATATGTTCTTTTTGCAGGGGTGTCAGGCCACCCTCACTCCACCTAAGTCTTCTCGAGACAGTGATGGAGTTACTTGTCCCCGGGTCCACATTTTGCCTTGACTTTGGAAGATGAATATTTTCCACTGCAATGCAGAGGGTCACGGTATCTGCTGTCTCAAAAATCCACTGCCCAGCCCTGCCTGGCCTTGCATCTACTTATATCTGACATAAACTAGCACCTGCAGATTCAGACTCTCACTTACGTGTATGAAAAGAAATGAGGAATGTTGCTCATCCTCTTTCTGCCTGAGCTCAGAAATCATTCTTCTCCTCCTCTGGCTGTAATGGGAAGAGAAGAGGATAGGTCATGTCTGTCCTAGTTGGTCTCACAGCTTGCATGGAGGTAGATTGATGGAGCCATTTGTGATCATCAGTGACAATTCGGAGCTGTGAGGATGAACCGAAAGTGGATTTGTGGCTCAGCTGCCAGAAAACAGATATTTCTGATCGCATCCCCAGGTACTGTACTATAAACCCTGCAAGCTTTCCCATGTCTGGGTAAAAGTCTGTGGTTTTTGTAAGAGTTCCCACCTAATACCTGGCTTTCTGGTGCAGGCTAGGTCCCAAGAAGGTAAAGTCAGGAAGAATTTCCATGTAGAAAACACACACAAGAAAAGTGTGTTTTGATTTAACTACAGTGCTCTATATGACTGAGTTAGGGTCCACCTAGCAAAGCAAAGGAAAAAAACAACCATGGCTTTTATATGAAATAGATAATTTCTTAAAGTGTATTCTTGTTTTATGTTCTTTTTTACATAAACGCATACTCTTTTGCAAAATCAGAAAAAACACCTCAAATATATTTTATTTTTGCCATCTGTGAGCACTGACAGAGTAATCAGCTGAAGAGATTTGTTCGGGGTTATTTTTTCCTTTAATTGATTTTTGGAGAGAAGAAGAAAGTTAATTGCTCTGCAGAAAATGTCTAAAAATGGAAGTCACATAGCATATTCACATGACTAAGGGTTTGTGGGGTAGACCTGCTGAATCTAAATTCTCCAGACCATGATATATTGGAGGAACAAAGGAGTCACAGAGCAGAAACCTCAGCTGACCCTTTGCTTTGGAACATAATGCTTGAAAAAGATTTTCATAAGCGACTCCATGGAGATAACCTTTCCACTAATTACAAAATGTAATTGCAGTTTCCATTTAGTCTGAATGATTTCTCACACTGTACCTTTGTCTTCAACAATACAGTGCCATGTTTCACTCTGGTACCTCTGCCACCACACAGTAAACCTTATTTGTTGGGTAATTTTCTTGTCAGCATTCAAGGTGGAATGAAATATGCTTAATGCTAGTTTGGCTAATGTAGCAAAAGGGATCGAATGGGATGGAGAAGGAAAGAGTTTTCAGCTGACTGAAGGCAAGGCAAAGTTTATTGACTGTTGTGAAGTGCATTTTGAGTCTTGTAGCCAAACCACAGAAGGCTTAAAAAAAAGAAAAAAAAAAAAATCAGGGAAGTGAAATGCTTTGCTCATTATTTTTTTTTTCTTCCCCTCCATGTAATGTTTCATTCTCTCTATTTATAAAGCAGCACAGGCTGCTGATTGAATGTTAAACAGACCTGAGCTCCCTTTTGTTAGTACTTGCAGATGTATTAAGCCTGTTGGGTCAGATCCACAGCTAATGGAACTGGCCTCATGCCTTTGAAGGCATCATAATCAGCTAGATTATTCATTTTCGTTGTTTGTTTTTAAAAGAGTAGCTGTTGTAAGTCATTTGCAGCAATAAAGCTTAACATTTCTAATTTAAAATGGAAAGGCTTTTAATTCTTGTTACCCAGGGGACACTTTGCTTGCCAAGCCCTCACTTTGTCCTTGTATGAAGCACCCACATAGTAAGTTTTTTAAGTGAAATGGGTGTACTGGACCATGAATGCTGCCATATTATTAGCTTTATTTCCTGACCTGTGATGGTAGACATAGATGCTGAAATACATGTGAATATGTTGACATTCTTGAAGGAGGGAACTTCCAGTTAAATTTTTTTTTTTTAACCACAAGAGTGCACTGAACAAAGGTGTTTTAATTTGTGCAAGCTTGACCTTTGATTTAATTTTACCTAAGAAGTCCATGGGACTGGGGAGTGGTAGGGGAAATTTGTATTGTGCCTTGGCATATTAAGTGCTTAAATTGTTCTGGGCATTTTTAAATCCATTCTTCTGTTGTTGATGGCTGATGAGGAAAATCATCACATGTAAAATCAAAATATAAGAAAGTGATGGGAGAGGCAAATACACAAGAAAACATGCCTGGAGGAATACCATTTTGTGCTTTAGCCCAGTACTTCAGTACTCAATTCTGAAAGGTTTGCTTTGAAAATTGTGCTGCCTGTGGAAGAAGGTAATTTCATAAAGCAAACAGACCTCAGCTTTTCCCTAGAACCAGGCTGATCCTTGGCCATGGGATGGTGTTGGTGCTTGGGTGGTTTTGCACACACGGGCCAAGGAAAAACTGAGCTTTTGGGGACTTAGATGCTTGCAACTTTGGGTGGGTCTTGCTGGAATGCCTGTGAGTACCAGTGGGTAGCAAGCTGTGGATAGGGGCCTGAGTGTGTGTCTGGTGCCAAAGAAAGCCAGTAGCAGAGCAAGCAACACAACCTGCATTTCTGAGGTCTGTTGCTGTGTGCTAGTGCCTCCACTTGTTCTTACTCAGGGCTCCTAGTGCTTTCCCTGCACCAAATCCAATGTGAGGGAAGCAGGGAGAGGGGAAGATTTTGCATGCATAAGACTCTTCAGAGGTTGAGTCTTGGCAGGGAAAGGGTAGGCAAAAGGAGACATTTTACTGATGACTTGATTTATCCTGTATTCCTGTTAATGCATTTAAAAAGGGCCCTTGATGAGCTGAGGCACCCGTTGTCATGTCCCACATGAAGTGACTGGAGAAAATGTCACAGCCAAGGGTTTGCACAATTGCAGCATGCCACTGATGGAGGGTTAGCTGTGGAGATGATGTATCTGTCTGTTGCCATCCCACTAATTGAAAAACCATCTCAAATTAGTGATCTGGAAGGAAGCCTCTTCCAGCATTGCTCAGCTCATGAAATGGTATGTCAGGTGTAGTACCATGGGGTTGGGAAGAAAAGCATCTTTATAAGCAGTGTTCCTGAGTCACCCCACTTGTTTAATTTTGGGGTTTTCCTTCTTTTCTTTTGAAGGTAGCAGAGTCACAGAAATAAGGAAGGAAAGCTTATGATAGTTGAAAAAGGAAGAAAATACTATTGTGGGAGGAGAGGAAGAAGACCTTTACACATGTGTATGGTCTGTCAAAAAGTCATGTATTTATTTGATGTTCCTACAAACAATATTCTAGCGTCTCAATATACCAGCCTATTCTGCTGAAGGATTTTTTTTATGGCATTAAATGGCAGAAAAGAAAATCAAACCAAACAGAGCTTTTTATTTACCTAAGTGGGAATTGACTAATATTCAATGGTGGAAGCACCTTTCTTGCAAATGGCATTTCAGAACTTTTGTAAGGAGCAGGGGCTTGGAAACTGAGCCATGAATTTTCCATTCAAAGGGTTTGACTCGGCACAGAAAGACATTGTGCAGACCACAGCTGGCACCAGACACAGTTAAAAAGATCTGAGGCTATTAGTGCCTAAACAGCCACTAGAAATTATATTACATGATGGAGACTGACTAATATAATTGAGCCAGCTAGTTATTGTGTGCATAATTTAATTATTTGACAAATTGCTTAGAAACACGGTGTCCTTGTTCCACACTCATGCTGCACTTGCAGTATTACAAGGCGCGGAGCAGAGGAATTGCTGGTGGGTACGTAGTCATCTCAGAAGATAGACATTTCTTTTTAAGATTTGCAAACTTGGAGAGGTTCACTGGAGCAGTCATGGTGGGTGGTGTATGCAGAGATGGGTAGAGCTGATGGGGATGGGGCTGGGATAGTAAACTGGCTCAGAGACAGCTCGTGCTGGTTCAAGTGGATACCTTTGAGACTTGAGGGTAGTTGGAGAAATGATCCTCTCTTTATTCTGTGAGTCTTTTGGACTTTGATTGCTGGGCTGTGTGGACTGAAAGGAATCCATTACACAGTGGAGCAGATGTGAGATGTTTTTGGACCCCAAGATTATATCATCCTCATGTATGGTGTTCAGCGTTCTGAGGAGAATCAGGGCCAAATTGGTTTATGGTTATGAATTCTAAGACAAAGCACTGAAAAAACCCCACTCCTGAAGCTTCATGTAAGAAGCCATGTAGCTAAGGAGTATTTTCTTATAAGTCTGAAGATTTAGATACATGACTAAGGACATTTCCTTCTTACAAAGCATCTCCTAAGAGATACTACTTAAGAATCTGGACACCATCTGGAATAAAGCTGTGCTGTAATAATAAAGGACAAATCCTACATCTTCTTGAACAATAGCAAGCAAGTATGAAGACCCAGTTGTGTCACTTTTTTTTCAGTTAGCCTTTCAAAATTTCAGATGCTAAGCTGTTGCCATAAAATCAGCAAAATCAGCAACTTATTACAAAAACATTTTTAACATTCGGGAGTGAAATGCCATTTTTGAAGAAGTGCAGATAAATAATTTTTACCTGCAGAACAGATCAGGCTGTATAACAGGGTGCTGGGCAATGCACCACACCATTTCTTTGGCTGAGTCTAAACAGTGGAGCAGCTCTTCTTGGTGTGTATTTCAGACTCCTTATCCCCTTCTGTGATACATCTGAGTGTCCTGTCAGCCTCCGGCTACATGCCTGCCTACGTGCCTGAGTTTTCTTACAATAGCAACCTGGATTCCAATGACGGGGTGGTTCACACTTGAATTTCATACATGGTGTACATGTAGGAGGCAGCCAGGATAGACAGCTGGATCCAGGAGCTGGGAAGTGCTCCTGAGTCTTTAACTTTAGCTGTAGCTTTCATGTCAAGAGCTAACGTTCTTAATCTTACATCTAGTTATCAGCTGGAAGAAGTTGTGGGATGAAGGGGAAAAAATTACCCTCCTGAATTTTTCACTGTCAAGCAGAAATCCTTAAAGTGAGATCATGAGTGCATGAACGTATACTGAGATGCCCTTACAGCTGAAACATTTCTACTGAGTGGCAGGACCTCTGGGACTGGCCCTGTGGCGAATGGATTGATGAATTTGTGATTATTTTTTTTTTCTTGCATGCAAGTTAACTAGTTTGTCAATGGATTGATAGGTTTCCATGTGTAATGGCATTGCCATAAACTATGGAAGGAACCTTGTTACCTATCCAAGTGTAGCTCTTATGCCCTTCCGTGAAAATAACCTTGACAGAATTTCTGACAAATTTGTTTGTAACAAATTTTGCCTCCTTCAGAGTCTTTTTTCTTCTACAAAGAGAAAATTAAAACCAAGATAATTTCTTTAACTGAATTGCCTATTAAAGGTCACAACAATTCTCAATACCCGGCAATATTGAAGGTATGTTGGAGAACCAGATGTGGCACCAGCGATGCCATCCTTTCCTGACGAACTTGAATGTAAGGTGTCCCTGCAGTGCAGGGACAGAGGCATCTGGCTTCTGAGGTCCCTTATTCACATTACAGCTGCTAAGACTACGAAGACTGTGCAGAATTTTGTAGGGATTTTTCCATGGTGAATGATCTTTACCTGGGAATTAAACTGATGTCCTTCACAGTAACACACAGCTCTACATTCTGAGAGCATTAGCTATTCTCTGGGTGCTGTTTGTATGGCTGGTTTTCCTATAGACAGCAATGCTTTCCCTCTTTGTGGCGTCTTTTTGGCTGTACTCCCATTTTGAGTGTATATAAGCATATATATTGCATGCTCTGAGCAGTGGGGAAGGTGTCCGGAGTCAAACATTTATTTGCCAGGTTTAGAAGAAGAAATCATGCTTGATAGCTAAGAAGTGCCACCCACACTGATGAAAACCTCTGCTTGCTAGCCTGTCACAAGAGTTGCATGAGCATGGAAGAGATATTCTGTACTGTTTTCTTCAGACAGATTGATAGAGATCACATCATTGTTTGCATCCTGAGAATTGCTCCACTTAGGTGGCAAATGGAGGGTGGTTTCCCACCCCTGGGCACCTGGGGCTTACGCCTGATCCACAAACAGCAGGTGGTACGTGCTGAGTTCCTCCAAAGCTGGACTGAATGCAGGTGTTTTTCCCCCAAAGAAAGGGCAGCACAGTGATTTTCCAAATTAATTTTAGACAGCAGATGATAAGGCTGCTGCCTGAGTATAAGCAGTCATGGATTTGAGCTTTAGCAGTGGAACACAAGGATTGCAGCGCTATACCAGACTAGCTGGCCATCTCATTTGGAAACCCATTTTAGTGAGCCAGAGGCAGATGTGTCAGAGCAATGTGTGAATATCCATAATGAACAATTTCTTGCGCCTCTGAAGACACCTGAGCCTATAGAAGGTGCCTACTGATTCTAGTGTCCTGAAGGAAACTACAGGAGATTTAGACACCTGACTGCCTTTGTGGATCTGGGTCTCAATGACCAGTTCATGTCATCAAATATGAGAACTCAATGGAGGAAGAGGGAGCTGTGCCTTTTGTTTTATTAAGCTCTACTTCAAGCCATGTGGAGGCTCTCCATATGTATGTTTCATCTTTTTGGAATCTTACTGAGCTCCTTCTGCTGACCATATTGTACAGAGTAAATTTGTTAGCTTAATTGTGATTAATTTCATAGATTAATTGTGGTTTGGGTTAGAAAAAACAACCCTTTACTTCTTCAAAAGGTGTTTCCTCACAGTTTTGCAGGATGTCTTCTACTGTGTTTCACTGTGAGGTGGCTTGCATTTGAATGTCCATGTTATTTTCTCTCCCTACCCAATTTATTTTTTACCATTTTTATGCTGAGTCCTTGCAGTGTGTGACACCATCAGCGGAGCCTGTGAACGAAACATAAAGGTGAAACAACAATCCCTGACACCAGGGCTGTGATTATAAGTTATGTTCCTTCAGCTGTTAATGCGAGTAATACGTGGCTTAAGTGGGAACAAAACCAATCACCACCACCCCCCCAACTCACCAGCACAGGTTGGATGCTGAATACTAATAGAGAGCTGTCTGCATCCAGTCCCCACTGGGAAAAAAAATATTTGTCAACTCAGTTCAAACAGTGCATAAATTTGAGGGAAATGCCATCTGCTGACAGACCCTTCCCCCTGCTACAGTGCCTGAAAATCCTTCCATATGAGTATCTGCTCTGTGCAGTAGTGTTCCCATCAACCTCTGTTCAGGATCTGCCTTGCTCCGCTCCCTTTTTTCCCCCAGGTCTTCCCAGAGAGTTCAGGTTCCCCAGGACTCTAAGGCACCGAAATACCTCCCAGGTTTGTCTGACAGGCAGCACCAGCCCATCACGGGTGTGCAGCAGCCTGCCGGCTCTGTGCTCAGCAGGTTATCAGTATTGCTGTCAAAGTCCTCGGGAACAATTTTTTGGAGGGACCAGTGGCTCCCTGCTCTTGTTGACTTCTGTGGGGAGTGAAGGGTGCACACCCTCTCTGAAAACTAAGGGGACAAACCACAAAAGTTTTGCCAAGGAAAACAATAAGGAATAAAAATGCAGAAAGCTTGCAATGGAAAAGGCTGTTAAAAGAATGCCCTGCTGTTTTGTTGTGGCATTGTTCTCTGGTTTGCTTTTAAATAAGGCTTTTTGTTGTAGCTAGAGAGGGAAAAAGGGAATTTTTGATGAAAAAAAAGAAATCATGAGCAGCTGTTTAAATCAAAGAGGGTAGGAAGGACACTTCGATGGACAGCGTGAAGGCCAGGTTAACTGGAACACCATTACAATTAGATATCATCTCACTGGAGAAAAACCTAGTGGCAACTTACGTCCTGTTGCCTGATGAGGATATATCTTTTATATTATCCATGCTGTTGTGAAAAATGCAACATGTACTTCATTTCGGGAAAGGTGGGGAGGAACCAAGCTGAGTGTGCTGTTGTTGATGGGAGGTTGACGTCATCTTTCACAGATGTTAAGGGCCTCTTTCCATGTTCTGTGGAGGATGGGGAGTTCTTTGGGGTGGTAACGATGTTCTCTCTTCTCCATTCTAGCAGACACTCCTGTCTTAAGGGAACCTTTGGGAATCATATACGACTTTGGGGGAAGGGCAGGCAAATCCCCCCTGTTCTTTTACCCACTCGAGCAGTCACACGTGACAGATTCATGCCTGCAGCACTTCTAGGTTTTATCTGCTCGCTAAATTTTATTTCCCCTCTGTGAGTGTTTATATTGCTCAGAGACTGCCAAGGTTCATGTTAATCATAAAAAAAAGTGGAGGTTTATTAGGTATTGCAGCTCTGTGATTCTTTGGTGTTTGAATGTTAATGAAGCTTTGTATGCTCAGGAATACCTAGAGAGGTAGATCTTAGCTCTGGCATGGCAAAATACCCAGGGGTGGATTTTTTCTTCCCTTTCCTTTGGGTTTTAACATCTTACATGACATTTCATCCCAGAGCAATTTTACACTATGTATCATCATGTGTAATATTGTGTCACGCTGTAATTTTGCAAGTGCATGAAACGGCAGGAGGGAGGTGAGAATGGGCTCAATTACAGCCCGGAGGGAGGGGAGAGCTCAGCGGAGGGACCTGCTCCTGGGAGGTAACAAATTGGGTGTCAGCACTTTGCCAGAGCAGAGTGACAGAGCAGAGGGGAATTTATTATTTTTAGGGGCTCAGTGAGCAGACAAGAGGAAAGGAACCAGTCAAATCACATTACTAATGGTCATTTCCATGGGCTGTGCATGTGCATGGGATTTAACAAAAGAAGAGACATTTATTCTTGCTCCAGACAGCTCAGTTCTTTCTTTTTCTGAAGGCTGAAGAACATTTTTTCTGATGGCTAAGAACTTGGCCATTTTAACCGGCTCAGAGTGAGAAGCCTTCAAAGCAGCTTTGGTAGCAGCTCTTGGGGAAGGCAGACACTGAGTCATTCCAGGTGAGGGAGACATCTGACAGTTCAGGGATATTCCCCTTTCACAGCCTTTTCTCTGGGTACAGTCAGCCCTGATGGATCCCTCTGGGAGGGAGGAAACAGTGATGCAGAGAGGGAGAAAGGACCCAGGGAGACTTTAGGGCAGGAGCAGTCATAGCACAGTGTATGCGTCCTGCTGGTGTGCGGCTCTTGCTAGCCCTGATGATGAAGGTTGCTAAAGAAACCTAGAGGATGAGCAGCAGCTTATTTCTCAGGAACAAGAGCTACTTTCTCACTGAGTTACGCTCTATGCATTCCCAGGTGGCATTCGGTGTAATTTCATTGTCCTTTGTCTCTTCCTTTGCACAGAGCACAAGTTTTTTTCCTTCAGCTTAACCCAAACAAGATTTCTTTTTTCATTGTACATTGTATTTAAGGCAGAGCAACCAAACTGGAGAGCTGAGCATTTCTTATTTTCTGAATTTCTAGCCAGGGCTGCCCTGTAAGCATTGGCTTTGGTAGAGCATGGTGTATGTCTTGTTTAGGTGCCTTCAAACTAACCTCAAAGGGGACTTCTGTCATTGTCGTATTTGTATTACTACATAAATTGTTACTGGAGGAAGTAACTGGCCTACCATGCTCCCCTTTTACATGGGGAAGAGTTGATGAACATGTATTCTACACGAGGAAAAGCTCTTTCACATTGGCCTGCCAGACCTGGGTTGTGATGGATCTTATTGGAGAGGGGTCTTTTTTCCCAGGTATCCTGTTGGAAAAAGCAGAGATTGTTGGCATATTTAATCCAGGAAGTCTCTCCTTTTGACTATATTTTTTCAAAGTGACTTTTTTTTATTTTTTTCAGGTGTAATATAACTTCTTTTGGGGGCAGAAATCACAGCAAACTCCATTTCTATCTCCCTTGAATCCAACTGAGACTTCTTTCTCTTCAGCACTATGAAAAGGGATATGGCTTCCCCAGGTTGGGAACCCATGGGCTACCGTAAAGCTGGTCTGAAATATTTCTATTCAAACTTGCAGGCAAGTGTGCTTTGAAGGAGAGGAGGTGGAGCCCGTATTTTTTTGGTCAGACTAGTACAATTCATACAACTGTACTCCTTTTCTACCAGCTACCTTTTCAGCACACCAGGACTCTCTTACACATGTTCTCTTATGAGATCCGGCAGTAAGTGCTTCTCCCTCTGCAGCTGCCTTTTGCTTAATTGACCCATTTTGCAGCAGATTAGGCCCCAAGGAGGAGGTTAATATGAGCAGTTATTCTAAAAGGCGGGTCAGGGCTTCAGTGAACTGTTCATCACTGGAAAAGCCTGTTAGCCCCAATCTTCTTACCTTTTTACACTTTATTCTAAAATATTCTGACTTAACAATGAACTTACGAATGTCTCCTGCTAGATATCGTCTCCACACCTTCCTCTTTCCTGAGTTTTGAACTGGATGTGTTGGGTCAGATTTAACACCATGCATACAGATTTGCGTTCACTTTCTTTTTGTCTTAAAACGTCCACCAAGATTGTAGCTCTGGATCTTCCAGCATTGCAGGTGGCATTGCCGGGGCTGCTTTAGCTTCTCGGAGTAACAGTCCCGATGTGCTGTGTGCAATGCAGGGCTACGTCTCACCAGGCAATGCGTCTTTCTGCAGGGTTGGTGAGGGTGAGAAGTCTTTTCCTGCACTGCAAGCAATTACAGTGGCCACTTTGAGTCTGGGCAGGGATTGCATATCATACAGGTTCTCGGAATTACAGCTGCTACGATGACCAAAGGAGATAATTAGAGCAAAATTCAGTGTGAAGCAACCTTAAGCAATTAGTCTATCTTTACTGATACAGTATTACTAATATTACATAATATTGTTATATTAATAATAGTATATTGATGAATTTTGACATGTGGCCAGCTTGTTCTTTAGCTGCTGTTCCTGACACACCTTTCCACTATACTGTAGGAATTATCTCTGTGTTTGCCCACTTTCTACCACCACCAGTGTCCTATACATTAGTGAAGGAACAACTTCTGCCTGTACCTACCATTCAATTTCCTTGAACACCCGTACAAGAAAATAAAGGGGATGATTGTGCTATAACTGTAACAACAAAAGGGTGGATGAACCCTGACTGACTAGGTGGAGTGGCTCTTCCTTGCTAGGACAGTCAGTGATAAGGATTGCCTTTAGTACAGGTAGGTGCAGCCCTGATATTGGGACAGGGGCATATTTTGGAGGATGAGCACGTGCATGATATGGTAGTGGCACACAGTCGCTGCCCTGTCCTACCATTGCGGTTCTCTCAGTGGATGGCTTTTGATGTGACCAGGGAAAATTTGCAGCCCTGGGCTCAGCTTCTGGTGCCATGATGAGAAGGTGGGATTCTGAAGCAAACTGATCGAGGTTGTGGGTAGAAATAAGCCTCACTGATCACTATCCCTCCTGTAAACCCATGCCTGACCTCCAGCTTTTGCAGTAGGAACTTTCTCAGCGTGAGCTTCTACAGACTCACCAAGCACAGGAACATTGCAGCCCCTTCCCCATGCAGGCAAACATCCTGCAAAATGCCTGCTGCTGGTGCTCAGTCCCAGCGAGCCAGAGCAAGCTGGGGAGCTGCCGCAGCTCCCTCCCCATGCTGCTGGCTGTGCCACAGCTTTAAACGTTTCCCCTACTGCTGTTCCCACCCCCATCATCTCTGTAAGTGAGTTCATTTGATTAGTAACTCTAGTTTGCATGGTAACACTGAAGCCTCAGGGATTATGATTTTTTTTTCATGCCAGTCCAGATCAGTGTGAGACAGCAGTCTCAACACGATGGGTTGCTGTAGTTTAGGCAGTAGAAGTCTAGAGCCATTTATGCTGCATTTGCAGAATTACCAGCTGGGACCAAGAAAGCTTTGGGCAAGGGGAGAATAAGAGTGCCTTTGGGACCCTTTCTCAGTCCTTAGGGAGGACACAGCCTAGCTAAAACCAAGGTTCAGAGCTGCAGTCCAGGCATCTGAATAGGGCCAGGAAACTATTTAGGAGGGACCTGGAAGGGCTGGAGAGAAGAGGGCTACAGCAGAGAAACAGAACAGTGCAGCAAAGTAACCTGCTTGGGAATGAGGAGAGGGGGAATATTTGAGCCCCAAAGAGAGTATCATGTCTGTTACCTCCAACACCAGCATCTGCTCTTGGACATGCTGTGGGATTTACATGCTGGGCTTTGTTGGTGGTCATGGTATTCTCCTTTTTCAGCTTTGATAAACAGAGGATTCCCTTTCTCCCGCTCTCGTTTCTGCAAGGTGCTTGAGGCACAACTTACCCTTGTCATATTGCCCAGGAGGCACAAAGGGATTTGTGCTACAAAGGCTTCATTATTCCTACCTGCTCACCTACCTCTGCTATCAGAAAAGCGGGATCTTGCCATGGTTATAAGGCAGTTTATCTGCACAGATTAGACCCTGAGTGTGGGCTCTGGCTGCTGGTGGATCCTGCTGGGCCAGCAGATGATGCTGCCAGTTGAACAGCCGAGAGCATGGGAACACAAAGCCACCGACAACACCAAACGCCTCAGCAAAATCCGTACATTTGCAAGGGGTTAAACACAGGAATGTGCACTCCTGAAGGTCGGGGGGGGGGGATGGAAATGATGTGAGAATTCAGGGCTATTGGATCTAGCATTCATTCAATTACCATGCTTAGTTAAGTATTGCACAGTGGAGTGAAGACTGCAGTCTGTTAGGATGGCTGTTACTATAAGTCATTTAATTATGAGGTTGCTCAGATGCTGTTTCAACATATGTAGAGTAACATTATCCCTCTTTTGTAGGTCACTATTCTCATAAGTCTGGCTCTTGCATTCCTTGCCTGCATAGTGTTTCTTGTGGTATACAAAGCCTTTACTTACGACCACAGTTGCCCAGATGGATTTGTTTATAAGGTAAGAAACTTCAGACGGATGAATTGCCTGAGATAATGATAGAGTCTAATTGACTACATGGTTACAGTCTAGTCTGCTTTTTTTGACCAGGCCAAACAGAACATTTGGCAAGAGCGTGGTGAAATGGGAAAAGTGTTATGGGAAATGTGGACTTGCATCTGCCTCCATCAGCTACTGTTACACTGTAATTGTTGGGATTAGCATTTGGTGAACACTACAGACAGATGTTCAGGAACAATCCCTCGTATTTGTGAATGGATTTATTGCAGCTGGAATCCCGCATTTGCTTCCCACACGTTCAAGTGACTGAGGTTTACTGGCATACATTTTAATGCAAAGCAAACTCCCAGAGTGCTGGCACGTACGTCCTTTGTGAAAGAAACCCAAATTTGCCCATGTAGTTCATTTTTAGGTGCTTTTGAGCCTCTATCAAGAACAAAACCATGTAACTTAATTGCTAAACCCCTGCTGCCCAGTGATTTTTAGACTGAATATTTGCAGAGAACTATTTGCCTGGCCTATTTAGATTTTAAAAAAGTAAAAAAAGTTTGCAAAATAGTTCACTAACTCCTTATTGTGAATTTGCCTGGCCTATTTAGATTTTAAAAAAGTAAAAAAAGTTTGCAAAATAGTTCACTAACTCCTTATTGTGAATAAACTCATAAAGTCACTTGACCACACTGGGGATGGTCTGTGGGCTGGAAAATAAAGTAAGGATGTTGGTGTATTAGTCATTGTGAATTATTCTCTTAGGTTATATAAAGTTAGGATGGAGTCATGAATTTTACAATCATATCCAAACCTGAACTTCTGAAAAGATTAAAGGTTTTGGACTCAGATTTCAGCTGGGCACATTCAACTGGGAGTCGGCGTATCTCATAATTTCATAATAATTGTTCCTGGGGCCCTTTGCATCCTTGGTGCTACTTTGAGTCTGGTGAATACCAACCAGTCTGATGCTTGTTACCATTGGATTGCTCTTTTACAGCTGTTGCAAAGTGAATTGTTTTATCTGTGCAGTTCTTAGCACCCAAGCGTCCTCACTAGCGCAGCGGAGACGCGTGGGCAGTGTCTGCACAGACAAGAAGCTCTGACAAGGGCTGGCCGGTTGGGCTGTGCTTCCCACCATCCCCGACCAAGGTGGTCGTGCTATGGTCGGAGAGAACACACTGTAACAGAGCAGCCCGTAAGCAGCTTACTCTGCCTCTGCCTGTCCTCTGCTTGTCTGAGGATTCATTCTGGACTTGGCTCTACAGAGCTTTCAGTCCAGCATGTGCAAGGAGCCGCTCAGCCAGCCCTGCTAGGGCTCCAGCAAGGGGCCTCTGTGCGTGCCAGTGACGTACCAAACCAGTCAGACCTTCATTTTACAGTCCCCGTTTCCCATCCACAGATGAAATCAGCCTGCAATCAGGGTTGCCAATAGCAACAGGTTTTGAAGGCTGCTGCCCGACCCTAAACTTTGTGCATTCCCACGGCACCGAGAGGCAGTCGGGGCTGCTCAGCAGATGTTCTTGCTGCAGCAAGTCGGAGTCAAACGTCATCTGTGCAAACAGCTAACCCTGAGAGTTTCAAAGCAAGAGCCTGAGGCTGATGGGACCACTCTTTACTTCTCTTCCTTTCTTCCCCTTTCCAGCACAAGCGGTGCATCCCGGCCTCGCTGGACGCGTACTACTCCGCACAGGATTCCAACTCCCGGGGCAGGTTCTACACCGTCATCAGCCACTACAGCATGGCCAAGCAGACCAGCTCCCGGGCCGTATCGCCCTGGCTGTCTTCGGGATCGGTAAACCATGAAGCCAAGGCTGCCAAGACAGAAGGTCATTAAAGTTAATGAGTGGTGATGGGCAAAAGTGGGAGGGTGGGGGACAACATCATGTCTATACTGCATTGCTCTAGCTGAGGGTGCTGTGCTAACAGCACGACAGGAATAAACCCTGAGTGCAGGAGTCATCTTAATGGATATTTCTTTTCGTGCATTGTTCTCGTTGATTTGTAACTGAGTCGAGCTCTTGTACAAAGGCATGTTTGATGTTGACTGTACCTTACGATGTAAAAATATTTTTAAATCATTGCTTAACTATTTGTTAGAAAAAGAAATTAAAAAACAAAAAAAGCAAATTAGATAAACAGCCAGAGAGGATAAAAGCAGCAAAGAGAATCCCGCAAAGTTTTATCATTGCTGGAAAGCTGTGACAGAGGCTTAACATGCAGTGAACAAACAGCTGAAATCCTTTCGAGAGAGAGGGTAGAAAGAACCTGGTACAAAGACATTGCGATGTCATTTGACTTGCCAAAGGGGGGATATTTTGCTGTCAAATTGAATCTGGCATCAGTGTTCATTTGCTGATGGAGAAATACAAGCATCCCTTCCTCCCTCAAACATACACACGTGCAAACACACATGCACACGCAGCCCTGCACAGTGGCCTAAGTAAATCCAGAAAGATCTAGGCATTCGTAATGAGCCGCCGCTGTGCTGGTGGTCTTGGCTGGGCTCTGAGGCTGGAAATCTGGTTGGTATTTGGATACGGAGCAGGATGGCCGCAGACGGGGGCTGCTGTAGTGAAATCAAGAACATAGTTCTGAGCACCGGACTAGGAGTCAGGAGGTCAGGGCTCTATTTCTGCTGCTGGCACAGATTTCCTGCATGACCTTTGGCAATTCACATGAGGCTTCATCCTTTGGGACCTGTCTCCGGAGAGTCACCAAGAGACAAATAAATTGAGGAGCCTCTCAAGAGTGATGATAGCACAGAACTGTATTAAGCCTCTAACTTTTCAGCCCCTAATTTTCCCTCACTCATGAAATGGGATGCTCCTGCTTCCCTCCTTCAAATACTTCAGTATTTAATGTCATTCTAGGTAATTAGAGAGGGATGGCTGTAGCATGCTCTCAGAGAACAAGGGTCCCATCAAACCTCTGCTTGCAAACACAGACCAGACCCCAAGCTTAATCCAGTACTGGCCTATGTAAAACATCCTCTCCCCACAAATGGCATGTGCAATTAGTGCAAACTGGTGGATTTTTTAAAAAAGAGGATTCTCTTTTTTCAGCGCTGCAAGCCGTTGCTGCAAAGCAGCTCTGCTCCTCTGTAGCACAGGCAGGGTGAGACTGAGCAGCAGGAGCAGAGTGCACAGGGAAGGCAAGGTTTGCGTTTGACTAAGGCTGCTTTTTCAGATTTGTGGCTAGACTGGGATGGAAATTAGGAACTGGCCCCTTTTTCCCCCCGCATTGGGCAGTTTTGTCCTCCATTTCGCATACATAGACACTAGAGAGTGTAAATGAGGGCAGAACTCTTCAGTCCTAACAGGCATCATGATAAATAACTGTATAGTGTAGCTAAAACTGTAGTGCCAAATGCCATTGTCTGATTTCCTATCCTTCCTTCCCCTTCCACCTGTAAATTAATTTCTCACTCAAAATGTACAAACCACCCCCCCTCCACCAACAATCGAAATTCCAGCAAACCACTGAACAGTTTATAATTTTGTGGTGTATTTTTTGTCAGTAGGTAGCAGAGACTGAAGTATTTTTTGGTGTAATTCTTGAACTTTTCTGACGGGATTAAAATAAAGCTAGATGTGACTGAGCGTCTCTGTGGCTCCGGCAGGTTTTTTTCTGGCAACTCGTGCCGTGGGCTGGGAGGTGGTGGGTGGCAAATTGTGTGTGCCTGGTGCTGCCGAGCATGGCTGCACCTTTGCACGGGACTCGAGGTGACTCTGGCTTTCAGGAGGCATCTTCAGAGCTTGCTGTTTTCCCCTTTAATGGCTGGGGGTTTATTCCCTATGTTCCTGCCAATTTTTCAATTGCAAATAGAAAAATAGTCATTAAAACCAAGCGGATCTTCTGTTGGTGATTCTTGACTTTACGGAGGAACGTCCCCTCCCCATTTTTAGACCAAGAAATGAGAGAAACTTTGGTTGGCAGCAATGTCTCCTTTGCCATCTACTCCCGATGCAAGCGTTCATGCATACCGCAGCAGGCTCGGTAAGAAGGGCTGCTATAAAAACCAGTGCTGCAGGGGAATACAGCTGACAAACCAAGAGCCACGGCTCAACTTTGAAAAAGTTGAGCTCTGTATCCAAACTCTGCAGCTTGGTTTCTAACAAAACCACAACTATATTCATCTCACATTGTTCAGAAAGCAGATTGTATTTCCTCAAATCCTTCGACTCTTTGAAATGGAATGATACCCTGGCATTAAATTAGCTCTTTCCCAAAGGCTAAAGAACATTTTATAAAAACCTTTGGATGGCTTTCCTTCCAAAAAAAAGAAAAAGTGTATTCAGAGTTGTGAAATTGAGCTACCGTAGGAGAGAAACCACTCTGGTGTTAGAGGTCACCACCAAGTACTTGTGAAATGTATTAAAAAGGATTCAGTGTGCTTTGCAGAATTGAGTCACAGGATAATTTGACCGTGGTATTTCTATTGCCACTTTCCCAGTAATACTCTAACCGTATGTTTACTTTAATCTAAAAAACCCAGGAATCAAATCATTTGAATTAAAAGGTTCTAGCTGTTATTAGATAAGTGAGTCAGTGGGGATAACCATTCCTGTTTAATAAAGGAAAGATCAAAATCTGTATGGAGTGGAATGGGAGAAAAATACCCAAGAAAGATTCATGGTAGAGCAAAAGAAACCAAACAACCCAACTCCATCTGCAAGTTCCATTCCTGTGAATGTTGTTATTACGGTTTCTGTACAAGCTGCAGTACAGCTTCCAAGATCAACCACGTATTTTAATCACAGTAACAGAGAGAGAGTAAATTGAAATTGAAGTACATCTTCTTCATATTTCAGTCTTTAAAAGCCTCCTTCAAGGTTGTTCATATGTTTTCAATGCTGATTAAAGTAGCGTATTGGTGATAGTACAGTCTCATCCCGATTGTCATCTCTCTGTGAAGTCTAAAGCTCCTGACTGGCTCTACAGAGTAGTGTTTTTGTGAGCTAGTGTCTGGGCGAGGGCTTGGGCTCAGCTCCGAATGGTACCGATGAACAAGAGCCTTCCCTGTGCTTCTCCCAATGTTTATGTTGGCTCCAACCTCTTAATCTATGACTGACCCTGCTAAAGCATGAGTCCCTTCAAGCAATCGTCTCTGTTGTTATGCTGGATTGCTGCAGTGGGCTCAGATTTTGAATTCTCCACCAAAATACACTTTTGGGCCACTGGGACTGGAAGGGTTGATTTCTCTTCTGACACAGTCATGCAGGGGGTGGGTGCCTGGACTGTTTGTCCCAGCTGGAGTGGTAGGAAGGGATGAACAAGCAGTGTCAGCACATGAATGAGCTCATCTTGTGGGGACAAGGGCATCCTGAACAGGCAGCAATCCTGTGGAATGGCTAGCAGAACGTATGGGGGGAAAAGCAGCTTTACTACAGGCGTGGTGATGCCGTGATGCCCCCCACCTAAGCTCGGGAATGAAAGGAAGAAATTGTGGCTGGTGGAGCCTGAGAAAGATCAAGAGCAAGAGAAAAAGAGATTGCTACCAGCCAAGGCATGGATGCGAGCATTGCTTTTCTGTCATAACCCAGTGACCCTAAAGCACTATATCCTGCTTGTCTAACACAGAGTGTCTTGTTTTGGAAAAGCTGCCCATTATTGCTACAAACATCTGATGACTGCGGCCTGCCCTGAGGGGAATCGCTCCACCACTAATTCAAATCCTCTTGGACTGCCTGCAAAAACAGTGTGAGAAAAGGAGGTGCTGACAGCAGGAACCCCGTGGCTGGCAGGGCACGCTGTCGGTGAAACCAGAGGTGTCTGTCCAAGGTCTTGGAGGTGACTTCATGCTTTGGATCCGCGTTAGAAAGACAGCTCAAGGTGCTGCCAGTGCCTCTGTTACAAGATCAGAAAAGGACCAGTCCCTGTCCCTTTGCATGTGATTTTTTTTTCCCCCTTTATCCTCCTCCGTGCTTGCCAGCTGTTTCTGGTTTGTAATAATACCTCGAGTGATAAGTGTAAGGGTCGTGCACTGAACTGTCTACAATCACATTTTATACGATTAGTCAGGGTTTTTTCAAAGCAGCCTAATTATTACAGTCAAACCGGATTAAGCTATTCCTCTAATAGATTTTCAGTTCCTGTAAAATAGGCCAGAGAAAATGACTTTACGGGAGGGGATGGGGGAAGGGAAGGCTCTTTCCTTTCGTCTCTTTTGCCTTTGCTTTTTTAAAATGCCAGCAGTGGCAGGGGCATTACAGGGATCCCACAGAGAGCACCGGATGAGCACCCAGCAAACACAGGGGTGTCTGGTGCTCAGCTCCCCTTCTCACTTGGACTGGTGCCCTTTGAGGGGCAAAAAGATCAAATCCTTTTGATTGAGAAGGTTACTTTACTTGGGAGGGTGGCTGACAAGTCATTGGATGGGTTGTGTGTTCGCCATCATGGAAAATAATCCACAGCAAGTTGAAGTGCAGGAAGGTGATAAATGCATTGGCATTATGCCTGAACCGCTCATCACCAGGAAAAGCTGGGCAGGATTAGTGCTGAAGAGGCTTTTGTCCTGCAGACTGTGAATGGTAAAAGCAGAGCAAGAGGAAATGGAAAAGCCTCTTAAGGGCAGGCGAGACAGTTCACCCTGGCATGGCCTGAGCCTTCACATGAGGGGATTGCCTGAGCCCGAGCCCGCTGCCGTGGCAGGACCCGTCTTGCTGGGGATGTGCATCGCTTCCCTCCGCCGAGGGCTCCTGCCTGCGCCGAGAGGCTGCTGCAGCTGCCGGCAGTCCCCATTAGTGCAGGGGCAGGGGGTCGGAAACAAGACACCCTGTGGCTTCCCTTGCTGATATTACAAAGCGTGAGCGCTACTGGGGTGAGCAATAATAAAAATGCTGCAAACTGAGGCAGCCATTAATAAAATATTTACACCACTTGGGCAGCGGCGTTTTAGACGAATCGTGTGCTGAGGCTTCCCTGTGGCCATCGGTGATTGATGGTGACATTATTACTTACTGCTCCCCTGCCCTCCTCCATCGGCACGGCTTATTGAAGACCAGCGCTCGCCAGCTGCAAATAGCCAAGGAGAGTCCAGCCCTGCACAGTCCTGAGGGTTAAAAAGAGCCAAGCTACGTGGGGCTGCAAAGTCACAGCAAGCCCAGCTCTGCTTTAGAGTCTGTAGGTCCATGCCAGCAGGTTGCTTTAAGCAGCAGCACGGTGCAAATCCAGGGGAGGTACTGTCTGCTGCAGCAAGAGGAGCGATGCCCAGCGACAATGCCAGCCTGCGCCAGCACTGCTTGAACGTCACGGTGGCACCGGGTCTCTGCAGGGACTGGTGCTGGGGGCTCCGCCAGTACCATCTCCCTGCTGGATAAGTGCACAGCTACCCACGGCCTTTGGACAACCTGAAAACCCAAGCCCCCAAGCCCTCGCAATCACTAAACATCTCTCGCAAGGTGCTTTGCAGGTCTATGGGTGAACCCTGCTCGTCTGGGCGACAGCCAGCGCAGGTAATCAGCTCTCCCTGTCACTCACGTGGGACCAGCACTGCAGCGTTGCACGGGTTTCTGCTAAACAGTTGCTTATTCTCAACCCCTCCAGTTGTGGCTACATTTCAATGGTGGGTAAATTGATTTCTGTGTGTATTTTGTATGCCAGGTTATTACAATTACTCTTCAGGATCCTTTGGGATGAAAGGCTATTATAGAGATGAAAGCTCATTAACAATAAATATAAAGGGTCAAAACTCCCCATAAAAATGTATTAGAAACAGATTCTAGTTTGGAAATGTAAATATAGCATTTGGCAGAGGTCCGGACTGGCTAGTCTAGTGTGCAAGACAGCTTAATCCATTGGGAAGATGTGGCTATTTTTATAGCAGCAAGTAGAATTACTGTATGAATTATGGAGATTTTGGCTCACAGGAAAAATAACTCCCCCCTGCCATCAAGAGAAAAAAGGAATTGTTGGTAGGGGGTGTGTGGAATAAGATTATTTCTTCTGCTAAAACCAGAATTTTTGTAGAAGAGCTGGAGCATCTTTGGGAATTTACAAGTATAAATGTTAAAGAAAAAAAAAAACAAACAAACCCAAAAAACAAAATAAAGGTGAAGGGAAAGTCAAAATTACAGTGGTAGCAATCAAAGTACCTAAACAGTGAAACAGCCACAACATATTTTTCAGATATGTTTTCACAAATGTATTAAAGAAGGAGAAGCTGATCCTGTCTTTTTCCAAAAGCATTTGACCCACTAGCATTTCCAACACTGTCCCATACAAGGACCTCAAGCTACCTCACACATGCAGGGTGTAAATGAGCCCACATCACGCCAGTTTATGGGTTGTCCCCCCCAACACACAGCTTGTTGGAGGTGCCGTTGTGTTTTGCTGTTACTGTAGAGCAGCCGTGGTTGCTTCTGCGCTCCTATAAGAAGAGAGGATTCCTGGGAACTTTGCGAGGAGGATGCAAGCTAACACACATGGCAATGATTTGGGGACACAGACTGCTCCGTGCATTTAAGCAGGACCAGCATTTCAAATGCAACTTCATTAGCTGTCAGGTGCTAATGACTAAGAGCAGATTACAGGTTGCACAAGCTCATTTGAGTCGAGTTTTGGTTTGATGCTGCAAGTAACGGCTATTTCAGGGGAACCATTTTTCTCAACCTGATCCTCAGGCCGAAGGTCTAGAAGAGAATCACGGAGGGAGCACAGCGGGTTTATGATTTTCGCTGAGAAGAGGCAGTGTCAGCAGAAGTGGGCTCCCGCGGGGCTCCAGCGTCGCCGTTCAGCCTGAGCTGACTCAGGCTCCAGTTCACGGAGGTGTTGCAGACACTTAACCTTTAAAGATGCAGCAGTCTCTCCTTGCTCCACGTTATCTCTTGAGAATGCGTTTTTCTGATGGTTTTGATCAATTGGCATAATCATTGAGACTTTAAGATGAGTAATTAAGATGTTAAACTCTTTGGCTCATACAAATTACTTTAATCTGTGTATGCTGCACATCGGTGCTGTCACCCCGCCTTGCAAAGTATCCCGTTATCCTTTTACTTCTGTCTCTTCACCTTGCTTTAAAAATGACAATGAAGCTTTTTTATTAAAAAAAACCCAAGACATGCCACTTCAACCTCCTCAAACTAAATAAAGAAAGAAGGAGAGAAAAATCTATTGTGTTCCTTATGCAGCACCAGGGTTTCGTTGCTTTTCCCCGCTGCATTCAATCTGTGCGGCACAGTGGTGATAGTGCCTATAAAAAAGGGATGCCTGGCCATGTCTTTACCCCTTTTATTTCAGTATATTTTGTCATTTACATAATGGGGAAGCTGCTGATTTTTGCACAGACACATATTAATAACTTGCCCAATGGAGGGAGCGCGAAAAATAAAACATTCGGATCCCTACAACAGCTGACATGTTGTAGGTATTAGTGGTTGCTTCTGTGTAAAGTTATTAGGAGGCCCATTAAAACTGCAGCAGGACTGTGAGGGTCCGGTGCACCACCAGGGTCTGAGAGAATCCCGAAGGGCACGGCCGGGCTGGTCCCCGGCACCTCTGCCGATGTGCACGTGCGGGTGTGCGTGGCGTGCCGACATCCTTCTGCTCTGGCTGGCTGCATACACACAGGTGCTCCCCACAAAAAAAAAAAAAAAAAACCACACAAACAAGAGTAGGCAACTCTGGTAAACTGTAAGTATGTGTTGAAGAAAACATCTCCTCCCACTACTGTTATTATTACTTTAAGGGGCATATATCCGTAATCCACCTGCTGGAGCTAATTCTGATTCAGTGGGGATTTAGTGCTCTTAAAGAAATAGTGCTTTTTGTGGGCTCCATATATGCTTTATTGCTGCATAGAGGAAAACTCGAAGGTCCTAACTAAACTCAGGGTTTCCCTGTGCTACAGCCTCTGCAAACACGCTGCAAAAAGCCAGTGCCTATGAAAAATGAGACTGAAGAGAGCGGGCGGGCGGCCAAAGGAGGCAGGAGTGGTACCTGCACGGCGGTGAAATAACTCGCCCAAGGGCTGAACACGGTGGGGCTGGGAGAAACCAAACCCACAGCCTGAACCGGTCACTGGGCTGTGACGACTCCTGTGGAGGTGAACTGGTTTTAAAGCGATTAGCCCAGAGGATTTGCAGCTGTACGCAGGACCCCACTGCTCGGTGCTCCGGGGGGGGTGTGCAGCGACTGGCACCATGTGCCCACACTTCCCCCTTTATCCAGGGAATCTCAGCAAGGATTTATTTATTTCAGTCCTTTTCTCCAGCAAATGGCACTCGCTGTGGTGGCCAAATACTATAAGGAGAAAATAAACTCTGCAGGAACAATAAGCCCCATGTACCCGAGCTTATGTTGTGTCTCTGGGCAAGCAGTGAATGGAAATGTGAGCTCAGAAAGCAAAGGGCATCCAGGAGTATTTTCCTTGGCCATCACCCTGCCAGCACGGATAATATTGCATCTGATTAAAACGCACAGAACAAAATTATCTGTAACTATGTGCTCTTGTTTATTAAAATTAAGAAATGAATGGCACCGGATGAGACAGAGCTGCCTACTAATTGGTTTGGAGTTGCAGTGAATTTTTGTAGCAGGTTACAGCCTGACAATGCATTTTCAGCATCAAGAATACAGGTAATTCAGCCCACAGGCCATCCCCAGTTTGATGACATCTGTGCAATCTAAGTAAGTTAAAAAAGAACTGGATGTTACAAACACAAATTGAAAAACTGAGAAACATTTCTTCATCCTCCTGCCAGGTTAAAGAGCAAGAGAGGGAGATGCTAAATGGAGAAATGAAGAACTTACTTATCCCTCATCTTTTCTTTTTTTTTTTTTTCTTTTTCTTTTTCTTTTTTCTTTCTTTTGGGGAAAACAATGGAATCATGTTCTGAGCCAGGTGAGCAGACTGCTGCAGTCCTGGCTGTGATGGCAACAGTCCTGCAACACGGCACAGTGCATGTGTCTGCCTCAGTTTCCCTGAAGGAAACAGATGGACCACATTGGGCTGCAGAAGGGAGATGATTAGTTAATGTTAGTAAAAAGTATGTAGAGGGCTGAAACACTAGTAGACACTGTTGTGGGCTTTGTGTCATGTCAACGAATGCCTGTGTGACATAACGGGATTAAGGAACCACAGGTTTGTAGGAAGCACCACATAACCAATAGAGGAACAGCAAAGCCCTCCAAAAGCTAAGATCAAATGCCTTTTTTCTAAGTCTTTGCACAAACATAGGGTAGAATAGATAATATATTTCCCTAAAATTGGCTTCTTTTGAATAGCAAATGTGTTCATCATGAAGATTTTACTTTCAAGTAGGTTCATCTACCTCCAAATTGTTTTATCCCTGCATCAGAGTGGGAGCTCTTTTCAGCAGCGCACCAGCCGGGCAGAGACAAGACCAAGGAACAATCTGCAGGGGAGCCTGCGGCACGGGGACGTGACCGTGGGGATTACACCGAGGAAGGACGGGTTGCAGGATGTGGGCAGCCAAACCCTGTGCACTGCGAGGCCACACGTGTTACCCCAAAGAGCCGCAGCCGCAGGAGGAGCTGTGCCCCATCTGCTGCTCTCTGCCTGTGCAGAGAACAGGACTTCAAATAACGTCAGATGCTCCCGGAGGGGAACAGCAGCTTTTCTTCTCCCAGCTAGAAGTCAGAAGGTACTCAGCAACTCCTCTGCACTTCCAGTACCTATTGCCTTCCCATTTGTTCCTCTGGTTATTTCATCCTTTCTGTCCAAGACTAAGTGACAAAGTCTGTATGAGATGGGTTAGTACCAGCTACAGCGCGGTGTGTGCAGCATTGACAAAGCTTTGCTGCCAGTTTCTGTGGTGCAGAGGGGGTCTGGAAGTGCTGCAAGTCCCATGGCATCCCTGGACCTGTGTGGAAATGTGTGCGGGGCCACGCAGTCACTCCTGCATCACCAGCCAGGGCTGAACCGCAGCGCAGTATTGAACAGCCGTGCACGATCTGGCTGATGAAATAGAGTTTTCCCTTCCTCCCGTTAAAGTCTGTGTGTCTGTGAAAAAAGGCACTATATGTTGCTCAGACAGCAGAGTCCTGTATTACCTAATTCCATCTCAAATCCCACCGCTGGCTCCCTGCAATCGGCTCCTCGGGGAGAGCTGTGTAAACAAAGCCCACAGCCCCGTGGTGGAAGAAAAGCTGTTCTGAGAATCTGAGCGACAGCTTCGACTGAGTGTATTTAAATCTGCCTCTATTCTGCCACGGATAATAAAATTGTTCCTGGGGGAACCCTTTAAAATTGACATAAGACAGCAAAATGCAGGAGAGTGGTGGTAAGGGGGAAGTTTATGGGATGGAAAGAGGAGAGTGACTGGAGAACAACCAGGATGGTATTGAGAGCTTTACATTTCAGCAGTGTATACATTGGTCAATACAGTCTTAGCAAGGATCGCAGAGCAGAGCATTGCACAGCCTTGCACCGAGGTGAAGTCTGGAGGCAGTTGCTGTCAGCAAAGCCCCGTGCCCAGAGCTGCAATTGCTCTGGAAGGGGGAGGATTCATCAATCCCCAGTCAGGAAGAAATCTAACAATTATTAAAGTCATAAAACAGACAAGAAATTGTGTCCTATCCAACCGCTTGCCTTTATTTGCGTGCTGTTTGGGCTCTACTTTGTCATCTAGGCTCAACTGTGAAGTCAGAGAACTTAAACTGGGAGACCCAGTTGTGTGGTGGGCACCTCAGAGACAATGCACGGGGCTCCCCGTAGCACAGCCCATGCAGCCCCTCTGCAGTTTTACCCAGCAAAGGGCCTCGCACAGCCCTGAGTCGCTGCGGGGCCAGGAGCCCAACTGGCCGTTGGAAGAAGAGAGATCCTTGGGCTCAAGGCACTGCATGGACCCAGTCACCCATTCGGATCCATCGTGTTTGCATTTAATAGCAGATCTGGACTCAGCCCTCTCTCCTCCTTGCCTGAATTCTGCCCTTAGAAAGTGGTTCTCCATCTGCATTAACCTGTTGCTAAGTCCTGAGATACATTATCAGAGATTTGAACAAAAAAATGTCAATTTGTGCCATCTGTGAGCATGGGAGCAGACGTCTGAGCATCTCCAGGAATGCCGGTAACCTGACAGCCTTTAGCTATATGGCTCTTTAAGTCAGATTTTCTGGCTCTCTTGAGAATATAGACATTTAAATGATACTGTGTTAATTTTTTGTTATTTTTTAATTTTTTTTTTACTACCGAATGGCAATTGTCCTCTTCTGCTTATTAAGAGCTGCCAAGGCAAAGAGAACTTCCTGCAGTGTGGACAGTGTGGACAAAGCATTGACGTGGCATGAGCTTAAGCTTTGGTGCATATTTAAAATCAAACAGCACATACAAGCTCTTGGAGAGCACTAAGGCTGTAGTGAGGGTGCTTTTATCTGAGATGTATCTGCTGTGAGTAATTCCACCACTCACAGGAGTGAGAATCTGTGATCACTTGTGCAGGGACTAAACAAGACAGCCTAATTACTTTCAGAGAGAGCATTTTACAGCTTGGAGTTGGGCAGGAAGATGAGAGAAGGTTGGTTGGTGTGGTTAGGCTGCTGGTCTGGGATCCCTGATTACCTCTGCAGGCAATGCATTTGTGTTGGGGAGCTGCCTGCTGTGAGTGAGAAATAAAACCCATCACAGCCATTTTAGGAAAACTGCCTGATGCCACAGTCGTTCTCGATTGACAGAGAAACAACACCTTGAGGTTAAAGGGAAAGGTAGAGGCTCATGATGCCACGAGGGACTGGTGCTTCTCGCTCTCAGGGGCTGTAAGAGCCCTTTGCGACGACTGGCGTGAGCGGCACGGGGGGAGCGGGAGCAGGCGGTGGGCAGAGCCTCGGGCTCAGCCCTCTCCAGCCGCCGCGGTGGGCTCAGCGGGGTGCGAGCAGGGATATAAATTTCAATTGGAATTCTATTTCTCTGCTCTGTTTGAAGACCACTTGATTCAGCTTCCACTGGAAAGAAGAGCAGTGTAATTGAGATGAAAAGCTCCTTCTGGCTTTTTTCTTTCTTTCTTTTTTCAATTTATTTTCCTCCCTAGCTATAGCATAGCTTCATTTGCTTCAGCAGAAATCACTTCTGCGCTGCCCTCCCCTTGTTTCGAAAGTCTGTTGTTTATTTTCTTTACCTGTATCAGCACTTTATAATGGCACAAGGAATACAAGGCAAATAGCATCTTTCAGACCCAAACAGAAGGCCTCCTGGTTACCGGTTCCTTCAGACACATGGAAATGAGAAAACACAAACTCAAAATCTGTGTCAACAGAAAATTTGTATCAACAGAAAATTTGTATCAACAAAACCTCTTTCAACTGTCCTGGAGAGGGGCTGGACACCCTGATCAGAGGTTTTCCTAAAGCCAGGCACAGGCATACTATTTTGTCCCTGCTTGAAGATCAGGGGTACCCTGCTTAAGGATCTCACCTGAGGCTGGATTTTCTTAATTTTAAGGACTTAATTTTTTTAACATTTATGAGACATGAAATAAGTCTGTGAGGCTGCAGTTTGAGACCCACGTAGATTGCCATTTATAACCACGTGTCCCTCGCCCAGGCAGGCTGCCTGATGCATCGCTTTAGTTCAGAGAGTTGGCGAGGGCTGGAGCTGCAACGCTCCCTGCTTAGAGCAAGAAGCCGAAGGAGCGGGATCTCTCACTTCTCTTTCAGCCCATGATCCCATCCACTTGGACCAGGAATGCCAACCACCAGCTGCAAGTACAAGGCTTGGCTCCATCATTGAAAAATCACATTTAAACCCCCCCAACCTGGGTATAATTTCACGTTGACTGTAAAGCCTGGTTGGAAGGAGAGTAGGTGAAGTTTAGGGAAGCTATAAGACAATGAGTGGTGAGGTGTGTTAATGGCTCACCACTCAGGCTGCATGTTCCTTGGAGATAACAACAGACATATAGGCATTATCGGATTAATTATCAATGTAATGAGTCTGTACTATAAAAAGGACCAGGTACTATATAATCCCGAATGACTGTGAGCACCTGCTGACAAATGGCTCTACGGAGGAATAAGAGGATGTTACTGTCTGATCCCCCTGAGTACAGGGTGCCAAGGCTATCAAATGTGTCCCAAACTAATCCTACCTCAAATTGCTATGATGGCGAATGGGTGGGTGGTGACTGCCGAGGCATGTAGAAAGGAGAGGAGTGTTGGTGCCCAGGGATTTTCGGTGACGGTCCTGACACACTCCATCAGCTGGCTCGGGGCTGCTTTCCAATTGGAATTCAGCCTGGCAGCTCCCGGGGAGTTTCCTTTCCGACGGCTGAAGGCGAAGCCTGCCGAGAGCAGCAGCTCGCTGCCGTGTGCTTTATGGGGAAACGGCGATCGGTCCCCCCGCTCTGAATTCCTGTGGCTGGCCAGAGAAGAGGTGCATGTCCACTTCTGCAGATGGCATCATTTGGGGTAGTTTTGCTGGAATGATAATTCAGGCAGAGAAGAATCAGCCCTTCACTAGGGAAACGGTGATTTTTCTCCAAGAAACCCTCCTACATCCCCAGGCAATTACCCCACAGCCATCCTCAGTTCTGAAGTGGGTGTCCAGATTTTCAGAAAACCTCAACAACCACAATTAGGCCTGATGCCACAGGGGAAATGAACTTTTCAGAAAGAGCATCCCTGTAGCTCCATCCCAGTGGGAAGGGGAAAGTCTCAGCTTCCCGAGGAGCAACCGTTCACCTACCACCACGCCAGGTCCCCACAGTGGGGAATGTTACCTTAGGGCAGGTTCTGGGATGTGTCGAGATCAGCAGCAAATCTTCCATTGACTGAAACCCCCTAGATTTCCACTTAGGTAACTTTCAGATATAGAATGACTATTTTAAGGTAATTTCAGGTATTTCAAATGCTTTTCTCTGAATCCTGTATGATGCCATAGAACTCAGTGGTAAATAGCACCAAGGCTGTATTTTTAGCCTTCTAAAACATTTTTCAAACTGTTTTTGGTAATAAGTTTACCACACACAATATATATGATGGAGCACGAGTGGCTTAAGGGAATTTTCAGCTTGTTCTTGTAATAGTCAGAATGATTTACTCCCAGCTTCACCACTAATGAATACTACACTCATCCCAAATTATAATGAGACAGGTTTTTGTCTCATCCTTGTATTGCCCTTCAAAATTGTCTTGCTAAACTCACTTGTAGTTCTCTATATATCCTAGAGATGCTAAAGACCAAGCCAGTTCATCTTAATGGAGGATCTGGCCCTCTGTTTTTTAATAATTCACACCATTGATTTTTTTTACCCTGTCTGTATTCCTGCAATCACCTGCAGGTTTTGCAAATTGCATTGTAAAACCCAGACTGTTGCTTTTTGCTGGGCTGCATTGAGATCTATTTTTCTAATACAGTCCTATTATTTCTCTCCTCAAAGGTCCATTTATGCCAGCTATATCTCTCTTTAATAGTCTTGTCCTTTTTCAGCAATTTTCCCACTCAGAACCTAAGCAAACTGAAAGGAAATTGTTTAATTTAGGGAGGTGTAGAATAAAGAGCAACTATTTCTCCTGTTCATTAAAGTATTTTATTCTCTGCTCTCAGCACCTCCATTTTGTCAAAATATCAACACAAGGTACCAGAGTAAACACTTTTATCCCACATTAATTGCACTAATATTCAAGATTAAATCTCTGGCCCTCCAGAGAGAAAGTGTATTTAAAGGATCGCTGCTGAGGCCTGAAGCATGACACGTTTCCTCTGACCTTGGTGTGTTTGCTGCGACCGTGGGAGTCTCAAACTGAGCTTCAGCAGTTGTGTTCCCCAGAGGAGAATTCCCAGCCTGCAGAGCCTTCTCTTCCCAAACCCTGCTACCACAGCAAACCAGGATGCACAGACAGACCTTTGTGCATGGTGACATAACACTGGAGGAAAAAAACCCACTACTTCTTTTTGAAGAACAGCTCAGGGTTTTTTTCAGTCTGAAAGTTTGTAAAGATTCTGCTGAAGAGTGCGTGTGGGGAGGAGGCTGTGAAGGGGAGTACAAAGTCAGAGGAGGAGTTGGAAATGGAGGATGTTTCTTTGACACTCTCCTTTTCACATCATCATTTCCCTCTTTCCAAGTACCGGAAAATTTAGCACTTCCACCCACCCCCGTCGGGGGGGTTAGGAGTAAGAGAACAATTTTTTTGTTATTGCCTTTGTTCCAGCTTGTTCTGCCACACAGAGACTGTATCAGCATTGATGTCCCCCAGCTGTTAATCAGAATGATACGCAGGATATTAAAAAGCATTTGTGCTACTGTTAACTACCGGAGCCTCCGAATCCGCTCAGACCGCTCTCTCCCCCAGCGAGACTCAGTGGCAGCTCCAGGCGTGCGGCAGCCCCAGCGCAGCCCATTGATGGAGAGGGGGGAGGGGGCACAGCCTGGGCTCTGACTGGGGTGCGAGAGAGAATTGGAGGAGGCAGTTGTGTGGTGTGAACCCCCTTGGTCACCTTGATGGCTTGCCAAGGACAGCGAGAAGCTTCCTGCCCTACTTTGCTTATTCCTTTGAGGCTGGATGTGACCTTGTCTGCGGGAGGTTGTACTGCAGCCCATTGATACGTGGTGGGATCGCGAAAAAAAGTCAGTGGTGGTGGGGTTGCATATTTGGCTACTGCTCTTGATATGAGAGGAGGGAAAGGGAACTGTGCCGTAACTTGCCTTTAATCCTTCAAACGATATAAGTCAGATACAGAGGTTTGGTATAGACGACCAAGTGCCTCCATCACGTGTGGTTGTGGCAACATGAGGAAGGCAGAAAAAGCAAATAACCATGATCAGTATTTGCAGTACAGCTCCTGGACCTGCCCACAGAGTGAGTGGAGGATCCCTGCCCACCTGAGACAAGAGTGAAGGAGGCCTGGCCACAGCTATGAACACCCTAGGAGAGGGGGGAGCACATAAAAATCCTCCCCACCCCCCGCTCCCAAATCCCAGTCCCAGGACTGCAATTGCAAACGCTGAGTACCCAAAACTGAACAGAAAGTCCATGGGGCAACTCCATCCCCAGGAAGAATCAAGTCCAAGCTGTTCCCCGTGGTCCTGGCTTTGGCTTTTGGTGCCTTGTCTGTGTGACAAGGTGACTTACCCTTTAGAGTGAATGAGACAGCTGTACAATACACCTATTTATTAACCCAGCTTGCAGCAAATGCCTGCCATTTTTATACAAACACATATATAATTTAACAGAGTCCCTTTCAAAAAGGAGTGCACAGTGGGAAGCCTTGACCCCTAAAGCACTTGGCTGATATTTATTATCCAAACAAAGGATACACAGTCGCTGTGCTTTTGTTTACAAATCAGATGTTCATGCACCTTGCATAGGCTACTAAATGTGGCTTTGAGGATAAGGCTGTAGGAAATTGTACCAGCCAGCAAAATATGAATTGCTGAGCACGGTGTTTCAAGATGTTGAAGCAGAGAGTCTAATTGCTAGGCTAGGAGAAAAGGGAATGGCTATAAATGTGCTGCGTGGTAACACAACTGGGAGTGCGAGATCCTCCAATGATGCTATTCCTGGTTTTCCTCATTTCCAGTTTGGGTCACTCCCATGACATAACCGTAAGGAGACAGTCACCGTAAGTCACTGACTGTTGCTGGGGGCACAAGCATAGGGCAGGGTGAGCTGAGAAATCCTTTCAAAAGCTTTTTTTGAAGTTTTAGACACTGCCATCAATGCAGCTGCCAGAAGGGCTCGGTGAATCCAGTTTCTCAATCATGTGGTGTGATACCTCCTTCATGAGATCCTAGGCGTGTGCAAATAAATGGTACAATTTTTACACTTCTCATCTTCTTTTACAGCCCTTACCACGTTACATTCATAGCTGCAGATGTATGTATTTTTTTCTGTTTCCAACAAAACACACTGAGTGGCAGAGCCGACAGTAAAGCACTATCATGCCTCATGTTTATGCTAACCTTGCCAGGACCTTTAGGAAATATTTTAAGAAAAGCAATGAATGAGAAATTCCATTATTCTTATCTTCTTATTTCCCTATCATTTTGTCAGGCTCATCGTGTAATACTGGCAGAGTGTCCAGTGCTCAGTCCTGCCACATTTGTCATATTGTGCTTCGTACCTACCTCTGGGAAACTCTGTTCACTCGCCTGTAATACAACCACTGCACCCTGGAGCATGTCTGCATAGTCGGGATTACATCTTCTACCTTTTATCTTTTCTTTTGCATATTGGTGCAGACATGACTATACTTGTAGTTTCTTCTTTTAATCCAGCTTTGACAAGACACTCATTTGCCACATTATATTTTAACATGGTCTTTTCAAAGAAAATCATCTCCACCTTGGTCGTTTTTTTTGTTTTGTTTTTTTTTTTTTTTTTTTCATTCTTCCCTTGTCTGTATTGTGTATGTTAAACTTAGGAGTTTAGCTAATTAAGATTTAATTTTATTTTACTTAACAGTTTTTTCCTTCTGAGGAGCTTCTGAATGATTATAGAAGTCAATTCTCTCAGTGTCTCCTAATATGCTGTTAAATGGTCCTCCACCACATTTGTGAAGGGCTTATTAGTACCCACACTTGTTTGACCTCAATATTCTTCCTATATATTTCAGAAGAAAGAAAGAAAAAAAAAGAAAATGTCTGCAGTTTTAGCCATAAAGCTCATATCACCTCTGTACTTCCAGATTCACTACTAAAGGAAGTGCTTTTGGCCTCATTTTTTTAGGAATTAAATAGTCCTCCTTTGTATGTATGAGCACTGCATCCAGTATTTAACTTTGTACAAATATGTTTATTACGAATGCTGCTGCAGTTGTTATTTTCTGCCAGGAAAGTCAAGAAAAATCCTACTCATTTCTATTCCTGGTATAATTTAGCTCCCATTTGGTGAGAACCCATCACTATGGTAATGGCACCGGGAGTGATGTGCTGCGGCAAGGAGCCAACACAGAGACAAAAATGTACGGTCACGGCACCAGCGTAGCAGCTCCAACAAAGGATGGGGGTGTCAGGAGGTTGGGGTCCCCGTCCCATCTCTCCCCTGGAGCTGCACCACAGCCACATGCCCCACCAACACGGTGGTTTCTGCATGAGAAGGTGTGAAAGGAGCAGCCCCGTCAGAGCAGGTCGGTTCGACCCAACCGCTGACCGAGAGCAGCCACCTTGGAAAAAGCAGTAAGAAGCAAAGTGGGCATCGCATTTCCCCATCTGCAGGTAGTGATAACAAATTTGCACAGCTTGAAGAAGCTGATCTCTTTAGTTGGATGTCTCTCTGGAAACCGAGTTAGCCTAATAATTGTGATTGGTAATGACTGCGGCTCACCAGGGACGGTATTAGCAAGTTCTGCTTATCAAGGGCACATTTAGGTACTGAGTGGTGCTCACTTAGCGGTGCAGAAAACTGGCCCTGCTCTCTCCATGTCTTTGTAACGTCCCCATCCTGCTGCTCCCAGAAGTTATACCAGAAACCCAAAAAAGAAGAAAATGTGAAAAGGCAGCCAAAATGAGCTGCCCAGCCCAAGCAGTTAGCCAGTGAGATATCAGGGATGGCTTTTTGAAGGAATAAGACATAGAAGAAATGATAGCTTGGTTTGATTCCTGTTTATAATCCCCTTTTTTCACTGATTCGTAGTTGTTTTATTTTTTCCACGGCCTAAATACAGTGACTTTTTAAAAGCATCCTCTTTCAGGCTCAGAAAAACTCCACAGAGCATTCTTACCCCTATGCCCTAACTGCACACGTATTTAATCTGGTGCTGAATCAGACTCCTAATCCAGATGAAGAGATGAGGCTGATGCAGCTGTGGGGTGGATTGGAGGGAGCTGAGGTTGGAGGGGGCAGCTGGATGGTGGGATGGACTGCAGTAACCAAAGTTTCTCCTCTTCCTCTAGAAATCCACCCTCATGCAGTGTCTGATGGATGGACTCCCATGTTCCCCTCTCTCAGCAGGGATCCTGTGCGGACCCAGCCCCTGTGGATCATAAACAGCTCCGAGGCCCTCACAGGAGAGATGCTGTAGCTGCACAAAACGGTGTTACGACCGAGAGGTGTGGGGATGGTTTCCCAGTTGCAGGAGAGTGGAGGAGCAGGGGTAAACACAGGCCACCACAATAGCTACCCTGGGGAGCTTGTAAGGTCTTATAGAGCTTCAGACCCAGAGTAAAGCCTTGTGCCACTGCCCTGCATGGTGCTTCGTGGAGGGCCACCCCACAGATGAACTCAGGGCACTGCTCTACGGTCTGGAAAGCCGAGCAGGACCAGCAGTGAGGCACCCATGGGCACCTCCGAGGCCGGAGGGGAGCCCTCTGCCTCTGACACACAGCAAAAAGAGTCCAGATTCCTTCGCTTTGGCAGGGCCTGGGAAGAAAGATGCTCAGGGTGGAGGATACAGGGACAATCTCCCCTAAGAAGTGGTCCTCAGGAAGAGAAGTTTTATGTATTTACCTCGTGCAGATGAGAACAGACCGAAAAGAAAGCTGCAACAATACTGCAGTGATGTTTTTAGTGGAGACCCTGCAGTTACTGAGCTTTGTTAGGACATAAGGAACACCCAGGAGACATTGCTGCCATGGGGACCATGAATCTGGAGATCTTTGCTACTCGCAGAAGTAGAAATTTGCCATTTTAGAAGGTAATGGGCAATAGTTTTGTCTGAAGAAAAGCAAACTGTAGCATGGGGTTTAGGGGATGGGAAAGTGAGTGCTTCTAATCAACCAGTATTTCTACCAGACAGGGATGAACGATATTGTATAAATGGAGAAAACCCAAATCTCTCTGAACTGTTTGTTGCAATGCCTTCTCACCTATTGCCTTTGAACGGGGCCGTCCTTTACAGAAACACCATTCATTCAAACCCTCCTCTAGCTTATGACAATTCCTCCGCGTTAGGAAGAAACAGGATGAAGTTTTACTGCTAGTTTTACTGCCGCAGTTCAGTTGTTACCTGCTGTTCAGCCCTTCAGCGCCAAGCACCAGAACTGTCCTTACAGAGAGAAGGAATGTCAAAATTAAGCACGGTGCTTGGAATACAAAATGAAAATGTAAACCTTTCCCCTGCAACTTTCAGGATGGTTAACAATGAGAGCATGGATTTATCTAATGGGTCACTTTGATCATTTACTTCACACACTGTCTCATCCTGCAAAGGGCTGGATGCATCCTGGGATGAGTGGAGGATCTTACACTCCCTGTGCGGAGCTGAGGACGCTCCACATCACACAGAAAGGGGTCCCCAGAACTAGTTTGATCCTGACAAAGAATTCTTGTAGAGAAATAGCCCTATAGAGCTTTGCATGCAATAAGGTAATTAACAGATCATAGGACCACTTGGGACATTAAAGACTCTGCGTACCCAATAGACCAAAAGGGCTGTAAATTCTGGCAAGACTAATTCAGCTGTGATCCACTAAAATAAGAAGTGAGAGAACAGAAATAAATAGGTTCAGAGCTTCTCACACAGCAGCTCTGAGCTATTGCTTTTTCTTCCATCTGAAATCTTATTAACCTGCAAGCGATTTTTTTTTATTTTTTTCACCCCCCCCTTTTTTGATTGCTTGGTTTGTACTACATCCAAATGACTCTGGGGTGTATGACTTCCAAGAAAGTTTTTGAAGTAGTTAATAAATGCAGTAGAAAATAGTTGTAAACTTTAATTGAAAAAAGTAAGAAGAAAGCACCGTCTGCTTTTTTTAAAAGCATTGTTCACTAGGAAGATCAAACATATATTCAGCTCATTCTGCATGAAGGAATTGGCTGGGGGGGAGGAGATCCTCTTGGTCTTTGTCCTGCCTGCCCAGGTGAGATGCCCTGTGATGCAGGTTCTGCTTCTTGTTACGGGTATGGAGAGGGCTGAAGAAAACGGAGCTCTCATTGGCCTTCTTGATCTAATCAGCATAATTTGAGTTAAGTAAGTGGAAAAGTATCTGGCCAGGATCTCAGCCTGCAGACAAACTGCTGCAGAATGGAAAGCCGTGCTCTGCCCCGGGCGTTGGAGGGATGTTGAGGTGCCCTGAGCGGACTGGGGGGTGATGTCCACTGCAGCATAGGCACCGGCAGCAGCACGGCAGCCTGCTGCCAGGAGTGATAGGCAGCAAGGGCACTCATCTGTCCCTGATAAGGTTTCTGATAGCAGACATGAGAGGATGCTTGGGCCCATTTGCCACCCAGTTCCCACTAAGTCTGGAATTCAACTATCCCTTCACTGAAACGGTGCCTCCTGGCCCCCGCATCCGTCTTCTCCAGCTTTTCTCCTGCCTCCAGTTCCCCAGCTCCTGTCTCCCACTCTGGTGCTTCCTGCTGTTACTATTCCTCCCTCCCTTCTTCCCAACAGCAGGGCTGTAGGAAATGCAAAATCATCCAGAGCATTTGCCATTTGCAGGCCACTGTTGCACAAAAGCAGCATTTAGGTCACCAAGATGCCATGCCATGAACCACCAGCAGCTGTTAAGAAGATATTTTGCAGTGACGTATTACAGAAATGTCAGGGTAAAAGAAGCTTTAAAATGAATGTTTAAAGGGGTTAAAGGACATTTTCAAAGCAGATCTCCAGCAGCTATAGACCCAAGTTGTGAAGTGGCAAACCTGCTCAAGACCCAGATTTCAATTTTCTTTAGGTCTTGTTTAACCCTTTTTTAGGGACTAATGGTTTTGCTTATTTTCCAGCACAAGCTCTTGCTCCGTGTCTCCCAAAAAAACAGGTTGGCTGTAGAGTCACAGAAAGTCACAGAAGACCTTAGAAGAAAGTAGGTGGAGCTGTCTTGTTATGTTACAGCAGTACTGAAAAGATCCAGATTTTCGTTGCTAGGTACTTCATGCACACATAATATGATAAAATAGAGCAGGGACAGAGAAAAGGCATTTTGGCTCTTCCCCATCGATAAGGCTGGGGAACTCGCATCTAAAGAGATGCAGTGGTTTCACAGGTCAAGGCAGGAGAGAGAAGTTGTGTGAAGCCAGATCTCCTGGGTCTCTGCTCAGGGATTTCAGTCTGTCACCCTGAACACACACTTGAGAATGGTGAGGAACACACAGAGAAGTTCCTGTTTTGTGGGATCTCCCCTGTGTTTCCAAGGAAACTGAGGAGAAATGCTTTCAAACTGGTAGCGCCCTGCAGTTAAAGCAGAGAGTTAAAGCAAGGAGTCATTAACCAGGACTGCGCTGCAAGCAACCATCGGACTTTGGTGGCCAAGTTTGGCAAAGCTTCCCTAGACTGCTGTCACTAGTATTTCCACTTGAGTGAGGAAGAAGAGTCCTTATCTCTTATCGTTCACTCAGGCTGATGTATTGCTATTTTTGTCACAAAAATATTTTCCGGCTCTTCCTCATACGCTTCCTCCTCACAATCCCAGAGCTGTTGCTGCCTGAATGCCCGTCAGATGTTCACTCTTAAGTCCGGAGGAGTGAGGAATAGCTGCAAGGGCAAATGGATCATGGATAAAATTGTTTTCCTTTCCTGACATCTCTATTTTCTCATAAGAGGCTCAGGCAACTCGGCGCATTGGCTGAGGACATCTGTTTGTATGAAATACTACAGCACACACCTGTCTCCTGGCACGCGTGGGCGCGCAGGTGTCATGTGGTGTTAGATTTGCTCAGCCATCAGAGATGCAGTTTGTCATCCCCCTGGGGACAAGCTATAACTTTCTTCATGTTAGAACATCCTGGAGACTTGGGGCCATATTTTATACATTTTTTTTTTTTTCTGATGCTGATCAGAACTGTTTTTACTGCTGTCAGCAGAGTGGTTTTCTTTGGTAACATGTCAGCATCTGATGCTACATAACTTCCAAAAATGGGACATGTAAGAGTGGCCAATTGGCAGGAGAACAGCCATGTTATCTTAAAAATAAAAACTACAGCAGAAATTTTGGCTCTTCCCTTGTTACTAGCTTTCCAGTGATGCTATTGTGCATCGGGCTTGCATGCTGCAAGATGGAACAGGCAGTGCATTTTTAATCTGATAAATAATCTGATGGCCCAATTTCCTTCTGCGGAGTGAAAATTATGAGGACTTTTAAGATTGTTTCTAAATGAACATTTCTCTTTAGCTTTTCTAAACTTCCTATCACTATCCTGTCTGGATGCCAACATAAATAATCCTTTCTCCAGAGCATCTTCATAAGGCTTCAAACATTTATGGAAATAAAGAAAATAAACTAGTTGTTGTCTGAATAATCACTCATTTATTGATGGAGACAAGTACGCTCATTTTTCTTGCTCTCTGGTGATTAGATTATGATAAACTGTGACATTTAGTGATAAACTTGATACGGTTGGTTACATACAGCTTAAAAAAGTGGCTATCCAATTATTCTTTCATGTGCTGGTGGAATGCATTAACCACCTGCGAAGGATATTGCAATGGTTACAAAGCAAACAGCACCCTCTTCTCTAAGCGGCTGTGACAAATGCAAAGGTCACATACGTTCCCTGGCCGATGGATATCACCTTTGTTGTCTTTCTTTGCTTTCCCATGTTCCAGCAAAACCTGAAGCCCAAGTCAGAACGGTAATGAAGACTGTGGATTGATTGAGTACAGGATGAAGGTAGAGAGAGCCAGGACTAAACTGGGAGTGCAAGAAAAAACCAGTTTCACACGGTACACTAACTGGTACACTGGACTCCATGGAGGCTGAGAACTAAACATCCACAAAAAATATGGCTCAGAAAGAGCCCACTAATAGATCTCAAAGAAAAATGCTCCAAGTGGCTCCTTTCTTTAGTCAGATGTGAAGTTTCTACTTCTTAACCCAAAACCAGGAGCGATTAGTGTTACTTTTTTTTTTTTTTTTTTTAATTCGCAGTCATGCAGAGCTTGAGATGAGGATTGCTGGACAAAAACTGTACGATGCTCAAAGCCAAAGCAATGCCAGTGTGAGGAATGAGTGCCTGAGCCACACTGGATTACCTGCATTCAAACGAACAGCAGTAAAGCAGCTGTAATCCAACCTCCTTCCTTTGGGGATGGCCCCAAATGCCAGTCTCTGAGACACCACCAAAGATCTCCCAGATCTGTTCTCATGTCAAAGATCAACTGTGCATCTTTATCCGTATCCCTGACGTTACACAGCCACCCCCTCGTGCTGTGATCGGCAGATTGCCACTGTCGGCAGACGCTATTTCTCACAAGAAGCAGCTGAGGAAGCATGACTCCAAAACCCCAGGAATGGAAGGGAGACACCCCTGGACATGACCTTGTGTTTTACCTACAGAACTTCATCTTCACAGCATGGGTCCTCTGAGGAAACAGACATCCAGTGACAGGCGATCCTCTAGCTTTGCAAGCCATCTGACACTTCTCTTTTCTGTTGGTAGGTCCTCCTTATTTCCCAAATGCTCTTGTTCATTGAGCAAAATCATCTGTATCATAAGGAGTCTTCTGTCATAAAACATGAATTTTAGAATGAAACAGTGTCTTGGCAGAAGCAATAAGGTATCTAGACCAGCCAAGGAGTTAAACCATCCAAACAAGGTAATTGGGATTAGTTTCAATGAGGAAAGAAATCAGCAAGTCCCTGAGGGAGTAAGGTACGGGACAGACTAAAAAGATGGCATGTAATTAAATTCTTGGCCGTGCACATGCAAGGTTTAGAGGAACACTTTCTTTTGTCCTTCTCTGCTCCTTCCCCCGGGCAAAGAGCCTGCGTGGGATTTTGTCTGCCCTTGACTGGTGCTTTGAGACAGGAGAGTGGGGGCTGCTCTGGGCAGATCTAGGGCTTTTGGGGGACAGCTCCTTATTCTATGTATTTGTGGCTTTCTCAGTCGTGTTTTGGTGTTTAGACCATGTGTGATACCAGAAGGTTCATGCAGAAACGAAGGTCCCTGGCTCTGTACCACGCTGTCTGCTCCTGGGCTCCTCACTATGTCCCTGCTCCCCCTCTTCCTCCCTGCTCCCCCTTTTCCTCCCTTCTGCAGGCAGCTCACTGCCTGCGGCACTACAGCCTGCCGAGCTGCAGGGGTCCTTGACTAATAACTGAATATACTCAGCTCCCTTGCTGTTTCACCACCTGTATTCCCCAGCCTTCAGCCTAGCAACTGGAGAACCATATATAACCCTCTGTCTACAGGGAACTGCCTCTACTCACATCCGTGTCTTTGCTTACCTTGAGGCTTGCTCAGTTTCTAAGCTCCCAAAACAAGCTGTGCTTTCCACCGCCCGGAGTCTGCACATCCCCTTGTTATGTTCAGCTCGTCCCTCAGCAGGTCGTGCAGCCCGTTTTGCTTCTACCTGCAGTAGAAACTGCCTTGTCCTCTGGGGTGACAGAGGAGATCTCCAATCAGCCTGGGCTGAACCCCCTGCGACTAAAACAGCTGCCTTTTGAGTTTTCATGTTGGCCTGAGGAGATAAACCCTAGTGCAAAGCCAACCTAGGAAGCCCAAATTTACTGAGGAGAACCAGCAGGGCAGGGAACTGCAAAAGATTTGAAAATTTACTTTCTTCCTGACTTCAGTAACTCTTTCTGGCATCACAGACTCACGGTAATAAGCACCACTAGCAGGTCTGCTTGCTGTGGATGAGGATTTGAGTCCTAAAGTTCAGCAGTTTCTGGCAGTGAAGGCTTGCTTGGCAGCAAAGTGTGTGATACAGCAGAATACACTTAAGACCACAATAAGGCACTTTGTTGTCCGGGGGAGAAATGTCTCCTTCCCCTCCTGCCCCCGCTGCAATCAGTGGAGGCAAAGGCAGCTCTTCTCTCCATACTTGAGTATATGAGCAGAAGTGCATCTTGCTAAGGTGACACTGCTGCTAAGGCAAGTTGGGGTCCTACTAAGAGCAAGGAGCTACTGTCTCTCACAGGTGATGGGTGTCTGCTTCTCTACTCCTCCCTTGCTACAGCCCTGAATATCCCATCCGTGCAACTTCCACTACCCCACAGCACATGCTACCCTGGAAATGTATTTGAACATAAGGCGTAAGAACTCTGTTACTATATTTACTGTTCATGCACTTTGGGTTTGCACATATGACGTACGCTGCTGCTCTGCAGCATGGCATAAGTTCTAGCACAGAATACAGCAGCATATTGCAGCACATCCTCCCCTCAGATGGGATTTTTAACATCCATCTTGAGCTGGCTGAGCAAGAGCGGCACAGGCAGGAGCAGCGGAGAGGCTGCTCAGCTCTCGCTGACTGCAGCATCGGAAAGGCATCAAAGCCTTGGTACCTCACCTGCCACAGCTGCAAATACCTGGGGTGACACATCCCCCAGTGCTGTGGGTGTGACTGCTGGGGTTGGAGCTCTGATTTCATTCACATTCATCTGGCAGAAGCAGAACATGAAGGAGAAATGGAAATAATAGATCTGGTTTGTTAATACTCCCCCAGAAACCAACTACTCCCAGTAATAATAATAATAATAAGCATTCCAGTTGCGTATCAGGAAAACATCAAGTGGGCTGTAGAGTACAAATAATTTATTCTGACTCACTGGAATATTAACTCAAGTTTAAGACAGGGGTATATTGTCTTTGATTTTTTATTTCCAAACTCAGGGGGGAGGGGGAGGTTGGCCTGTGCTGCTCTTATTTTCTTTCAACTACATCTCAATTCTCCCTTTCCCCCTCCCAATTTCATACTCAACTTTTTATTTCTCCTTGCAGCTCTGTATTTCTTCTGTGTGTCTTTTATTTGTTTTTCTTTTATTCTTTTGGACTCCTTTATGCTGTTCTCTTTCCTCCCACCTTCTTTTTCCCCTCAGTCAGAAAATCCAGCAAACCATTTAAGCTTGTTCAGAGTTAAGCTTGTGATTAAGTGCTTCCCTTAAGAATAACAGATTCAAATACTCATTTCCTGAAGGAGACTCACAGTGTGAAGGAACCACAAGCTGGACCTGCTTCAGCCATTTTCCTGGGAATGCTGCTTTTCTCTCTCGCTTTCTCAACTGCTTTAGTTTTAAAGCAGCTGGGGTATAAATAATCAACATCCCCATAGATGTGGCTGAGGAGTGGAGCTGTAAGTGCCTCCTGCCAGGTCCCACAGCCTCGCGAGGCACAGCGTGGGTAATTCAGAGTCTATAGCACACCCAGAAGCGGGCAACAACTTTACCGAACACCAACAGCAACACTTTCCAGGGATCTCTATTTGGCTGCCAGAGTATGGGAAATAGCTGATAAGAGCACTGTACTGAGTTTCCAGGCCATTGTCCCAGGAACTATACACTAAGCTGCTGGAAACAATGATTTATCCTACTGGGTTTGTTAATTATAAGATGAATGGCAACCGGAAACATACTAGCAAGAAAAAAAGAAACCAATGTGCAGTGACCATATGTTCCTGAAATTCATTCTAAATATTCTTACGCTATTCAGAGCAATACATCTTTGATTTTTTGAATGTTTTATGGATGTTTTTCCAGTGTTAGGCCCAGTTAAGCACATGCTAACATCAAACCCAAGAGGAGTTTCACTGACATGTTTATCAAGGACCGTAGTGACAGGACAAGGGGTAATGGGTTTAAACTGAAGGAGGGTAGATTTAGATTAGATGTTAGAAAGAAATTCTTCACGGTTAGAGTGGTGAGGCACTGGAACAGGTTGCCTGGAGAGGTTGTGGAGGCTTCATCCCTGGAAGTGTTTAAGACCAGGTTGGATGGGGCTTTGAGCAGCCTGGTCTAGCGGAAGGTGTCCCTGCCCATGGAAGGGGTATGGAACTAGATGATCTTTGAGGTCCTTTCCAACCCAAACCATTCTGTGATTCTATAATGTGACATCCTCTGTGTTTCTTGTGCATATGCACCAAAGACTATTTCATTGACCTGGCAACTGCTGTAATGCGGCAATTCCTTGGCAACTAAGCACCAGATATAACCAGATTATAGGATTATGTTCTCTGCTGCACGTGTGTCTGTGCACGACTGTGAAGTCTCCCCTCAAATCCACCTGGGGCTACACAGATGTAAGACCCAGAGACCTGCAGTTCCACAGACTCCCACTGGAAACCAAAGCACCTCTTTTTTTCCCATCAAGGTTTTTGCATTGAAAACTTCTGCTGGCAATTAATGTTTTATTTTGGTGATGGCCTGCAGCATGCCCTCTGGCAGTACATAAAAATAGTAGTGGAAGGGCAGGAGACATTTGTTTGGGGATGCATTTATGTTAGAGATTTAGGAAGAAGATGTCAAAGAGAAAATACCAATAACTACAATGGATCGGCTACTCTAAGTAATGCTCTGCAGAACTAAGAACTCAAACCCCAGCAACACCTGGAAGCCTAGGCAAAAGGCTTAGTGCATGTATTTAGCTCTTTAGAGCATGGCAGCAATCACTGGGAATACACAGAAGCTTAATAATTGAGACATTGACACTAGTATTTTCCATCTGTTCAGAGCTGTCACACAGATACTATTTCTGATCCTACCCATGGCTGAAGCAGGAGGACGTATGCGCAGGGATTCGCAGAGAAGCAGATTCTCAGTGAACGCGTTCAGATCAGACACACATGCGTAAAAGGGGGTGCAACTCCACAGATACACTAACGTTGTAGCTTTTGACACCTTGCCAACATGACTGACAAAGGCAGTGGAAGAAATGGCAAAGCAAAGTTGACATCCAAGCTTTAGCTCACCGTTGCTCATTTTCTATGTTCCTCATTTGTTTTTCACTGGTAGCGTTTCACAGCATTGCTGACAATTGCACAAGGCAACTGTGGAGGGAACCCCCCCCAAGTTCTTGATTGAAACATCTCTTGTATTGCACTGGGCTCAGATTATACTTTTTAAATTTTAAAATAAAACAAAAAATTAAAAAGTCTTCTAACAGGAGAAGAAGGTGCCTGCATCAGCCATACTCAAGCACGGTGAGCTCACAGCCCTCCAGCCAGGCTGGGGACTTCCCTGTAGTGCTGATTCTGAGTGTTTTAAGCAGTGCGACGTGGGATTGATTATCAGTGGAACAGGTCAGCAGGCTGCTAGGTAGATGCCCTGCTTTCGAAGGTGTCAATAAAATGTCTGACAAGTTTTAGGTGGTTTTGGAAACAGCAGTATGCTGAGCTTTGTTAGCTATCTTGGGAATAGAAACTCTCTTGCTGCACCAGGAGGAACAGCTGTTTACATACCCTTAGATCACATTGTGCATTTAACCTAGGATTGCACAGAGGCAGGAACACCTAGGGTTTAATGGCTTGGTGTTGCTTACAGTGTGAACAGAAAAAGAGAGAGTTTTGCAAAGATCTCACAGGGGAAAAGAAGAAAAAGCACCTCTGTGACTCTGTAAGAGGAAAGGGAACATAAAATACCAGGCGTTAGCTCCTGTCACATCACAAAGCTCAGAATTACACAGTAATTCCAGCTCTATTCCTGGTCCCTGTGTTTGCTGGAGACTGCCAGTGTCTCTCTGACAACATGGCCAGGTGAGTGGGTCCCTGGCCCCGGGGACCTGGGGCAGAGGTGTGGGGAGAGGGGAGGAGTGAGCGGCCAGGGGAAACGGGCAGCGTGGGAACATCTCCAGTGGATTCCTCCTGGGGTTTCGGAGGAGCTCCCACCCCTGGGGAAGGTGGTGCCTCCTCTCCCCTGCCCCACGAGCAGCATCGGCAGCGAGGAGAGGGAGTGCCTGGCAGGGAGCTCGCCTGCCACCAGGGAAGAGGAGTAGCAATGTCTTAAAAGAGCCATAAAGAGGGAAAATTCACAATTGTAATTTGCGAAACTGATAATAGATAACCAGTTACCATTTAATAGCTCTACCAAGATAGGATATCTCCTATCCACATATCTCAGAATTTATTCCATTTCTTTCATTATTCAGATTCATTTTGAAGTAATTTCCAAGAGCACCTTGGCATCATGGAAGACTTCTAGTATTTTGATTTGTCGTTTCATCAACCTGCCTTGGAAATGAGCTTCAACTAAGCAGGCAGTAGACAGATTCCTTGCCACAATTTTTGTTTTTATTTAGTAGAGGCCAGAAGGAAAAAAAAAAAAAAAGAGAGAGGAACTGGGACACTTTGTTTGTTCCTGTGGCTTTAAGATTCTTTGGAAAATCAGTTATCAAGAGGTGGCCCTTTTTGGGAGATTCAGCTGATATCACAATGTTCAATTAAGCTTACTGAAAAGAAGATTAAGAGACAATTTAATCACAGTTTGTGAGTACCTACATATGGAGAACATTTGATACAAGAGGGTTCTTTTTTCCAACAGACAAAGGCATTAAATTACTAGAAGTTGAATTTGGTAAAGATTAAATCAGAAATAAAGATATTAATTTTTTTTTTTTTTTTAACAGCAAGGGCACTTTACCATCAGAACAAGTGATCAAGAGTCAGGAAATGCTGGCTGTAAATCAAGATGAGATGAACCGATATGGTCTGTTCCCACAGCTGCTCAGGTTTAGGGTTAGGAAGTGTGGACCCGGGTGCTGTGCGTCCCTGCTGACTGCAGGTCCTTGGGGGCTGTCTCCTTGTTGCTGGGCAGAGGCCCCTGCACCAGGGTCCCTTGGAAAGATGGGAGCCTGAGTCCAGGCTCCGGCCACTGTGCTCTGCCTGGGGTGAAGTTTGGTAATGAGGGACCGTATCCTGCCTGCGGCATGGCTGAGTCTCCTGGCAGCGGCTGGGAGGTTTGATGTGTATCACACAGAAACTGAATTATTCCAGGTCTGACAGAAAGATGACACTTTCTAGAACTGTAGATTCAAGGACTATCCTGACCAAAACCATTGACTGTAAGGAAATTTGGGAAAAAGAAAAAAAAAAAAAGAGTGCAAGGCTATTTTAGTCAAGGTCTAAAATCCTAAACTGCTTCCCATCCTGAGCTGTAAAAACACAAGGTTCCTTTCCCAAGCCATACAAGCCACCTCACACCACAAAACCACTGGGAGCCGTAAAGCTCCTAGAAGAGAACTCATTTTTCTCCTAATGGTTATGTTAGCTGCAGTCCACTGTCTTGCCATTACCAGTTTTGGCATCTAGGTGTATTAGTGATGTAAACATCAATATTTTAACGTCAAAGAAGAATACAAAATGAAATTGAATTCCAACAAGTATAAAGAAAATACAACAATGGCTTTCCTATTGCATCCTCTGCAGATTCCAGATAATGGATTATTCATAGACCTTCAGCTCATAATAAGGTGCCCTTTATTCCTGGAATTTGAAGCATTTCTCTCTTAAACTGCGATTATTTTGATTCCGTTACCATGTTCAGTTTTGACACAGTGGTACAATTTCCTTATCTCTCAAAAGTCACCGCATTATACTGCGTAAATGAAAACAGCGACCTTTTCCATGTGTATTTTTTCCAGGTGTGAGATGTTTATTAAAAAAAAAATAACCTGAGTGATACTTCATAGCCCAGCAAAATGGTGTGCAATGGGAAATGCAGATGGACCTTGCAGGTGCGTCTAGCTGATATATAAACAACGCTGCTTGGCCACACACAGCAATAGCTTTTAACAGCAGAAGCATCTGTAGCTCCAACAGCAGCTACCTCTCTGAAAAGACAGCAGAAATGAAGAACATCTGTACTAGGTGCAAACCAGTAATGGATCCCAATCCAGCTAGGAACACCATCTCTTGCCTGGTTCCAGTACGCACCTGACCGTTCATTCACCCAAAGTCAGGTGTGTACACAACTTCCTCACTCATTGTGGCTTATTGGGGATGAAACATCAGCTCTGGGGGTTTTGGTCTTTGTTTGTTTGTTTGTTTAGTTCAATAGCAGGATCTATTTCAGTTTGGTTATTCCTTGAGAAACTCAGCTGTGAAAACACCGTGCAATTCAGAAATCCCCTGCTAGCTGTTGAAATCTGTACTGCTATATAGAAGGTAGAATTCACCTTTCACAGATCAAGAGGCTCCCTAATTACTCTACCCAACACAGTTCCCCACATTTGTATAGATGTTTTATTTCTATGCTAATTTTTTTAGATGTAAAACAAGGGTACAGTTTGATTTCCCAGTTAGCACCATACAAAAATTACCCTAACACATTTTATTTTTTTAAAATGGGATTTTAAAACCTCTGCTGCATACAGTTCAGCCTATTATTCTTTAAGAATAATCCTGCATTAAAAGAGGAGTGACTCAATGTTCTTACAGGCTTTTCCCTTTTCTAGCTTTTATGATCCTTTGCCACTGATGTTCCGACTGTCTTTAGACAAACTGAACTTTGAGGGCTCCATTTTAATTTGTGAAATTCATACGAATTCAACGGGGTATTAGATGACTTAATTAATATTTCAAAACTTTGATAGGTTCAGATGTTAGACCCTCCAGAAAACTGGCTGGAAAATAGATAAAACCATAGTCCACCATCAACTATTGCTTTTTAATGAATTTTGAACCCTGATCACAGGCATGCAATGAGATTTGGCTGCCTTATTGTCTCCAACACTGCAATCCTCTGTGATGCTGATGACCTGTTAGTGTTACTTTGAGGAAAAAGCACAACTAAAGCAACTTTAGCATTGAATAACTGCCTGTTTAATAATACGGTTTACCAGAAGCGGCTCACTTTGCAGGAGAACTGTAGCACAAGATAATTGACCTTAATACTGTTATGTGCCTTTGCCTTTGGTTTGGGCCACACAACTAAATTTGTGGTCAATTACAGAGCCTGTGAGAGTGAGCATGAAGGCATAATTAAAGGTTAGTAAGAGGTGGACACAAAAGGAATAGCTCTGAAATTCAAGTCCACTAATTTACTCTGGTTACAGGGACATAAACAAGCTCTCCACCTTTCAGAGTTCAAAAGGCCACCTGCTCAGGTAGCCCCAGCTTTCCATTGCCTGAGATCTCCAGGGCAGCAGTGACACAACACGCCCATCTCACTAAATGGATGAAAGAAACATTTTTGGTATGACTAAGTTTTCTTTACATTGAAAATGACACTTTCAAATAAAGAAAACTCATTTTTGGGTTTCTAGCCATTGAGTAGTCAAGATGTAGAACTCCAACCAAGCTCAACATGGCTCATAGCCCTTTTGATCCTCAGAAAAAAGCCCCAGTGCTAGTGCATCACTGTACTCTGAACAAGAAGGATGCATCATTCAGACTTCAAATTAATGAAGGGACATTTATGAGGTCAGAGCTGTATTTGATTTTATGTTATCCTATTCTCTCCAGCATAGTTTGAGCACAACCCTAGGCAGATCACCTCTCCTCCTCATTACTTAAATTCCCTACTCATAACGTGGGATATAATAATATTTATACGTCTCCAAGGAGTGCCACACACCTCATTTGATAATGTACATTTGGAGATCTTCATGTAGAAGTTATTACAGTAATTACAAAATGTTGTAAGAAATCTTTCCAAAAAAAGTTGGTTTTCAGAATTTTGCGATCCAATATAACCTAATAAAAGTGCAACTCTGAAAGAACTGAGGGTAAGCGCTGGATGAAACATCGAATGTTCCCAAAATGGTTGCAATCCATAAGGATAAACAGAGGCATATTGAGAATTCATGAGTCCACATCTGCCTGGAATGTGCAGAAGTACTGAATTCAGAAGAGATATATATGTGTTCTGGGATGATTGCTTGTTGCGATGAGAACGCAGAGAAAGCAATATACAACCCCAATGATTAAAGGCAAGAAGCAAAAGTCCACTGTAAAAGCAACAGCCCAGAATGTGTGTCAAAAGTGAATTATGAAAATAGCCTCGTACATCCACGGCAATTTCACAGAGCCATTCTGATAACAATGAACACGACAGTGTGCAATAGGAATAACAATGCCTAGAATTATTTCAACCAATATATTTTTAAGGACAGTCACTTTAGTTCTCTCTTTGCATCTGTAAATGGTAGCTGAATTAATGATAAATATGACTCAAGCAATAAAGATTCTGCATTACATTCTATTATCTGCCCTCTCTTCCTGCCTGGAAATGGTATGAAGATATTCCTTACAACTGAACTGCAGATGATCTTGTACCTAGTGAACCATAATTTGTACAGAGAAACTAAGAGGCTGGGGAAGAACAAAAAGCCTCTCAGGTCACTTGGCGATTGCCTGCAAGGTTGTAGGGATCTGTGTAGTTTAATATTTCACTGTAACACAATTTCCCTGCTGGGATCTCAAAGCACTTCACAAACATTAATGCTAAGATTCACACGCGGTTATTACCTTGCATGGGTGATTTCCAGGGCTGAGTTTTCCTGCCATTACTAAAGCAGAGCAGGGCTGGAGTGCTACTGAGGCACCACTTCACATCAGCGAGGGTAGACCTGATCAGGCCTAAGTGAGAGAGTCTAAGTGTGCAGCTGTACAAAAGGAGAGGCTGACACTGAGCAACTTCAACGGAAAGGGAAAAAATGCTCCTACATATGAGCTATGTCACCTTCAGAGTCCTGACTATTATGAAGCAGAGCATGGACATGGAAAAGCAGCAGCCTCAGCATGAAAGGACCTATTTTAGGCACAGGGGGTTATTATTTACTGGATGCAGCTGGGAGGTGGGTGAAGGGCAGTGGGGGCTGCCCAGGCTCCCCTGACATTTAACCGGCAGGTGTGAATGGTCTCCTATCACCCCATCCACTTACTAAGCCTGCAGAGCATAGAAACACAACGCTGCGTACGAGGCAGGCAGACAGTGCCCCTAGCTTTGCTCAGGCAGTCCTATACTCCTGCTTCTCCTGCTTCTCCCACTGGCTTTGTCAGAGAGGCCCGTGCATGTCAAGCGATATCACCTTGACAGCACTCTCCCACTGGACTGTTTCCTAAAGGCATTTAGAGCTTGAGACTCCAAAAGTGCCTCTGCTCATCTTGGCTTTGGCAAGAGGCAAAGTCACGCACTGCCATTAGAGGTGCTTTCCCCCTCTTCTGAGGTTCTCATAAGACCATGTATCTATTAAAAATAAAAATAAATCCTAGCCAGGCAACAAACCAAACCAAACCCAGCTCATGTTTAGGCAGGCAACCTTGCTATAAGCATCATACCAAATGCCAACTGTAGATATTATTTGCCTCCTACCTAGGCTTCACCCCTTGACCTGTATGTTTTGATTGGATTAGGATCCCTCACTTCAGAACAGAGTAATTTGTTGCTATTCTTATAGCAATTCAATTTTGCCCAATGTTGTGGAGAACAGCCTGCATTCAGAAAGTAAGGGCATTACTTTACTTTTACCAGTCTGCTTTAAACAAATATTAGAGAGCAGTGCTCCCTTGGGTACCATTACAGCAAACAGCAATTTTCAAGCAAGCTCCAGAGTAGATTGCTCCTGAGATGCTTCTGTACTTGTAGGAGGTGTATTCTACACTTATGGCACTTGTGAGGGTGATGGTGGTGGGGAAAAACTTACTGACATTATACAGGAATAGCAGCATACCCAGCTGATAAACCCTACAGATTTTCATTTCCTTTCTGAGTGCAGAACTAGGGCTCATGCTGTGGACTCCTCTGCACAAAGAAGGGGGCATGGCGGTGGGACACAAGATGTTTGCTGTCACCACCCCTGCATGTCTGTTCCCTGAGCCCTCGGTCCCCTTGGGAGACACACAGCCTGCAGGGCAGCAGTGGCAATTCACTCCGAGCAGCATTTCCCAGCCTTCCACAGATGAAAGCGTGTACAAAATCAGGAAGGTTAGCACATGATGGGAGTGAACGAAAGCAAGAAGGGGCTCAGCTGCACTCTTCCAGCCTGTACTTGGTAGCGCTTTGCACTATTTGCCTCCCCTTCCCCCAAATTGCCTTGTCTCTGTTTCACTCCCCACCTGCCTTTTTCGCTTGCCTGCCCTGCTTTGTCTCTTGATGTGGAAACTGCGATGATTTCCATCCAGCTCATCCCTTTCCACATACCTCTCTCTCCTCACACCCCCAGGCCATTTTCCTCCATTAGGTCCTGCTGGGGTGGCCTGGGTCTGTCTGTCCCCTGGGACAGACCCCCTGGAGCAGCTGTAACAGAGAGGCACTTCGTCCTGCTCAAAACTCAATACATGCAAGGAAAATACAGTGATTACAGATCTGTTTCACCCACCACTAAGCAATGGGTATGTATTTATTAGACTTCAAAACCCGCAGCTCACCTCTCCTATGTCAAGGCTCTCCCCAGCAGAGCTCAAAGCCAAACAGGTTAACAAAGGACTCTGTAAGGAGACCTGCACACAAGTTAAACCTGCTCCTTTTTAACAAGCTGCTAAGCTGTGCAAAACACCTGATGTGTGTCTGTCTTCATGGCTTTCCAGTCATGACAAGGAGAGAACTCCAAGGATTCTGATTTTTCTTTCTAGAATGAGAGCCCACGGAGTGAGCAGATGTTCCCCCATTCATAAACCAAGGAGGTTCAGGAATGCTGGGCTGGAGCTTGGAGCTGGGTGCTCTGCACACAGAGCTTTCCCCCCGCTCTTTCCCCGCCTCTGGGACGCACTGTCAGGCAGCAATGATTTTGCTTAGAAGTTTGGTCTGTAGATGTACTGGTGTGCTGGGAGCTACGAATGCACGCCTGTGCCTATAACAGGGGAAACGTATTTGGGAGGGTCTGTGTAATACTGGATCAGGCCAGCTAGCAAAAATACAGTTGCTGTTTCAGATGTACTTCATTGGTATTCTGGAGGCAGCTGGACTAGAGACTGCACAAAATTATTTTCAAACAAGAATTACAATTGGAAAGGCAAAAAGAGAGAGATGGAGAGAATTTTGGGGGCATTTGTCAGCTGAGAGCCTCAAGGTTGTATTCAAGCTGCCTTGCTGATTGCAGAATAAACACAAGAAAACCTGAAACAAATGGTGCTTTGTGGATCAAAACAACTAGATTCTGCCACGGATACTTAGCGTTAAAAGGCTTTTCATTGTGGAAAGAGGGACTGAACCCAATCTGAATCCACGGTGAATGGAAAAACAAGACTCTCTTCTGCTAAACACAGGCTGGCAAGGGAATGCTGGTCAGGATAAAACCCGCACGTCCTTCTAAAGCCAGATTTATGCAACAAAGCAGCAGCACCTTAAATGTTGAAGCACTGTTCCCCTTCATATCTGCTATTGGGTTGATAGACATGATGCTTAATTCTGCCAAATTTGTCAGTCTTGACCTGCAAGTCTGATCTTCGGGAATTTCTATTCATTGCTGAATAAATAATGTATGGGCAGTCATGCATTTTTCATGCTAAGACTTTTAAAGGCCACTGTAGTGATGCATGTAAATTCAATTTCCCCCCCCCCCCCCCCC
>VXBL01006671.1:3879666-3894604 GCA_013400195.1 Aramus guarauna | reverse complement strand
CCCCCCCCCCCAAATACAAATAATACTGGAAGTCATCTGCGAGCGGGGGAGTCACTAGACTCTAGCATAAGTCCTCATTACAGAAACTTCAAAAAGCCATTTGTTCAGTGGCAGTTTATGCAGCTTTTTCTAAGTTTTGAGCTAGCCAGACTGTGACGGACTGTGTAGCAGCTCAGCTCTACTGAGGTTTTACGCTTTCTGTTCACACTTACCATTTATTTGTAATAGGCACCAGTAAATATCTGCTGGCAGTCTCATTGCACTAAATTGCTTTGCATTAATGCATTTTTTGTTAGAAAAAGCAGTACTTTGTGCTGCAAATTTTATTTCAACTGATGAGTTGCTGTTTAATGGTCTTTGTTCGTTGTTAGCTTTATTACATCTGACTAACAAGCTATGTATTAAATTGCTTTTGCAGAACAGGAAATGTCAATAGTAATGTGTATTTTACATGTTTAATTTGGCACTGCATTTAGTTCTTCTTAACATGGAGGTTTTTGCCGATATCAATATTGCTTTTTTAGATCCTTGGATTTTTTAAAATATCACATAGAGAAGTTAGTGACAGTGTAAATTCACATACAGGCTACTGAGCAGTGAAACCACACTTGTACTCAACAGTGAGTGCAATAACACTTAGCACTTGCATAAAATGTTTATTTACAGTGTTTGTAACATTAATTGAAGCCATTTTCTAGGATGCTCATTTAAATGCAATCAAAGCTAACCGGGATTGGAAATTGTCACTCTTGTGCAGTGGATGAAGTTAGTCAAAATCAGTCTCATTCTGGTGGACAGTTGAGTTGTGTAGCTACTTACTACAAGTAAGAAGTGTGAAGATGGTAGTGTGAGCTATTGCTAGGTGCCTATCCCTGTCAGAGTTGCAGCTAATTACTGTTTCTTTTGAGTGGTATCCCCAGAGCAGAGCTGCTGCATGCCTGCTGGGCAGCATTGCAAATTCTAGCTCATAGTGCTTTGGCTTACCCTAGTTCACTCTCTGGGCTTCTCCTGAAGAAATCCTTTACTATGAGAGCGCTCTCTCAAAAATGCCATCCTGCCCTGGAAGATGCATTCTCATGTGGACACTCAACTGCTCCTTAAACTCAGAAAATCAAAGTAGCATTCTTAGCACTATAGTCCTATTGCAAAAGCTTGATATAGGATAAAAGAGATAATTAATTGATGCCTGTTGCGTTGTAAAACCACAAGTATTTTGTCTTTGGTTTAGATCTGATATGCTTGCTTTATTAATCTTTCAGTGAAATATCCTATTGCTCACATGTACCCTCTACAGTACAAAGGCTGATGAATAGAGAAGGTGCAGATACATTGCAGATACTAGCCTGTTGTATTTTTTTCAGATGCATGTAGGATTAATGTTACCTAAAGCTAGAGCATAACTGAAATGTGTACCTCAGTGAGCATATACTACATTTGCTTTTGCTTTTCGTCTTTTGCTGTCTGTTTTATCCTGTGATAACTGGGGTGCTTGTCAGTAAATGTCTTGCAAAAGCTTGTCTGTGCATCCTCTAATCATAATCAAACCTTCGAACTCACTGGTGGATGTTGAATACTGCAGTCAAATTGCCCTTGCTGTTACTCTTCAATATATTCTATTGCAGTTTTTCTACCTGAAATTTTAGTAACCAGAAACTTCATAGTGCAGTTATTTTGGAAAACAAACCGAGCTCTTAACTTGATCTCTTATTTTTTTTTCTGTTTACCAAGCAACTGAAATATTTTTCGTAAAAGTTTGTGCATCAAGCAAAATGCTGACTTAAAGTACAGTATCATGATGTATTTATTCAATAGTCATGTTTTAAAAGCCAGTTTGTTTTGTTCTTGGTAAACCATCATGCTTAAAAAATAAATCAGTATTTTCTCAACTGACCATACCCTCTGTCTGTCCTATGTCTCTTTTTTCCCCTTTTATCTTTTGCTGTCTCTAACTGGATGGGGCTGATGGGATCCACAAATCACTTCAGGAGCTGGATGAGGTATTGTTTTTCACATTTTATTCTGCCACGGTGCATCAAGCCTACACAGTTGCTTTCTTTATTCTGCTAATTTATTAAATTTCATCATATAGGATGAGGTGTCCCTGTGTACAGTGGGAGAACAAGGCTGCATAGTGAAGACAAGCATTTTGTGATACAATGTTATATTGTTAATAGATACATGTATAAAGTAGTCCAGATTATTGTCTACGTATGGGATACAGTGACTTTGTACAATGAAGCTATTAACTATTTTTTATGCTATGCATAAATTGTATGAACTTTATTGGTCAGGAAATAAGGTCAGGGATAAAAAACAAGCTTTCAGGAAAGAATTGCCCAGGAAGGAAGGGGGATTGTTTTTCAAAAGGGGCAGGGGTGGGGAACCACAAATCTTTCCAGGCCAAATAAAGGAAAATTAGAAATCTGGGAGAAACTAGAGTGAGGTTTTTGTATGAAATCTTTCCCTGAGAGCAAACAGTGAAGTAATCAGGTATGGTTTTAGGTATATATCACTTGATACCACCTCTATCTCCAGTAAAGGCAGATTATTTTATCTCTGAAATTACAAAGCCTGGTTCAACTGCCAACAAGATCTACATTTATCTTCCAATTCCATCCATTCCCCTGCCTTCCTCAGAGGAGGAAGATGAGTGGAAGCATCTATGGCCCCAGTGCTAAACATTGCTCTGTGGCCCTGCACACTTAGGTATGTGTCATAGCCTTAAACTGGAGAATCATAGGCATGCTTGTTGGAAGGAACCCCTGGAGATCTTCTCATTCAAGCTCCTGCTCAAAACAGGACTATCGGTGATCTGTATAGGGTCATCTGTGACTTTGTTTAACCAAGTCTTGGAAACCTCCAAGAACAAAGATACCATACTTTCCCTGGACAACCTCATCCAGCACTGCACCACTATAGAAACAGGTTTCTTTGTACCTGGCCTATAGCACTGAGTCTATTTACATCAGTTTCTAAACCCCACCAGGAAAAAGCTTCTCATCTGTTTAAAGGTCAGTAGCACTAATACTGTCCTTAACAGAAGAATTCTTACTGAGGGTGAACAGCACATTTTACTGGTAATGATACCAAAGCAGTTAAATCTGTACCTGTATATTCAAGATCAGACCATGGCTTTTGGTTTCTGCCAAACTCAGCTTTAAAAAAACAACCAAAATCAAAACAAACACTCTGTACATTATGTTCTTCTTCATATTTGCCATACTTTGAGCTTTCTTGAGGTTGAAGTTATTCAACCTGCATCCAAAAGTATTATTTGAAAAATAAAATTCTGATAGATTTCACAAGCATTTTGCGGCTCTCAAAACTATTTTTAATTAGTTATGTTTTTTCCTAAAATCTTTTAATATTTCAACCCTACAAATTAGATCCTATTCCCAAAAATAGTCTCCAAAAAGTATATCACCCACTTCTACAACTATGACTGTGCTGCTGTACATCCGTGTGCATCAGTTTCCAATAATAGAAACCCCTGATTTTTGCACCAGAGTTACTAAAATCATGGCTATTAATTGTGATAAAGGGTTTCTTTTACTCCTTCCCTCTCTCCAGCCCTCCTGTGGATCTGTGGAAAGCTGTGTGTGAGCTGGCTGGCACATTGTCTTATCTACTGCCTGGCAATCTCTGGAATTTTCTAGAGAATCACTCCACCCATTTTCCTGCAAGTTTCTTTTCCTCAGACCATAGCTGAAGCAGCAAGCATGTATCATTGTGATGTAGAGAAGTGTGGACTGGTCACTGCCTTGGCTATTTTTGTTTAGCACCTTCTAATTTCTGTTAAATAATTTAACAATTGTAGTTGCATGTTGGTTTGCAAGAGTGTTTGGTCTTCAGCTGCCTAGCAGATGAGTGTCTGGCCAAATACAGCGTTGTTTGAGAACAATCACAGGATACCATTTTTATTTCTTGGAGATCTAATAAACAGTTTTATTCAGAGATTTTCACCAATGAGATATTCAGACTTGCCTGGCCCAATGTAACCATGCTACACCATTGATTAGGGATCCCTTGGCTGTGAATCATTAATACAAAATGTAACAACATGAAAATTACTTGAATTCTTGCAGCAATGCCATATTTTCTCCTTGAAGATCTGCTAAGAATTTATTCTAAGAGTGACTTTTATCTTTCAGATCCTGTAGGAAGTGGGAGCATGTAGGTCATTAGCATGCAGGGACAAACGGAGATGTGAAGCTTGATCATACCCGCATCATGCGCAAACACATTTCTGAGGTTAATTTTTCTGGGAAGACATACATGTGTTGTTTCCTAATGCTCAAGGATGTGGATCTTATTTGAGTGAAATTAATTTGCTGTCTTATCTTCTGTAGCTTGCTGATGATCGTATGGCACTAGTATCAGGAATAAGTTTGGATCCTGAAGCAGCAATTGGAGTAACAAAACGCTTACCTCCCAAATGGGTTGATGGAGCAGACGAAGTAAGTTGTGTGGCAAATCCAGCGGAGTTTTATTTCTCATGTAGGTGTTTATTAGTGTTGTCAGGTACATTCTCAGTGCTGTAAGTTTTTATGATAGAAGTAGTATTAGAAGAAAGATTAAAATAAATGCATTTTCTAAATTGACACCCTTGTTTAGAGGAAAATACTGGGCAAGCTGTGACTTCTTACTCTGAAGAATATATTGCAAGTGAAATAAAGACAGATTATGTAGGGCCAGAAATTTCCAGATTTCTTTCAATGATTTTTGTCTAGCATGTGTCAGAACCTTTTCCTCTGAAATATCACTCACTTCCCTTTCTTCATTGTTGGGTTTTCTGGTTTAGATTCAGTATGATATCACCAGGGTTAAACAGAAGATGAAAGAATTAGCCAGTCTTCATGATAAACATCTAAACAGGCCAACACTGGATGACAGCAGTGAAGAAGAGCGGGCAATAGAAATAACAACCCAAGAGATCACACAGGTACAGACTGCTTCCAATTCTAAACCTACAGTTTGACATATCTGTAATGCATCATGACAAGGCAATTTCTTTTGTAATTGGTTTTAGTGAGCCAGAAGTCCTGGGCTCTATGCTTGGTACTGCACTTGCTGTCTCAGTGAACTTCTCAACGAGTTACTTAACCTCCCTGTCATTTTACTTACCTGTTTGCTTTTCTACTTGGAGTAGGATTGGGAGACTTAAATCACATTTATAGATATCTCAGAGAAATACAGAGACAAATTCTCAGGCTTCCAATCCAAGTAGTTACAATGAAGCAAATGTCTTTGGTCAGATATAGCCATGTTACTCTGCTACACTGTTCGCTTTAAGTTGTTTATTAATCTGCGTTCTGTGTTTTCATATTTTTTTCAACATTGTATTGGGCAGTAAGAAATTTTAAAATTCTAGAAGTCAAACTATTATTTCCATTTGGAACTTTTGCAATGTTATATTTAAAGTGTATGTTGCTGTATTTTTTACTAATGGAATTGTTTTCTCAGTTATTTCACAGATGTCAGAGAGCAGTCCAGGTCTTGCAGAGCAGGTCACGTAGTTGTACAGAACAAGAAGCACGTGTTCTCAGGAATGTAGTGTCTTCCTTAGCACAGTCCCTTCAGGACCTATCCACCAACTTTAGGCATGCACAGTCTGACTATCTCAAACGTAAGCATAAGAGATACAGTAATACATGGGCACCTTCTGTGGAAAGCACTAATCCAGCTGTGCTTATTTTCTTGGTTGGGAAAACTGAAGCACAGAAAGGTTAAGTGATGCACGCAGGAACACCAGGAGGATATTAGAGTGGAGGTTAGAATTTGGGAGTTTGTTTCATGGCTCGTGTTCAGACTGGTTTACTCTGCCTCTTTCATATTGCTAAAGGAGAAATTTCGTGGTTAAATATATCAGCGAAGCCAGTGTATTTCATCCATCTGTATTTTAATGCGTCCTTGCTTCTCATGTTGTGGTCTGCAAAGCTACTTCTGTTACAATGGCGAAGCAGCCATTGGTCTTCAGACATGATGTTGATGGGTAGACTGTGATAAAATTCTGCATCCATAAACAGATCGGAAGTTGAATATCCTCTGTTTAAAACTCTAAAATTGTGTGCAATTCTATTTTCAGTGAAGTAAGATTATTTTAATCTTGGTAGAAACCCACAAAAAATTGATCTTCAAACTTAATACTGATATATTTCTTTCTATCATGGTATAAATGGCACAGGTGGAACTTATGGATCACAATTCAGATGAGGAGTGTTCCTAAGAGAATTTGTTAGAAAATAGCCTAGAGTGATCACACTGCAAGGCTTTTAACTTACCTAACTTTTTTAACTTCATGGAATATGCATACTTGAAATCACCGATTCAATTGGAGTCTTGCAAGCCTGGTTCAGTTTGTTATGCTTTGTTAAATAGTAAGCCTGTGCAACAGTTTAAATTTAGATAGTGCTATTTATGTCATTTAGTAGCCAGATTTTCTTCTTTGTGCTTTTCTATCTGGTGCTTCACACCTTAATTTTACTGTGATTTTAGTGTGCATAAATATTATGCTCAAACATGGTTTGTTCTTTACAGGCATGAAGAATAGAGAAGAAAGATCTAAACACTTCTTCGACACCTCAGTCCCACTGATGGATGATGGGGAGGATGATACACTTTATGATAGAGTAAGTTAAGATGTTATTCCACAAATTCAATACGAATAAAGTTTTTTAATGTTCCTTTAATTTTAGTATGAAAATATCAAAATGGCATGCCGTGAGCACCAGCCTACATTGAAATTCTATTTCTGCAGATTTCTGTGATGCATTTACCTAATTAGTGTTATTACATTTTCTCTGCTAAAACTATGAATAGCTGTCCAAGTTATTTTAGTGGCCCTGAAACTATTTGTAAAATACAGTAAGATTTTTTTCTTAGCTGTCTACGATGGAAATACCAAAAGGACTGTTGTGTTATGAAATATTATATTTATAACTATTTCTAGGGTTCTCACACTGTTAGTGTTAGTTCAACATCTAAATCTTTTTATTTCAACAGGGTTTTACAGATGACCAGCTAGCATTGGTGGAGCAAAACACGTTAATGGTGGAAGAGAGAGAACGAGAAATCCGTCAGATCGTACAGTCAATATCCGATCTCAATGAAATATTTAGGGACCTGGGAGCAATGATAGTAGAACAGGTACAGTGACATGACAGTAGGAAACAGGAGATTCCAGTGTTAAGGCTTCCAGACTCTTCCTGTTGTCATGTGCTTGCTTTTCCAAACTTACCTCTTCAGGCTAAGGTGTCCTCTGCTTGAAATCTGCCAGAAGATGAGTTAATGGGGGGGGGGGGGGGGAGGGAATTCAACTGGCTGTGGGTATTAGATTTAAAAAAAACCATAGAATCCCAGAGATCTGTTGGTTATTTCTCCTAGAGATTCAGTTTAGGTTAAATGTGTCAGCCTAAAGCACTTGCACTGGAAGTAAGGCAATTATTAAGGGATGTGATGTGAGATGGTGACAAAGCTGCCCATTAGGCATTGAGCAAGGAGATCCTTTAATGAAGTCCCAACTAGTTCTTCTGTAAAAGTTCATAGTTTACATTGTTCATTAGCTGCTTGGTGTGAGCATTGTTAATTACTTAGCTGCTCATAATAGTAATTGCTTTATGCAGTTCATTTAGGTTCAATTTGGTGCTCATTCTCTCCATTTTATTTAGGGAACAGTTCTAGATAGAATTGACTACAATGTCGAACAGTCATGTATGAAAACTGAAGAGGGTCTAAAACAACTACATAAGGTAAGCTGATGGAATACTTAAGCTGCTTTGAGTATCTAATCTTTTATAATTTAATACCCATTAAGTTATTCAGTTATTTTTCAATGGGACATTGTCCCTTTTAGAAATGATTACTATATAGTGTAAAATGTCCAACTGTACTGTAGGAACTTTCCATGTAACTTCTGTTAATGTCGTGCTTGATGCCTGGTGTTAATTTCTCAAATAACTTTCTAGGCATCCAAGTAATGTGCTTTGATCTTTATATTGCTGACCTGGTGGGACCTATCTGCAATTCCCTTTCTGTTTTGAGAGCCCAGCACTTGTGAAATAGGACTGGTTATTGGGTGCCTCACTATAGATTTTGGTCAGTTGATATATCCTAGTTCGAAAACATTATCTCAACAGTGCAAGCAGCAAGAATAATATTGAATGTTTTCTCTTACCGTCTGATGCTTGTTAGAAGTTAGGTCCAACCTTATGCTTTTAATGTGAAGCTTTTACCATGAACATCTGAAAAGTTTGAATTGGCAGCAGAACACAGTTTTGTGGTTGTTTTGTTGGCTATTTTGTTTTAGTTTGATTTTAAGTTAAGTTCTGACTTGTCAGCTCAGTTCAGTCCTTCCATTGCTGGTAATAAAGTAGAATGAGAGATTTATGTAAAAGCCTCTAAGTAAAACATTCTGTTTTGGAAACATGGACATCTGCTTACTACACACTCAACTTTGTATTATGGTAGACTTCTAATATGGACAGCAAAAAAGTGCCATTTGAGGGAAAGCAAAATAAATTCATTATAGGCTTATTCTTGTTATACATAAAAGTAAATTGGGGATCACTAAGGCATTGACCATTGGTGAACAAGCCTTAAAGGAATTGCAAGCAATTTGCACAAACTAAACTGGAAATAAGTGAATCAGTTGGAATCAATGCTGTTTCTAGTCTAGTGGTAGTTAATGAATTGTCAAGCAAACCCCTGTTTAAATTGCTGACTAGAGTATGGATTTTTGATGCAATATATGCCTGGTTTTGGTACAGCATAGGAATTTTTTCACCTGTCATGGAAGACCTAGACACAGGCCTGAATAGTAATATCAAAGACAGATACCCTGCTGTTTCTAATACTGTTGGCAACTTTATTCTGATTTAATATCTATAATGTCATTTTTCTTTTTGGTTTTAATTGGCATAATTACTACAAACTACTGAGGCAGCACTTCCACAGAAATTGCACTAATTCACTGCAGAAGTCTGGTGATGTGAATCACTAGTTACCAGTTCCTGCTTCACATGAAAATTGGAATCAGTTGTGATACTTTGTCAGGCTTTGATACTTAAAGCCTAATTAAGTAAATAATCACAGTGGTTGCATGTTACATAGTTTCAAGTCAAAAGCTCCTCTTTAGTAGATCTGATAATAATTAATTTCCAGGGACTATAAAGGAGAAGAATTAATATCTTTTTCCCTTTAAATTTTGAAGGTTTATTACTTTAAAAATAATTAAATGCAAGTTTTGTTTTGTTTAGCTTCTGTTAGCAGACTTTCATTTGGCTTTTGGAGAGTTTTCTCCACGTTGCCTCCTTTTAATTCCCCTGGGAAAAAGAGGAAAGGGATGAGAAAATGTGGTTAGAAGAAAGAAGGAATGAAGCAGAAAACTGAGAACCAAATCAAAAAGAAAGCTTTCAGTTCTAATTGAAATTAAATGAAAATGCACAGCCGAATCAGGTACAACAAAAATGCCTATTAAAAAATGAAGTTTTGTGAGTTCTAATGTCCTTCAAATATAATACAGGAATCTTACATCAGCAAAACAAGTTAAAACATCTTACCAACTTTTCCTGTTCAGACTTTCATATACCCAGTTGCCTGATCTTGTTTCCATGGTCTTCACAGCTAAGTGTTCTTTAAAATGAAGCGTCATTCTTCTGTGTGGCTCAGATGTCCTGTGGAGGCATAGGGCCCTCGCAAGGCTGCTGAGAAGTCAGTGAGATTACCTCACCAACATGAGGAGGCGTTCCTCTTTATAGAGTCTGCCCTTCAATGTGGATAAACGCGACTTCAGTGTATGCTTACCTTCGCTGAAGTCTATGGTGCAGACCAGAGTTATCTTGTGGGAGTTGCTTGCAATACACATTGTATGAAACATCAAGTTACCAAAGAACAATTCTGATACCTGTTCTTATACGAAACAAGAGTCTGTACTTTGTAGCTTTGCAGAAATCTAAATATTAATTCTTTCTTTTCTGTTTCTATAGGCAGAGCAATATCAAAAGAAGAATCGGAAGATGCTTGTTATTTTAATTTTGTTTGTTATAGTAATTGTCCTTATTGTTGTTCTTATTGGTGTAAAGTCACACTAGGCTTCACTTAATTTTCTTATTTTTGGAGTTTATGTGAACTTTTTTCCCCAATGTGAATGGATGGACCTGCACTCCAGAAAGCTGCCTTTGAATGTATAAGCCCTCGTGGTGCAAAGTCTGTGCAATGTTTCTGTAGAATTCTTCAAAGTGCAAGTTTGGTGATCTGTGAGGTGTTTGTAAGGATTATATGGAAAATGTCAGGAAATGTGATGCTCCCGCACAAATAATTTGGCATTCTATGTGGAGGTATTTGGAAACACAGTACTTAAAAATAATTACAAAATTGAAGTTTACCAGTGAGTACTGTAATTAGTATTTTACTGTGAACAAAAATGTGTTGTCTTCTGTATTCTTATGTCACAATTGTTACAGGCTTCAAATTTAAACCATGTTACCGAGTCATAGGACTAGATAACAGAAATTGATCTAGATGTGAACTATGTTGAGACACAAAAATGTTTGACTTTATCTCCTTTCTTCCAGACTCAAAAACTCCAAAGAACTGGGTAGACAGCTAAAAAAAAGTTTTTAGCAACCAGAATGTAATTCAACCCCTGTGATCTTAATTGAGATACTGCACCATTACTAAGAATCAGAGTACTACTTGATCTTGTAAATAACAAGATTTAATCACTGGCATAATTTAACACAGTTAATTAAAAATTTTTCTGAGCTTGAGTAATCATGGGAATGTTTTTCCTCACCAGAATGATCATATAAATTTTTTCATGTACACTTTCTTTAAAGTACAGACATTACATAAAAGCAGTGGTGAAGTTAAATCTAAAAAATAGAGGTTCTCCTTTCTACTCAGTCTGACCTACTGTAGTGGGTCTCAGATGTTTCATACTCTAGTCGTTGTATAAGCTGTCTCTTTTACAGTGCGGCTGTCCGTATGTGTTATATTTTTTGTCTAAATGACTTCACTACTGTATACATTACATCCATTTTCCCTGACAGAAGATTATTTCTTTCAAATGCCTGTGTGGATTAGGACATGTTTATGGTCTTTTACTGACACTGAGAGATGTCATGCAAGTGACATGTTACTAGGCCTTCAGTAGAGAATTTGGGTTTTTTTCCACTATTTTTTTCGGTGGAAAACTTTGCTGTAGGCCATAAAAGAGAAATTAGGGCAACAGCTAAGTAATACAATACTCCTGACTGAATTCAGGCCTGAAGTGGTGTGCAATTGTAGAGGCCTTGCCTTAATATTTTTCATATGGCTTTTCTGTATGGATATTTTTTTCCCCAAAGGGACTGTAACTTAGTTCCTTCATTTTCTGACTGATACCGTGCTCCCCATAAACTTGCAGAGATGCTCTACGCAAAGTCCCTGAAGTGTGGTTTCACAATACTATGATATTAATGTTGCATATGTTGCCTGCCCTGAGTTTGTCTTTACTATGTACTAAGGAGGAGGTAAGATGTGGCTTTAAACTGACTTGGTGCAGGAATGGACCTGAAAGCAAAGACTGTAGAGATGGGAGAGCCTTGGCTTGTTGTGTGGCTGCTTGTGAAAAGCTTCGTACCACTCTTGTCACCTCTAGACAAAGGGGATGTTGAACTTCTAAACCTGCCAGTTCAAACCCTTGATTAAATTCGTAAATTGGTAAAAGGAAGAATGATGCTTGTAGTTGGGTGTGCAGCTCCCTTGTTCTGGTAGATCTTTTCAATGATCGTGAGTAAAACTACTGTCTCCCTCGTGTGCTGTCTACATCGGTTGGTGTGAAGCAGCATATTGCTATAATTTAATATACTGTATTTGCAACTTTCTAACATGAGATCGTGTTATTTATTTCTGTCTTGACTGGTGCTTTTGACATTTTATCATGGCTAATGGATTCAAAGAAGTAATAAAACACTTCCAACCTAATTGGTCAATTACTCATTTTTAAAAAAGATATAAACTGAAACATCCTTGTGTGATGTTAATGTGTCTCTATGTATTCTTCATAATCAAATGAATGCAGCAGTGACATTAAATAGCTTTGAAAAAAGATTGTAACTTTCTGTAGCACAGTATAACTTGTGTTGTCAAGAGTTATTTCCCAGGAGTTATGCCCATGGTATCTGAACTCCACTGAGGTAACTGGCTACATATTTTCTGTCCAAATTCTGTAAAAGGAAATGCACTTTTAATATGCATTGCATAAGAGGTTGAACTTGGATGTCAACTGTCCTGTATTACTTGATCTGGAATTTATTAAAGCGGATTATTCAATGAGAAAAAAAATAACAACAAAACTTCTAGGTTTCTAAATAATTTCAGCTGTCTAGCTTATTGCAATTCAGTCTAAGTAATTACCAGCAGCTCAATCAAACCCTTATACTGTGCTTTGTAAGGATGTCTCTACCTGGTGTGTTAGAGAAGGGATGTACCCATTGCTACTGGGCAGTGGAAGCTCAAAACCCCCACTGCAACTGTGGAGTGGCTTGGCTGCTGCCCGCTTGGGTGTTGGAGGAGCAAGAGCTGCCTGAACTTGCTGCCTGTGCTTCTGTCCAGCCCTATAATCATCTCTGCTGCAGAGCTGTGGATTGTGGTCTCTTCAGGGTTGCTGGATTCTTCTTCTCAGCTTGTATTGAACCTCTGATTCCTTACTAGAAGAACAGAAGAGCATGGCTAGAGCCTCTCCCAAGAATCTGTGGCTTCTAACCTGGTGGGAATGACCTATGGAGCTGTTGGCTTGTACAGAATTTCTCCATTAAAATGCATGCAAGCGTGCAAAAATGAGCTGCTACTCCTTGCTAACAGATGTTAATTCTAGTGCTATGTGAAAATGACAGTATTAAAAGCACTGGAATAGCAAATTTATTTCTACTGCAAGCCTTCTCTAGAAAGTGAAAAGTAAAATGGAAAAATTAGTTTCTTGCTTAGTGATTTTTGGAAAGTGCTAAAAATGTAATTGATGCAGTGTTTACTGAGGCTACCTAGATTGTATTGATTTAGGATTTGCTTTTATGAAACACTTATCACAAGGTAAAGGCATTTTTTTCTCCTTTGTTTAAATCCCTGGAAACCTTGGGTTTGGTACATTTTGGTGAAATGTAAATTCTTGGATCGGTGACAGTGAAACTGATTTTGTTGGAAAAAAATTATATCTACTATCTCAAAAAACCCAAAGCAAGCACCAACTCAACAGCCTTCTAAGATAAAATTAATGAAAACAGGGAAACCATTAGGATTTTGCGTATTAATGATTGATGGATTATGTAAGATTATGTTTGAGTGTCTTAATTCCATAAATACTTGCAGATGATCAATAATTGGAGCAACTGTGGAAGATTGGTCTGTGGTGCAGCTTTCACCATGGCTCACACGAGTAGAAACGTTTGCAGCTACTCTTAGGGGAAAATACGTGGGAAGTTTCTCTACTGTAGATAGAATTCCTCAGTCAGTCTCTTGCCTTGACCAGGACACTTCTCTGCTGTCCTTAACTTTGATGAGGGAAGGAGCAAGAGTGGGATGAGTATTTCCTTGTGCTTTGTTCCCCTTTCAGATAATGGGGATTTGGACATAGCACTCTATTGATATTGTGCAGCAGCAGGAATAGAATTTGTGTTCAATGACTAGGAGCTTGCTGCCTGGTTGAATTTTTGGAATGTCTCAATCCTCAAATAATTGCTGTGTCTTATTGTCTTTCATATCTCCCATGCTAACTATATGTATTGGAATAATAGTGAGCCCCTAAATGGTTTTATGTTCTGTGGTTCAGCAAAAAGACTCAAAGTTGGAGTTGGCGCTTGTTTGTTGGGTTATCCCATCCAGTCTGAGGACGCATGACAGACCTCTGCAACAGATTTTGCTACATATTTTATTTGGGTTGATTTTAAATGTATCAGGCAATAAAGTTTCCATAATGTCCCTTCAGAGACCAAGTGACCTTACTAGAAGGAAGACTCTTCTGGAATTCAGCTTAATGTTGGTTGGGGTTTTTTGTGGGGTTTTGTTTGGGGTTTTGGGTTTTTTTGGGTGTATTTCCATTATATGCATCAGCATTCACTTTTCCCGTGGAAGTGTGCTCCCTTTCTGACGTGTAGACTTTACTATCTTTCATAGCTGCGGATTAACAAGTGTCAGTTCCCTACTGACCTAACATTAATAGGTGATGCTTGGCAAATACAAAAAGATGAGGATAAATATCCTATTATTTTTCAAACAAACATTTAATAGTAAAATGAGTGTTAGGAAAACATTGTTTTCTTTTAGTGAATTCCCATGCTGTACCTTATAGCCGATTTTGGCTTTTTCCTGCTTCTGGAATAGTTTCTAGATGTACGTTTTAGCCGATATTTAATGTCATGAAGAAAAGAGGAATTAAGCTTTTTTTTCCATTTTTATCCCTGTGCAACTTCACATTTTCACAATTAAGCATTTCCATCCTAGGATGGTGTAATGAAGGGGAAATATGGACTTTGAGCTTGACACAACTGCAGGTCAGACGTACACAGAGGCAGCTGGATGTTTTCTCTGGACAGACGTACGCGATCGGATGCACGCCATAGCACACGCGATCTCGCACTTTGCACAGCGGTGTTACCGTGTGTTTTTTTCCTCTACAACCTGTGAAACTGAAACCCCCTGATCTACTCGTGTGTTTCCGACACCCGGGCCACACACAAAGGCCTGGCACAAGGCTTTTTTCTAGCCTGGAGCTGCCAGCGCGGGCCAAGGGGACACCGCCGTTACACACGCGTCTTGCGGGGGGAGAACCCCGACGCGAACGCGCCTGGGCGCAGAGCCGAGGGCGCCGGTCCCGGGCCGGGGCTGTCGGGCCGTTTCGGAAGGGGACGGGAAGGTTCCCGCTCTCCCGGTCCCCCCCCCGCGGGCCGGGCCGGCTCCCTCCGCC
>VXBL01006671.1:3829042-3879611 GCA_013400195.1 Aramus guarauna | reverse complement strand
CGGCGCGGGGCGTGCTGCGGTGAGGGGGCCGGGCAGGGAAGGCGTCTGCCGGGCCCGCGGGAGGGGAACCCGGCCTTGACCCTCCCGGGAGCCGCAGGGTTTTACCCCGTGGAACCCCCTCGGAGTGGCACTTAACGGAAGAATAAAAGGGAAATGAGCCGGTCCTCGTCCCGCTCAGCGGGCCGGGCTCGGGGGCGGCAGTGGAGTCCGGCAGGAGCCTGTTACTGCTGGGGTGGGGGGACGACACACGACACCCGCGAAGCCCTTCCCCGCCCGCGGGTGAAGCACCGCGGCTTCGCTCCCGTACCCCTTGTGCCCACCTCGGCGGGTGGAAGGTGCCTTACCCTCCCGTGCGCGCCACGGGGATGTCTGCAGTTAACGTCATTACCGAAACACGCGCTCCCAGGTGGCAGATGGCCGGCGGGAGGCTGAGCCTCGCTCCCTGCGCGGCCTGACGCGATGGCAGCGCTTCCCCCTCCCCGCTTTCGGCTCCCGCGGGCTGTTCATTGGGGTGGTGCTGGCGGCTTGTGGTAAAATGATAAATGTTCTGCATCGCGGCTTTTAGGTCGCTGGATGTTTGGCAGGTTGTTGGTTTGGGGTTTTTTTTTGCTGGACTCCCGAGTCACTCATGACAATATTTAGCCTTTTTTTGTTTGTTTGTTTGCTTTTAATAAAATTGCTACGTGAAACAATAACCGGGGAGTAGTAAATCAATCTCTCTGTTTATCAGTAGGAAAACTGTCTCAAAAAAGCTCTGCAGCAGCCTTTGCGCTAAATGATGTGGTTTTAAATTGTAATTTGTATGGCTTAAAAGAGATGCTTGTAATGGAAAGTGCCTTTGTGTTTTCTGGTTAATAAACAGGTTCGTTGTGTTTTCCTGTTTCTTTTCACTCTAGACGTTATTGCATTTAAAAGTGTGTGCACATAGAATCATAGCATAGTTTAGGTTGGAAAAGACATTTAAGATCAACACCTAAAATCCTGTAATTAGAGGGTGCCTAAATGTAGTGGGAATGCAACAGAAAGAAAAGTCTGATACAGTTCTTTCTCTTTAAATTCTTCTTTTCTCTCCAGATCTGGCAATCCGCTTTAAGCACTCTGAATCCAAACCCCACGGACAGCTGTCCTCTCTACCTGAATTACGCCACTGTGGCCGCTTTGCCTTCCAGGGTCAGCCGACACAATAGTCCATCTGCAGCTCAGTTCATCACCCGCCTGGTTAGAAATTGCCTTCCCGGAGGTGTCAACAGATGTATTGTTGTAAGTGGCTGTTTGGAAATGCTTCTGGTGAAATGTCTAGTCAAGTATTTTCACGACTTTTCAGGATTTTAGCCGTATCCAAGGAGACTGGAGGTGGGCAAGTTTTACCCATATAATTATGCTGACATTTATAAGTGGTTTTGCACTGACGCATAAACAAGACCTAACTATAATAGCTTATGCACGCTCAAGCAGTTGGAGGGAATTAAGGTTGGATATATATGGAATGTCTTTAACTAGGAATGCCCATGCAAAGGGAACTGGGAGTGGCTTTTTTCAACTAGGATTTAGGACATTAGCACATGCTGTAGAAGATTGATGTAGCCTGCACGCAGGGTGCTATGTCTATATCACATAACCCATTTAAGGTGTCTTGTTTGTGTTATTCAGTGAATTTTAAAAGTTTTAATGCAAACTAACGTTCCAGTGTGAGTCCTTTGCAGGACAAGCTCTTGGACTGCTTTGGTCATCTTCTGTATGAGCTTGATGAATTTGTTACTTGTTTCTACGGCTCCTCCAGATTAAATCAGATTTTTAGGTTGTTAGAGAAAGCTCACATAGTCGGTGTCAGCAACAAAATCTAATTATCCTCTTTACTGGGAAAACTTATTTGCAAGACTAATAACTCTACTTAAGTTTTTTCCCTTGTAGTTAACTTTGAAAATGTTTGGCTAAAACTGTCTTTCGTTGGTAATTTCTATAATGAGCTTCAGAAGAATAGTCAGTGTGTTAAAAAGCTTCGGGTTAATATTAGCTGCATCCTCATATCATTTCTCTATTTGTTTTGAACACACGTTGATGATTCCTGTGCTTTTTTTGTCTTGATCTGTAGGCCAACCTGTGTTAATTGCACTAGTATAATTAATGTAGTCCAGGTCCCTTATCAGGATGTACTAATTCCCACACAGTCAAGTCCAGCAGTGCAATTCATTTCCATATGGGAAATGAGTGAACCAGTTCAGTGTGGTTCTGTTCATACTGCCACCCAATCTATGCAAAACATGTCTTGATTCAGACATCACTTTTTTCCAGGCCTCTCCTTTTTTTTTTTTTTTCCCTCTTCATCAATGATATCACAGGTAACAAATCCTTTTTAATATAGTCTTCCACATCCTTAATGTTGTCTGACTTGTTTGTCTTCTGGCTGGTGTTTCAGATGGTCTGTGAGCGGTCTGAAGTCTTTGCTTCTGCTTGTGCATTGGCCAGGGCTTTCCCGTTGTTCACACATCGGTCCAGCGCATCAAGACGCACAGAGAAGAAAACTGTAACAGTAGAGTTTTTCCTGGTCGGACAAAACAATGGACCAATAGAAGTAGCAACTCTTAAAGTAAGATTCTGGGTTTTTTCCGTCATCAGTTGTTTCCATTATTCCCTGATTTATTTATTTTTTCTTCAATTTGTTGCATGCGCAAATACATCTGTCTCGGGTTACATTTGGACTAGGTGTGGTATCTAAAGTAATAAATTATCCTAGGTCAAAGTTCCTTGAGATTGATCAGTTCACAGCAACCGTGAGTAGAAGTATTGAACATATTACTGCAGCAAAGGCTGAAGATGTTACTCAGATTTCAGGGGTGGAAAACACCAAACACGTAGCACAAAGAAAATTTCTCTTTTCTCTTGTTTATCATAGATGCAAATAGGGTATTTTTAGTCTTTAGCATTACATTGCCTTCAGTGTGTGGGCTTCTTAGTTTCTTTTATCAGGGCAAAATCTGGATGTGGTTGTGCAGGTGACTGTCACAGTGAAGTTACTGAAAATTGCTTATTCTGGGATCGCATATGGCCTCTACTATTTCTGTCTGATGTACCTCTTTGGCAGAGGTTTTCTAGCAGAGCTGTACCCACAAACAAGACCCTAAGAAGCAGTACAGCTTGGAGATGAGCTGTACATAACAGTTAAATATGACTAAGTTGTGTTTCAATAGCAGACAATCAAAGACTGTTTCCCTTGCACATGACTTTTATAGAGAGGAAACTCCGTATCAGGTAACTTATAGCATGGTAGGTCATTCCTCTTCAAGATCCTAACTTAAAAGCTATTCCAAGGTTTGCGTTTCAGCTGTTAGGCAACTTCCCGGTCAGTGCTCCAGGTTCTGTGCTTCAGTACAGATGGACACTCACTTAGCTGATTGGTTAGGGAGGTTATACAAATCCATTAAAACTTTTGGCAATGGATTTGACAAAGGAGGCAGTGTTGCTGCATCTGAAATTCACAGAATTGCAGCTTTAGGGTATTTTTTTTCAATTTCAGTATATTTTCCTCTACGCTTTGTCCTTACTCTACAAGTTGAGTTGGCCGTGGCAAATGATGTCAGATTAGTTTTCAGGAAAGTGTACAACTGTTGATCACTCAATTTTTCCATGCCGCAAATCAGAAAAAACATGACTGGTGTCAAAACCAGTTCCTTCGGGTAGGTAGATTCCAAACCACTTGGGTTATTTATAACTATAAAACAAAGCTGAAATGGTTTCTACCTCCTGGTCTTCCCCTTGATATCAATGCCAAAACTATTACTGGCTTCCTCCAAGCTAAGTTTTCACCCCTTAAATTCAACCTCACCAGAGAGCTGATGTAGACCATGGAAGAGGCACGTGGTAGGATCTTTTTTGCTAAACCTCTCCCTCAGCATGTTGCTGTATTTTGCACCTACTGCATTGTCCAGGATATGTTACGGTGAGGACTAGCAGGGATGGTCACTTTTACAAGGCTGCCATTATCAAGGTCCTCTTGAGTACCCTGGAAGCCGAACCCAGGCGCAGCTTATTTTTCTAAGTCATATTATTTCCCTTGGACTTGACCTTTGGGTTAGAGCACCTCCATTTACCTATATGGCCCTAACAGTGAATCACTTCAAACCTAGCTTGGCTCTTGAGGAGGTCCTTAGCCCTTTAGGGGAGGTAAAGCAATCAAAAATAATTGTAGGGAATCGGGCACCATTCCAAAGCAAGCCGAGTTTTATGAGTCTGCTGGGATACAGAAGGTATAGAGTCCTTAGGCCAGTCTGGCCAAGCCAAACTTCAGATACCTCAGTACGAATAACTAACCAACACATCAGATTCCTTTGAAACCCATCTTGACTCACCCTTCCACTGTGTGTGGTCTTCAGTGCGGTGCAGCTACTGGAGAGCTTGAACAGAGCTTCCTTCCACCTAGTCCTTTTGTTTTGAGTTGTTGATTCACAGGAATTAGAAGTTGAAGCTGAGTGTCTGATGCCCCCATTGTCCTTTTTGCCAGGAGGATCCTTTTTTAAGGAAACAGCCTTGGCATGCTTGCTGTGGACCATTTTGATTCTGTCCACTCTTGCTTAGATAAGTTTTTACTCAGTCCCGGTGAGGGTCCGTCCATTCTGCCACAGGAATGAGGAAACAGAGGCACACATGTTTTACACAGATATGAAATATTCTACATTCCCCATGGGCCTGCCATATAGAATGTCTTACGGTAGTAATCTTTATTGCACTCAGCCACTCTGCGTGCCATGTATAAACTCTGTGGTTTCCCATGTTGTAGATTATGTAATCTCTGCAGGTTACCAGCCCAAGCAACCTACAAGCTCGTTGTGATTTCATGAATTGACTTCTTATCTTTCTTTCCTCCACCTCACATTGCCTTCTTGGTCTCCCTTTGATAGTGGAGAAGGCTATTAATTTCGCAATATCAATTCACAGTTGCTTAGAAATGAGCATGAGGAAAAACAACTTAAGCTTAACATATACAAAAAATAATGGTTAGCTTGGTTGACATTATTTAATACTGTACAACTGCCTGTGATGGGTTGCAGTTAAGCATTAATGTGCTCCAGAGGAGCCACGCATCTGGTATAGGTTGCGTAGGACTAAATGCAAAGCTATGCAGAAAACCAGCCCAAGGCCAGTTCTCAGGTGTCCTCACTTCTTTTCATAGTGTCTGGCAAGTGCTACAGAAGGAGTCAGGCTGGCTGCTCGAATTGTGGACACCCCATGCAATGAGATGAACACAGATAACTTCCTGGAGGTGGGTAATACACCTGATGAGTAAGAGTTAGTAATTCTAAGTCTAGACTACAGTAATCAAGAGCTAGTGTTGCTATCTCTTAGCAAAACCTGTATGTCAGCAGAGCAAAGCGCATCAAAGAACCTGTCCAAGGATCTGAGGCTATTTCTTTGACCTTTAATATTTCATAGAACTCTGATAAGTTGGAAGGAGGTGGAATGTAAAGCTTGGGGTAAGGCACTGGGAGTCAGAAGACACGAGTTCTTGATTCGGTCATGACACTGGCTTCTTTGCCAGTGCTAGTGTTGTCTTAAGCCCGATGGTGTAAGAGTTTCTGAAATTATGGGACAGAAGTTGACGTGTTTCCAGATGAATTTTATGCTAAAGACCTGGAAAGCTGTTGAGATTGAAAATATTCCTGTCCTATTGCATCACGAGCCAATAGAGTGAACAGCTGGCCTTTTACCTCTGAAGATTTCTTTTACTGGCGGAGCTTAAAGGTCAAACTTGTATTTCATGCCATAGTAAGTCAAGGATGTCTTGGTGGAATTAGGCCATTGGAAAACCGGCACCCCTCCCAAAATTGTGAATGTTTGTATGTGTATGCATGCATACAGAAATCACACCAGACCCCTATGTGGATACCTATATGTGTGGAAAGACACAAATGTGTCCTTCTGATGACTGACAATGTCCTTTTTCTTTTAATGATTAAGGAAATCAAAAAAGTTGGCAAGGATCTTGGGATTACTCCTACCATTATTCGAGATGAGGAGCTGAGAGAGAGAGGCTTTGGAGGTATATCTTGTTGAAAATTCAGCTTTTCTCCTAGCAGTTAATTGGAATGTTTTGCCATCTCCATTGTAATGTTTTCTTTGCACATTTTCAAAACAGTTCTGTTGCCCATAGTATTCCAAGATGTTTTACAGAAAATACCCACAGGTTGCCCTAGTCTTTCTTCCCCACAAGTGGTTTAATTCTCTGTTTTCCAGGTATCTATGGAGTTGGCAAGGCAGCTCTGCATCCTCCAGCTCTAGCAGTTCTCAGTCATACTCCAGATGGTGCTACACAGACCATTGCATGGGTGGGCAAAGGTATTGTGTATGACACTGGAGGACTCAGCATTAAGGGAAAGGTACATAAACATTTGTTCTGCTGCTGCCTTTACTTACAGTGTTGTTTTCTGATGGAAATAATTCAGTTAATGTCTGTAGGAAAGCAACCTATATTTATTTGAGTAAATATTTGATCTACTGTCATCCATATGGACAGAACCTATCAGAGGAGAAGACCAAATAGGATTCAAGGAACACTTTACAGAGCAGTTAAACAGATCCCTGATATTTTGCCCTTTAAGTATGGCCGACTGCTAGGAAAAAAACTAGAAACAAAGATTTTTAATTTCTGATTTTGTAGATAGATCCAAAACCCATTTGAGTTGGTCTCAGTGCAAATCTCATAAACAACCTTTTTTTTTTCTTTCTTTTCTAACAAACCAGCAGCAAAGGTTTAGTACTTTCCAGTTCTAAGGCAAGATCCACCAATAAGCAGATGAACGTTTTCCGTGTTTCTGTTACAGCTGAACGCTGTCAAGACCAGAGTTACAGAAGCATCAGAAACACTAGTTTTAGCAGGCATTACTATTACTATAGAAATTATCTTTTAAAAAAAAAATTAAAGTTATGGTTCTGTTTAAACAGACTACTATGCCTGGAATGAAACGAGACTGTGGTGGAGCAGCTGCTATTTTGGGTGCCTTCAAAGCCACTGTAAAGCAAGTAAGTAAAATGTGTTAATTGATATCATGTATCCCAGCATTGCCAAGGAGCAGTCTAGCTTTTGGATATATTCCCAGATATGGGGGCCAGTCTAATCTTGAAGTTCTGACCTGCCACTGCTATTAGAGCCACTCTGCTCTTTCTGCTATTTCAGGAAAATATTTCAAATCTTTACTGGGATCTTGAGAATTGTGAGAAATTGCTTGAGTGCTAATTTTTTTTTAAGAGTCTTTCTTGAATTTCAGGGTTTGTTCTGTGCACTGAGTGGTTTCTAGTTCCTTGAATCAGATTTATACTTGAGTTATCCAGAGCTGATTTTGTTTAAGCTGTGGGATTTGGGGCAGCTGTTGTCCCCTTAGCAAAGAAGGGGATGAGCGACTCTGCAGTATGAAGTCTGTCTATATTCCGAATCCTGTGCCAGTTCTAATATTAACCTACTGGGGAAGTGGCATCTCTAGTCTCACCAAGAGCTGCTTGTCGGTTTGGCTCTGTGGTCAGAAAGTAGTAGGGGAGCTGAGAAGAAGCCAGGTATGGAAATATGAAGAATTAAAAAAATGCATATCTCACTTTAACAATATGAACTGGGGAAAAGAAGTGGCTGCTGCCAATAAAACTCTGCCCTCTCCACAAATCCAGTGACTGTCTTGCTGACAGAGCAGCTATTGCCTCCAAGGAGTATCCAAAGTTCAAAGAACATTTACTGCTGCAGATTAATGCATAGATCTGACGGAAGCTTTGTCCAGGGGATGATCAGTGCCAAATTCCTATTTCTCAAGAGTTTAGCTCCGTGCCTTGGCCCTAGCAGCACGTTTGATGTGGAAAGATTGTAAACTTCAGTTATCTGCAGAGACTTAAAATTGAAAACAGATTTGTGAGCTGCATCTTAGGCAAAATGGCTGGCTTTCCATAACTAAGTCCTTCTGAAAGTTAGATCACACGTTTGCAAGGGACAAGACCTGGAACTTACACAGCGCTTTGGGTCAGTCTGGGGAAGCCGTGGATGCGGTGGGTTCTTCCAGTGATTCACTCCTTGTTTCTGAAGTAGTTTTGTGTGTCATTATCTGCGCTGCGAGAAGTTCACAGTTACAGTAGGTGTGAACGTAAGTGATCTGTCATTTCATATGCAATTATCGTAGCAATGAATAAACTGGCAGTGATATGTTTGGACAAACTGAGCCTGAAGAAGCTGTCATACCTCACAAGAAATCTGTGCCTTTATATGTAAAAACAAAAGAATGATCTCACTTCTTAATTTTACAACCTCATGTAAGAAGACCTGTTAGTGAAATCCCTGCAGAAAATGTATTCAGATAGGCAGTGGAATGAATTTGTTGCTGTTACTTTTTCAGGACTTTTTTTTTTCTTTTTAAATGCTTTTAAGAATAATATAAAGCTGGGAGAGGTTTAGATTAGCTATACTGTATCACAGAGACTGAAGTTGGAAATGTGCGTTGGATAGAAAGCTCAGCAGGAAGAGGGGCAGAGGTTATTATCCATCTTCAGAAAAGATCTGCCTACATGCTGTTCAACAGTTTTACAACATGATTTAAAAAGGCTTTGGATAGCAAAATTAAGCGAGTAATTTTTCCTAGAAAGATGCATTTCATCCGTTGTGAGCTTTCCAGCACAAGGGAGAAGAGAAAAACGTTCACTTAAACTTTTGAAATCCTTCTTGAGCCTGCATGCTAACATAGCAAATCCTGCTTTTGAACAGACAGAATGAGACTCAGGAAAAGACAACTGATTCTGGAAGCAGGTTTTCACTTTTTGGCAGTGGATTAACCACATCTCCCACTTGGGAGGAGAAAAATTTGGTGCGATGCAGTGACAGATTAGGAATAGAGGGGGTTTTGCTGCACAGACCGTTACGGAAGAGCAAAGGGTCATAGATGGAAGGTTATCTCATCAACAGTGCTGTTTGCCCACTGGCTGGACTGGAAACTGCTAAGTTACTTTATGGCTTGTAGACGCTGCCCGTTATTTTGAAAGGTTTTGATTGATGCATTTGCCCTTTAGACTTCAGAACATGAGCTGATTCAGCAAGTCCAGATTTCTTCAGCTGTGGACTTTTATCAAGAGATTAACAGTAAAACTGACCTCGGTTTCCCCAGGAATCTGATGTTTTTAAGGCTAGCTATCCCAGTTGAGGAGGATCTGTGGTTTTATTTTTTAATTGCTGCTGTCTCCCTTTCTGTTCCTAGGATCCCTCCACACAATACAGCCATTGTATAAATAACAAAATCATCATACGTCTTAAAATATCATCCATAACTGTATAACCACTTGATGTTAAACCAAAGTAAACCAGAATGGGATATGCCAGAAGAGAGGAGGCTAAGGAGGGGGGGGGGGGGAAGAGTTTGAAAATGCCATGTGCCTCCCAGCAGGAATGACACATAAAAAAACCCAAAACAACCCCCCACCACAACAAACAGCCACCCTCCAAAAAAATCCAACCTAACCCTAATTTGTCTTAGCCGTGGATATTTTTGGGTTTACATAGAAAGAGAGAGGATAGATCCTGGTAGTGTGTATCTGACCTGTGGTGAAGTTAATAAATTAGCTCGATGTGAATCAAACCCCGTTTCTCTCCTATTGTTGTTACAGGGTTTTAAAGACAATCTTCATGCTGTTTTTTGTTTGGCTGAGAATGCAGTCGGACCATGTGCAACGAGACCTGATGACATTCATGTTCTTTACTCTGGAAAGTAAGATTGTATCTCTCCTTTTCACAGAAACATTGAAAGGAAACATCATCTTTGGTTCTATTTATCTGAGTACCTTGCAGATTGTGAATCTATTCCTCATCAGCTTCCCTAAATATTGATAATAGTATTTCAGACAGCCATCGTAGTGAGTTTTAAGTGTGCTTAGAGTTTGCTGTTGGGTATGGAAATACACATCAAAACACCTATCACATATCATGAGCTGAAGTTTCCTTAAAGCACTCTGGTTTAGGTGTTTTTTCCAGTACAACTGGTTTTCTGTGTCCATCTGTAGTTTATATTGTCTCTGTCACAGAGGCAGGCTACCACTGTATAAGAATCTCTTCTCGTTTTAAGCAGAGCATGATACCTCTTGGTATGGCAGTAATTTGTAAAATCCCAGCTTGACATGCTGGGCTTTATAGAAGTAGACCTGACCATGAGGGCAATACTGTATAACGCTCTTCCGTGTGCGCCCTGCCTGGGTGCTTGCAGCTGGGGAAGAAGCAGCCATATGGACTGGCAGGGTCAAATAAGAAAGCACGTGAGGTTTCAGTCTGTTTTCTTGTCCGCTATTCTAGTCCAGACAGATGAGTCTTAACTTCCAACCTAAAGCGCTGTTTTATTAAATGCCCTCTCTTCTTCCTAGAACTGTGGAAATCAATAACACTGATGCAGAAGGTAGACTGATACTGGCTGATGGAGTAGCTTATGCATGCAAAGATCTCGGAGCTGATATAATTCTTGACATGGCCACTCTTACTGGAGCTCAGGTACTGATACAGAACTGCTAGCAGGCAGGGGGTGCATCCTTCTACTGTCTGTGCATGGTACACTTCTTTGCCTTGGGCCTGTTAGTCTTTGGGGGAAAGCAGATATCACAAACGGTCGTCCTGATGGTGGCTTCCTAAACTTGTGCAAGAGAAAGTTGCCAACAGCAACCCCAGTAAACTGTAACCCTCTGTGCACTGACGTGTGTCGTGAATGTATTACATTCACAACTGCAATACTCAAGCGAGTTTTTTTTTGTTCTTCATGCAACTTTTTTGCTTTTGCATACTTAGAGAAAAAATAGTATTCTTCCGATGACATCACAGCTGATGTAAGCCATCCAGTTATCAATATTTGTGATGTAGTAGCTTTATAATTGGCAGAACTGATTCGATGATAGTGATCAGGAATTTTCTTGACCATAAAATGGCTTACATTGTATCGTTCTGTGTATGATGTAGAAGGGTACAAATCTAATGCTATTGTTTTTTGAAATCTATTCCAGTTTTATAGAAAGTTTTATTGACGAGCAGTGATTCTTGTGGTTTAATTTTCTAGAAAATGAATTGGTCTTCATATCAGGAGGAGAAATGGTGGCAAATTTTAGAAGCATGAATGTTGCATACATTGGTGTAAACATCAATCCTTTGAAAGTTTCCCATCATTGTCCTACTGGAAAACTGGTGTGATGGTGGCTTCTGGGTTTTGTATATTTGGAAGGAAGCAACCTTTCCGATGAATGAGGATGTTACATTCAGACTGTTTGTGTGATTGACACACATTGCTGGGGTATCCTTTATGTGTGTGTTAGATATTTTATTTATAATTCATTGCTGATTTATTTCTAAGGATAAATAATTATGAAGTGATATAGTTTGCTTGCTCAGTAACTATAAAGGAATATTTTTGTGGGGCAGTGGTTTGAATAGGCCAGACAAATGTAGACTATTTCACTGCAGAATGAATTTTCAGAAATTCTAAAACATTCAACAGTAGCTACAATGTCTTTGCCTACACTTGTAACGCTGCCTTCTTGTAGAGTAGTTTTGAGACGTTTTTTGCTTGGTGGTTTTGTTAATGTGTTAAAGCAGGTGTTAATGCTGAGAGGGAATAGTACAGAATTATCCTACCCAGCACAGTTAAGGTGAATCCTTCCTGATTTTGTCTTATATCTCACTAGGGAATTGCCACAGGAAAGTATCATGCTGCTGTCCTTACCAATAACGAAGAGTGGGAAAAGGCTTGTGTTAAAGCTGGCAGGAACTGTGGAGACTTGGTCCATCCTCTTGTGTATTGCCCCGAGCTCCACTTCAGTGAATTTACCTCTGCTGTAGCTGATATGAAGAACTCTGTGGCAGTAAGATTTTTTTTTTTTCTTTAAATTTCATTTATTACATAAAAATGTGCATTTTCTAGATAATGTGCTGGCCTGTTGATAGCTGGCTGAAAGCTCTTCACAAGGGCTGTAATCTTTCAAAATGGACCAAGGTCTTTTACCTGGGGATTTTGCAGGCTATATGTTAGTACACTGATATTTATTGTCAATTTTAAACAGGGTAGCCTGCTGCAAAGGTATCTTTGGGCTGCTTGCCTTTTAAGCATGGCCCTAAGATGAATGCTGAATTCTTGGATGGAGACTATTTAAGAAGTAAAGACAAGTATTCCTTAGATCATATATAAGCAGCAGAGACAGTAACTGGGAATGCAGAAACCAGGAATTTGAGGACAGAGTCCTTGGGGATTGCTGCAGCTGCTTTTGCTGTGTTTGAGAGTTGCTATCTGCGCTGAGCTCCAGAAGCACTGCGGAAAGGAGCTTGGGCAGAAGAAGAATTGAGCCGGGCCAGACCGCTACCAGGGATTCACTCAAAGGATTTACAGTTGGTTTGCAAGACTGTTTTAGGGCCATTCATGAAGCTCTGAACTAGATTTGCACAACTGTCTTTTCTGTAGTCAAGAATAAAACATTGACATTTTCTCTTCTTGCAAGACCAACTGTGTTTTTATTATTTCTACAGGACCGAGACAATACTCCAAGTTCCTGTGCTGGGCTCTTCATTGCTTCTCACATTGGCTTCGACTGGCCCGGAGTCTGGGTCCATATAGACATTGCTGCGCCTGTTCATGCAGTGAGTATGTTCATATGACTTCTGACATTTTCATGTGCCAGCGAGCTGGGAAAAGAAAACTGCTTGTGCCTGCAGATGCTCTGAATTCTGTGCATCAGATTCAAAATGAGAGAGTTAGATGAAGAGTTCTTTTGAAAAGCATTGACTCTTCATCTGTGTTGGGAATTCTTTGTTTTGGTAGCTTCACCTGTCCCTAGTTTTCATTTTGGTTTTAAAATATTCTAACAGTCACTTCAATCAGCAACGTCTTTATCATTGTAAACTTTGACAACTTGTCTGCTTTCTGTGGGTGGCAAGAATCCTAGCCTTCCATTTTCACCCCTGTTGTTTTAAGGTGATTGACCAGAGTTGATCATCCTGCCTGCTGACCTGCAGCAGAGACAAGATTTGTTTCTTCCTGGGGGTTTCCCTTCTTCCCTCTGATGGAACTTGTTTATGTTCTTTTTCCCTAAAAAATAAGCCAATTTATTCCCCCGCCTCTTTTTTTTTTTTTTTTTTTTTTAAAACCAACTTTCTCAGCTCATACTCCAAATCTGTGCTCATGCTGGTTGGCACATTCCCTGCCCTGAACAGTACTAGCATAAATCCACCCTTGAGTCAGTGTGCGCTCTGTTCTCATGTGAATCAGTCAGCGTGTTGGTTTAATCTAAGCGGGACAGATTCTGATAGCTGTAAGGATACAGAAGCACAAGCTGAGCAGGTCTGCCAGGCACCCCGAGTATTTGCTCTGGCCGTGAGCCATCACCGCTCTTTTTGAGCGAGTAGGTAAATTAAAACGAGATTCAGATTATACAGTCTGAAGTGTGAATTGTTCTTTTTTTTTTTCCCCTAGGGTGAACGAGCTACTGGCTATGGCGTGGCTTTGTTGCTGTCCCTGTTTGGAGGGGCATCTGAAGACCCTTTGCTAAACATGGTGTCCCCTCTAGGGTGCAATGGAGACTCTCCCACTGAAGACATGGAGAGGGATTCCAAAAGGCGGCGCCTGGTTTAACGCGCCCCCAGCCCGAAGTGACGGGGTGCACGGGTTACCTCACTTTGCACTGATTCATTCTCAAGCAATGAAAATGTCACGCATCGGAAATTGCCATTTTTTTTACTATCATGATAAGATTTATTACTTGTTTCTGATAAGAACAGCCTGATTTCTTGTTTTCTTAAATTATTGGTGCACACAGTTGCTGAACAGTATCAGTGGTGCAGAGTCCAGGCTCAACTAACTGTACCAGGAAGAGGGCGCATCCTCCTGAGCTCTTCACAAAATCTAAGTGCATTAATGCATGAGAAGCTCCCTCTAGTCTGAAGAAGCAACTGCAGCTATTGCTTACAAAGCCTTCTGAATTACGTATTATATGTGAGGTTTTATCAGACATTTCTGCAGGCCCTACTACATCTCAGAAAACAGGACAAGGAGAAAAACCCTGTAGACTTGGCTTATTCAGTGACAATTTAGCTTAGCAGCAAAGGGGATGTAATGAGAAAAGGCCTATAGTTTTAATAAGGTGCTGTTTCCGCATGTTTCATTTTTTTTCTGACCAGTAAAATCAGCAGGAGTGGTCCAGACCATACCTACATAAATCTTTCACATACAAATTACAGAATGTATTCATGTTAAATGAGGAAAAAAAAAATAGGGGGACTGTGATTGAGTAAAATTGGTTTACAAAGTAGAGTGGCTTCTTGCCACTTAATAAATTTATTATTATTAAAGCAGCTTACATATCTCATGTGGCGTTTCATGGTGTTATTTACATTTCTGAGAACACTGAGTGCTCCAGAAGTTTGTGTGTGACATCATTACTCTATTCTAATCCCTTTTCTCAGCACTCGTACATCTGAAAACAGACCTAATGGAGTAACAGCGTACACTGAAGGGCTTGGGGCAGTTCTGAAGAACTTAACTCTGATTCACTTCATTTGCTTGATTCAACAGTAATCTGGGACACACGGTGTTAGTTTCTGTGTAAGCCAGTTACAAGGAGCTTAAAGCACTAGTTTGGCTTGGACACCCACAGAGAATGACTTGCCCCAATTTATGTAATGTCAGCAGCAGAGATGGGAACAGAGTGACCAAGTTTGAATCAGCGCTGGTCCCTGCCCAGTGGTTCAGGCGTCAGCCTTTGGAAATGCTTCTTGGCTCAGCCAGAGTGTTGATGGTGAAAAATCCCGCCCAGCACATGCTTTTGGCTGCTTTGCAGATAAAGTCAAGCTGAGTTGTGATGAATTACACTTTTCCTTGTGTCGGAGGTGATCTCTGGAGAGAACTGGTCCTGGGTTTTAGATGGCGTTCCAACAATGAGGTACACATCTGGTTTAGGCATGGGTCTTTTTGATTAAAGGCCTCATGGAAAGCTTAATGCAGAAGGGAGAATAAAACATTTTTCATTTTGGTTTTGTGGCTAAAGTTGGTTCTTGGGCAGAATGTTTTTTTAAAAAAAAAACAACAAATAGAACTTCATTACTTCCTATATTTGCTTCTCCCTCGTTTTGGTTCCCTGGTCCACTTGATCATAGATTTAGGAGATCTGTATATAAATGAATTCTGCCTTTGGTCATTCTAGACACTCAGTATAACACTATCTGGTACCAAAAACCATGATGGGAAATGTGTTGACAAAGAGTTACTGTCCTTACTGACTCACTCTGGCCACTGAAGTTAATGGCAAAATGTTCTAATTTCAGTGCTCTGAAATCAAGTCTTCAATCTCCATCCTGTAGAAACACTTCTAATTTATCAACTCTGATTTTGAAATTTAGTGTTTTACCAAAATGAGGCAGACTTCTATGTAAAAAGTAGCTTGCAGTTTTGTGGCATTAGGCTAAATTCTTCACTGAATGCAGCAAGCCCAGATAAAGGAGAAATTAGATTTTGATGAGACAGTTTTGCTGTGTCTCAAAGCATATAATTTTGCTGAATTTAATTTGGAAGGCACTTAATAGAAGCCATCTTTAAAAAGGAATATCTAGTATTAAAGAAATCTAATATGAAATACCTGAAAAGCAAACAGGATAAATATTTAGGAAAAAAAAAACTGAAAACCAGTTTAAGTTTGCTTAAGCAGAGTAAAATAATCCAACACCTAGTATTAAAGAGGTCTGGTGCTTCCTCAGAAGGAGCTGTTTCAGAGATACAAAATAAAAATTAAGGCTTTTTATTATTATTATTATTCCATAATAAAACGTCTTGCTATTCCCAATGTATGTTATTATTTCCCTCTGTTTAGGTAAGAGGTCTGTTCTCTAGAGCAGAAGCTTAGGACCTACACAAGACAGTGATTTCTGAGTTGTATTTACCAAATAAATGATTCTCTTGTGTTTCACTGAGCTTGCACTGGGGTCATTCCCGTTAAGCTCACCGTGTCTCTTAACCTCCTAACACGCAGAATTTTAGTTCCTCCACCTCCTGGATTTACTAACTTAATTTCAGGCGATGGGCAATTTTAACTTCTGCTGCAGCATTTGCCCTGAAGTATCTTGGAAGGTGACCCGGCGGCAATCTACAAAAGGGGAGATCCCAAAACTGCCTTAGAAGTAGCAGATACTCAGTGTTGGGAATTGGTACGAGGGACCGTTAGCAAAGAGAAACAAGGCTGCAGCGAGCAGCACAGCTGGGATTTGGTGTCTGCAGCTGCCACCCACTTCTGCTGATCACTGCGCGGCCTGGAGCGAGCCCATTGCGAAACTGTCTGAGGTTCTCCCTGCCTCTCCGGCCATCCTGTCCACACGCTCCACAATTACTAATGCATTGCACTTCAGTCTCTTCTCTGGGACAAAGCAGCACGGTTATTCACAGGAAGCAGCTCCAGACTCCAGAGGTTGACCTCAGTGGATTTAGGTGACTACACTTGAAGTATACTCTGGCACCGCCTAAGCAACGTTAAACAGAAGTACTCCTACGCTGCGCAGCGTGCACCTGTGGGGTTTTGTAAACCTCTGCTAGGGCCTGGGTCCTCCACGCAGCAGGGTACCCCAGACCAACCCTCGCAAGATCGCAAAGCGGCGCAGGGCTCAGTGAGGTGCTGAAGATCACCTCAGTGTCTAAGCAGAGAACTGAGACTTGGGGAGTCCCCAGGTCCAGGTTCCCAGAGGTGCTCCCGCTCCTCAGCTGCCTTCTGAGCAACCATGGTCACAGGGGACCTGACCTCAGACTCCAGAAGCAGCATAAAGCCAGGAAAGTGCCTCTAGGTTGTTTTGTAGGAATTGGAGCTTAAATTCCTACAGCTGTGGGCCCAGCACTTTTAAGAGGAGGTTGACAATTAAGCACAAGCTAATACACTCCCCCAGGAGATTTCTTTCTTCTCGTTTCCTCCTTGGAGCCGTGCTGGATGGGTTGGTGGAAGCGGACATGGGCAGTAGGTGAGTTAGCCAGCTCCTCCGCCATGGCCACCCGGCTCTGGGGCTGATGGTCCACAGCAGACCAGCACTGTTCTTTATCTTGGTGACAACAGGGTCCTCTGGGCAGTTGTTTGCTGTGAGCTGTGTGGTAGACTTGGGAGGGGAGGGCAAGGCTGATCTGCTGGTTTGCTTGTTAAAGCAAAGGGAAGATGGTGTTTTATGGATTGTCCAAGGCCAATGTGCTCAGTCAGGGAAAAAGCTGTCTGTGATGTTTTCAACTTTTCTGACTTTATTATATTTTGCCTGGCGTGAATCAAGCCAACGGCATATTTTACCACATTTTGGCACTGCCAAATGCTGTCTGAATTTGGGATTAGCAACAGACGCATCACCAGAGCTTTATCAAGGGCTCAGTCCCTAGACGAAAGATGGACTTAAGCGTAAGGCTGTGTTGGGATTAATTCTTGCTGGGCAGTACTGACCCTGGGAGGTGTTTACGTGGTGCAGCAGGGATGACCGTGCTCCCTCTGACGCACGGATGCAGCACGGTACGATACCGGCGTACCTGCCAGAGCTCTGGCAGAGCAGCCAGCACGGTACCACGCACAAACACCACGGCTGTGCTGTGTGCACACCTTCAAATCACCCCAGGGACCTGCAGTCACATCTGATGTGTATGGGGTTCTTGGATGGCGCTTACCGGGTGAAGGGCATGGTGATTTGTTGGGGGGTTGTATGCTGCTTGAGTAAAAGGCAAAGTCCTCTGCTGAGAACTCATGGTGAATGATGACTCGGAGGAGAGAAAAGCTATTCTGAGAGGATCCTGCGGTCTGACTGCCAACGGGGACAAACTGTTTCCCACTGCCTATAGGGAGCCTGGGTTCGTGGGTGTTTGCAAAGACCTCCTCCTGCGTCTGGGACAGCGTTTACTGCAGTCAACAACATCTGTGATGTTGGAAGGCAGAAAGAAACTGAAGTGGGACCCGCTGCATCCACATTTCTCGTTTTTCCCTTACCTTTTTCTGTCATTTTCCTCCCTGCTGCCTTATCTGTGGGACTGCAGGGCCTTCGGTTAACAGTGTGGGGATGTGTTGAAGTCTCTTAGCTATTGAGTTTTGAGCTGGTGTTTGTGTGTCATGCTTCAGCCAGAGGAACCCCTTACCTCATAACCACTGCTGGTAAGGAGTCCAGAGATGTCCAGGGGCTGGTCGGTCACCCCTGCCATGGACTGAAGAAGTGGCAAAAAGAGCAAAGGAGGTACAGGTCAGCGCGAGCACACGTTCTGCATTTCACAATCATTTTCCTCTCCTGCCCCATAGACTGAGGATATTTCTGCAAAGAAAGAGAATTTTAGTTAATTTGCCACAGCTGTTTCAGAAGTTTTTGTGAAAAGGGGTTGCACAACAGGAGTAGCTCACCTTCTTGGACTCCCTCCAGCCTTTCAGAATTAAACTGTTAGTATATAAATCATATAAACACAGATCCAGCTCAAGAAGCTGAGGGTTGTGTTAGTCCAGACAGATTGTGTTGGTCTGGGGGTGGTGGGACCATAGACACCTACTGCTTTCTTTGGGTACAGCCTGAGAGTGGGAGGCATGAAATCCCATCCTGTTTGTAATTTGGACAAAACAGTTTTTTGAAAAACAGGCTTTGGGACATCGAGACAAGTGCCTGTATTCCAAGGCTGTTCTAGCTCAGGGCATCTTTTTATCTTCTATGCACAAAACTACTATTAATCATGTTTGAGCAGCAGGGCTAGACACCTTCTAAAAAAGCATCCAGACAAGAAAAGGGTCCTTTTATACTTCCACCACGCGGAATCAGAAGCTGCACAAAGTCACACTAGACAATCAAATTGATTTTTCTCCATTCGCGTGTGTGAGGGATGGAATTAGTACATCTCATTCCTTGGTTCCCATTGTGGTTTGTGTCCTGGAAATTCTGGTACCTTGAAGCGTGATGACTTCTAGGCTCTGGACAGGCAAGTAATAGTTTTCAAAAACTGCAGTGCGGGGATTTTAATTTTTCCCTTTCATGTTTTCTTTCAAACACTTCTCTTACACAAAACCCACAGAGAGAGTTCCAGGCAGTGTCCACCCATATGAAACCAGACATTTTTTCCATAACCTTTTTATAGATTTGATAATATTTAACTCAGCGTGTATTAAAAATGTATGGAGTACATAAAATTCATTATAAATGTCACCAAACGGGCCAATGGCTTTTTAATATCACTGCCACAAGACTGCATTTTAACCTATTTCCTGTCTGGATCCCTTCCAGTGGCAATTCCAGGAGGGGAATATATTTAGTCTATATTTACTTAGTCTGTTTAACTTTCAGTTAGTGTCTTTGGCTCATCCCATGGCCATGCTATTTTGGGATGATTTATACAATATTTACATTAAATTCTGCTAATATTTCCTTGCCTCTTGAAGTCGGATTACACTATTTACATCTCAAAGGCCCAAGCTGGAGGAATAAGCAGCTGTTCCAGGCACCAGAGAGAATTTAGCGTAGGGGAGGCTGCCAGAAATGAGACCATGTGTCTGAAATACTCATGGAGGAATTATTTAGAATTGGATCAGTCCCCTGTGAAGGCAAGGGGAAGGCTTTCCATAGCAGTGAGAAACATGGCTGTTATATATCCAGGTGGGTTTTTTTGTTTTCTGCAGAGCATTTCTGGGGTACTTTCCATAAATTGCGGAAGTCCTGGGCTAAACCATGGCAGGACCGTACTGTGAGCTCCTTTGTGGGTAGGACCGGGCTTGCAGTTTCATACTCTGCTCTGAAAGCGGAATGTCGCTGCCGTGCTTCCACCTGAGATACGGGTGGAGGGAATTGCCTCTCCATCGGAACGCTGCCTAGGACCGGACTGGGCTATAGCCACGCTCGGCCCGATAGTCTGACGAACCACAATCGGTGCATTTCCTCAACTACCACAGCATGAGCCATTTCTGTTAAACCTCCTGGAAATGAGCAGAGCATAGGATTTGCTAGAGTATTTTAAAGAATTTAGTTTTAAAAAATAAATATGTGACTACTTGGAAGTAACAGATTTGACCCCTTTGTTAAGGCTGAGTGAAAAAGCAAGCAGACAAACAAAGAGTGGCTGTAGGTCAGAGGAAATTCCCACCACGTCCCTCGTGGCAGAGCAAAGCAGGGAGCTGAAGGGAATGAAGTGCGTCTCCTGCTCAGGGCTCTGCCTGGTGTAGTGTGAGAAGGAGGGACAATGGTCCTTAGTTGCGTGAGTTAGCCTTTTACAAAGCTGAGAGACACCTTCAAATCAAAGTTGGGATGCTGAGGCCATATTCCTTACAGCAAAAAAGTCAGTTTTGGTTTTAGAACAAAAATTAAGACAAAGTACATTCGGTGAGCCTTAATTTAACTGCAAACAGGCATCAGAGTTAGGAAAAAAAAAAAAATCCTCTCCATATGTATGAAAATTTACCTTCAGGATGGACCTGTGCAATAACACAGCAAGCGGCTGGATGAGATCAAAGCGCACGTAGCCAGCTGCCTTCTCGATCCCAGCAACATCTGGCAGAACGAACGGTTCTTCTGCATTGATGGCACAATACAATTTAGTGGTCCAGGGAAAAACATCCAGACTGAAAATATTTGACAACTACTGTTATCTAGGAGGGGGTGGGGGATGGTAAGAAACCAAATTAGCTGGAATTTTGGACTATAATTATATTCTCAGAGGAATCTGCAGATCTTTTAAATATAGGGGATGGCTCCAACAGACATTCTTAATGGTTTGAAAGTCTGGAGAACAAGTCTTGCTCTGAAAGTCAGTGAAACTTTAGGGTCGATAAATATTTTCTCTTTTTACTCAATTTAGTTCTCCTTTTCAAGTCAACGAATTGTCTACAGTTCATGAACAAAATGTTTTAAGTCTTAAATCCTTGCTAATCCACTCTAAAGTTGGTCTGAAAGGACATTCATTGTACTTTAAAAATGTCTTGTTTGCAAAGTTGCTCACTTCAATACTAAGAAAAACTTTAGCAGTAGTAAGAAAAACATACCTGTGTATAAATAATACCTGTCATCCAGCAGGATTTTGTTGGCCTTGGAACAGATAAAATGACCCAGGGGAAAAGAGAAAAAAAACAAAACAAAAAACCAACAAAAAAACCCCCAGGCAGAACCAAAGTGAGAATAGAAGCAGAAATCCTGTGATTCAGAACAATCACGAAATAGCAAAGTCTTTCTGACTTGGACATCACAAAGCAAAGCACGAGGCAGACTGAGAAAACCTCTCTGACGCCTCCAGTTCATTGCCATGAAGTACCCTGAACGATGGGGGGGACAAAAAAAGTTCAAATTAGTAATTCCTGTTTTCTAGGGAAAAGGGTGTGAGACTGCTAAACAGCATTTTTAACCCGGACAATTAAATAAATCAGACCTGGCATAATGGAACCTCTTCAGAACTGCGGGCGGAGGCAGGAACCGCGTGTAAACCAAGTCTTTCATAAAAGCTGTTGCTGACTCAGTCACGGATAGTCACGGGCCAGGACACCAGATTTATACCGGGCTGATCTATAGGCACTAAAAGGGAAGGAGTTAAATCATCTACATTGCACCTGGTCAGTGACCCCCCCACGTTACGAGGGTGTGTTTACACTTACACATCAAACAGGGCACTAAACAGTTGCCAGATGACTTTGTTAGAGGTTTGATTTCCTGTAAAAGGCCATAGAGACGACGTGCGGTGGTGAAACGAGCACCAGTTCCTGCTTCTGGCGCTCCGGGTACCCCGGCAGAGGCTGCGATCCCGCGAGGCAGACGCATGCGCTCTGTCAGCGCAGTGATGCTGACTTAGGACAACTGATTTACACCATCTTTTTTCTCCAAGTGTATTTCGAGTCCTTCTTGGAGGACTGGAAACTATTAAGTGCTATTATTATTTTTTTTTTTAAGATGCTTTGCACTGATCACGTGCTTATTGTAACAGGTGGGATTGCTTTTAGGTTTTTCTTGCCTGTTCAGAAACAGTTCACTGGCAGCGATCGTAACAGGAACTTCATTTAACGGCCTGTCTGCTTCTTCACCCCTCGGAATCGATGGGGAGAGGATACGACCCGCTGCGGCTAATGAGCAGTTCTGCAGGCTGGGAACTGGGCAGAGGAACCAGGTGAAGGATTCATCGCCGGCATCTTGCCTCTGCTCCTGCCTTCAGCTTCCATCTTTTCTGCCACTTCATCTCCACTTGCTTCTTCAGCATCGTGACTCAGATGTGTTCTTTTGAACATCTCTGAACCTATCCGAAAAAAAAATTAATGCACAGTGATGATTTTAGAGGGAGATAACAGAAGTGGCAAATATTTCACCCATGCTTTCCTGCGTGCCCTGGGTCCTCTTCCTCTTCACGCTCCACCTCAAAGACGTGCTAACCACCAGATCAAGTCACTAAAGCAGTGGAGTTCACAGTGAAAAAACACAGTGGAGTTCACAGTTGTGTAGATGATTTGGAAAGATAATTCTCCTCAAAATCCAAAGGAACTGTGCCTGTAAGTCACGCGTGCGCTGTTGGATGTCTTGGTGCATATGTTTAGCTTTTTAGTACAAGTTAGCTATAGCATAATGGAACATACAGTTAATGTTTTTATTCTCTTCATTAGTGGTTTTAATGTAATTTTAATATAGTTTAAGGCAGTTATTGAGTTCTAAATAGGAACATCTGGGAAGAAAATTATTTTCCACGTACATTGAAGTATGTTGGGCAACGGTTGTGTTTGGGAGGAACAGAGTGGAAAATCGTACACATCTTGCCCAAACACACACGCTGCCCTCAAAGGAGGGCGGCTCTGGGTGCAGCGGCTGGGGAGCAGCGGGGTTTCACTCCCGCGGGCCGTGGCTGTGTGCAGAGACACGTCCTCGGCAGGGTGTGTTGTTTCCACCTCTGCACATCGTCTTTCCTACTAGTAATGGCTCGTTGGCTTTTAGCTTCCCCGAGGCGTGGTTCAGCCAGGGTTGCCACCTTTTCTTTTTGTCATCGCTTTTCTGCAGAACCCAAGGAGAGAACAGGGACGGAGACACAACGTGATGCTGCTGCTTTAACTGCATCGTGGAGATGCTGCTGTTCCTCTGGTGCCATCACAGGGCTAGCGGTTTGCTTCAGGCTCTCACATTTCTTCTGTCTTATTTTGATTAGTTTCATCTTACTGGTTGAAAACAAAATGAAGACAATATTTGTTCTAAATTAGGTGTGCACTGTGTCCGAATTCAGTACCTTAGAAATGCTGTCCTCATGACGACTCTGCAGCATAAAGTCTGAAAGTTCAGTGTTATAGAAATGATCAGAAAACTCAGATTTGATCTAGAAATTACATTTAAAAAAACTGATGACATTTCATTTCTTGTCTAAGTCTTTTTTTTTTTTTTTTAAACTAGTCAAATACTTTTATTATATTGTGTTTTACAACATTTTTTTTACTTCCTGTCAAACCAGCCCTAATGAATAAATCCAGATTGCAAATCTGGAAGTATTTTTTCCCAAAGTGTAAAGTTAAGGCTAAAGCCCAGGAGACGTTGACTTTAGGTCTGGTGTTTAAATACCAGTCATTTGTTTGTTATGGGCATTCACATTCACACATACAGCTTTCTTCCCCATCAGACTGCCACACTTTCTGATGAGACTGGGTATCCCACCAACACGCTGCTTTCTGAATCATAGTCCACAAGCAATTTCATAACATTTGGTCACTCTCCGTAGCCATCTGAAATACTGCCAGTGATGGCAAAGTACCATTCCCTTTGTCTTCAGCAGACCTAACAGCGGACAAACTCACAAACCTAGCACAGAGCCCATCATATGAATATCGTAAGGGATGAGGAAAGGTCTTCAATGTATATTTTGTTGGACATCACTTTGGCACGTAAGATATAAAGACTGTCAGAGTAACGGAGACTTTCACATCTTTGGCCAGCAGGAATTTCACATGTCTCTTCAAATTGCCCCCCCCCCCCCCCCCCCCCCCACCCNCCCCCCCCCCCCATGAACACAAGTAAGCTTGTAAGCCAGGAAATAATAGAGAGACAATTATTCATCTGAGTATTTATACTTCTTCTGATATTATTGTTTTTATTTTTGTGGCACACAGCTTACTTTGGGCCTGGCTAGTATTTGGAAGCTCTCCATCCCAAGATCTAATATCCAAAACAGGAAGCGGATTTGACAGGCACATGCAATACTATAGGCAAACACAAACCAACATCATAAAGGTTTGGCTCTGGACCAGCTTTGTATGTGATGTTGAAACATTTGGTATTCCACTTAAGGCTTCTGCAAGGAAACATCTGTGAGATTCTGCAGCAGATAATGTGAAATGTTTGGTCAATCTTTGTTCACCTAGAAAGGCATTGAGAAGGCTTCACTCAGTCCTAACTAAAATCAAAATGAGCCCCGTTATTCCAACATGGAAAGCCCACGTGCTGTCTCTAGTGGTTCTCCACCGACAAACAGTGGTGTAGGGCTCGGGCAGATAAATACGGGCCAGGACAACCCAGTTACATCCCTGCTGGGCCACGGATCAGGGTCATTATGCGGAGCTAGATCTAACACATTTCCCCCTCGCTCTTCAAGGGAAGTTCTACTACTTTGTCTTCTCCTCATCTGCAGAGAGGCATCTCCAGTGGAGAACTCTAATGAGCTCTGTTTATTGCAAGGCTTTCACGCTGGTAGGTCTGCAGAACATACTGTCTTAGTGCCAGGGCTTTTTGGAGAGCCTGTGACAAAGTACAGGGGCCAATCCCAGTTGATGCTAGTGCAGTGTGTTTCTGGTAGCTGTTTGTACCCGTGCAATTATGGTACCAACTAAAGCCTCCACGTGCAGATGGCCTTGATCTGATCACTGAGCCGTTTGCCCTTGGCTGCGAAACAGTGAAGAAGCCACAGTCCTTTCAGATGGGACAGGCAGGTGTCTCCTAGCAGAAAATCACCGTCGTGGTGACCACAGGCAGCTCCTCAGAGGCAGCAGCCACCGTGCCAGGTTGGGGGACAGGGCAGAGGGACAGACAGGAGGGAAAGCTGCCCGTTCTCAGGCACACATTCCCCGACAGTCCTCACAGAACAGGTGGGTTTTTCTTTTTTTAAACACTGCTGTTTTCTGAATGCGTGAATAGACTCCTAATTGTGACAACACTCTTGCCAAACCCTTCCACTTTTCAGAATTGCAGAATTGTAGTCAAGCAAAAGGACTTCAAAGATTTGCATGCTGCTTTTAAGGATTTCTTAAATATATATTTTTTTTTTTAATCTACTCTTTGTTGATATGTAGAGAAAAGTGCTGTTTGGAAATTTTCCGTGCAGCATGGACTATACTTAGAAATGCTCAATTTTTTTGTATAATATATTGTTTTGTTGTATAATGGAGGATTCTTTAGTAGCCCATTTTCTAATATTATGGCTTCACATAATCAGATGGTGGTTTGGCTATTTCCAAACTGTGTAAGTCATGGGCACTCTACTGGATTGTTAATATTAGGATTGCTGTCTGGGAGAAGAACTTGACAACACTGAGTTATTTTATTGTTTAAAGGAAGAAAAGTGAGGAGATGGTAGAGCAAACTGTCAGCAGAAATGGGAGCGTCTCCTGATCTCTTCAGACTAAGACTACATGCTGAAGATACAGCTTAGTCAAATGTAAGGTAATGACTCAAGCAAATTGCAGTCAGTTCTTGATTCTTTTAGAAAATGATGTGGTGGGATACCTAGGATAAATGAAAAACCACAAAACATATGTAAAATTAGTCTGAACAACATGTTATGAGAGTAATGGAAGAAAGAAGAGTCAGTGATAGCATCTGCTGTGCAGAACAGCAATCTCTAAGTTAGTCCTGGCTGAGCTGGAAGCGTTTGCCTTTCTCTTCTGTAATCTCCTCAACCAGTATCGAAAGATGCCACCTTTCCACCTGTAACAGCTCCCTGGCTCTTATCATCGTGTTTGGAATGGGACTGTAGTGGCTGAGGGCAGCCACCACAAAACCATGACTGATCTCCACGTTGCCTCCTGCCGTGATCTCACACAAGCATTACTCTCGTCCTTGAGTACTTGCCACTGGAGGGAGGCAGAAAGCAGAAGTGGAAAGTCATCTGGAAAGACTGAAGAGTCCAAAAAGTATGTTGCACTTGAGCTGTAGGATTGCACTAGGCAGCCTCAGGTCTCAGCAAAAATCAGGCAGGTAAAGCCATTCAGCCGGGTTGGAAGGGATGTGCTGGTGAGAGACCCTCCATGGGTAAGCTGTTAGCAGAGGGGTTGTATTCATCACGTACAATGACTTGAACCCGTTCCTGTACTTGTGAGGTGGGAACACAGACATTTCTCCAAAGGAGAAAGACATGTATGGTGAGACGTGCAGAGCTGATGTGGCTGTCCATAGCCATGCACCTACCTGCTCAGTGCAGTAACGCTGCTGACAGGTGATGGAGACGCTATGTCAGTTGACTTCAGCCCTGGGAAAAGTCAACAGGAGCCTTTGTAAAGGATGATGGATGTTTACAGCCGCATACTCTGCATGAGGTTCAGTGCTTAGCAACTGGCGATTTGGGGATATAATAGAAGGAGCTCATCGGGGTCTATTCCAAGATGCTTTCTGGTCTCCTGTCATTAGTTAGCACTGGCTGAACTCTACTGATTGCGAACTGAGCTCTGGGATATCCCTTCCCCCTTTGTCCTTCCCGGTTTTATATATGTCATTGCAGTGGCTGCCACCTTCTGCCACTCTTTGGGCTCTGCAGAATGGTGCTTGAATGCTGGTGTCCAGACTGCTCGTGGGCAGGGAGAGGACTCGGGGAGTCAGCTGTGGTGGAGGAACTCGGTTCTGCACTTTTTGTTTTGCTTTGTAGAGAGAAAGAAAAGCTACCAATGGGACAATATAAAATTGCGACCACTGTTGTAAACTACACTTGGGTTACAGGTTTCCAAAATGCACCCTGTGTCGTTTGCTTCCAGCAGAATGTGGCAGGCAAAGAGACTCTTTAATTGTGGCCATAAAGTTGTCAGGAGCACAATACTGTGCCATTGATGCATTTTTGTATGTGGGCCGTAGCCAAACAGTTGGCTTTGGAAACTTTTGATTTGAGTGGTGATTTTCTACCAGGAGGAATTAACCCCTCTATAAGTGAGGGTGCTTAGGATGCAGGGGAGAAAGGGAGGGGAGGCTGCTTGAAGGGCAACAGAGAGACAACACCTGTCTTCTGGAGCACAACAAGATTTTGGTGATTATTGTGCAGATCACAGCTGATCACTGCTTTTCTGCCCGTTGGGCAGGTAAAAGCCAATCCGGAGGAAACAGCCTGGGTGACCTGAGGCTTGGAGGGCTGTTTGCATCCACATGCTGGTGGAGCCCTCTCACCATCCTACCACTGCTCTTGAACATGCCTCTCAGGGGAGCTCAAAGAACAGCGAAGGGCACTATTGACCGTGATCCCACCTCCTGCTCTCACTTTGCCATATAGATGCTCTGCCCTTGCAGAGCTGGAAGGGCAGTAACTCTCCAACCCTCCTCTGTTGCGCTTTGCCCAGCTCTTTCTCGGGTCTTTTCTGCATTCTCCATCTTCCAAACCTAATAACTGCTCTGCACAAACCTTCGCAGAGAGCAGGAGAGGGGCCAAGACACAGCAAATACTGGAAGGCCATGAGAGTGGCCAGGAAACAGCGATATCTTGGCCAGACTTCAGCCACTGCTTTTCTCCTCTGGCGCCGCAGCAGACAGATTGCCCAACATACGCGGAGTAGCACATAGAAATCCATATGGTGCTGTATAACATTGATGGCAGCAGTGAGGCGCATCTGCAAGACCACAGCAAGCCAAGTAAACAAGAAGGCATGCTTCGTCCGTTATAATGTACTGTCATTTAGAAAATTATCCTGACTTGGCTTGTGCAGCTTGAGAACAGTTTTAAGAAACACTTAAGAAGACAAAAAAAAAAACAAAAAACAAACCAAACCAAAACAAAAGACAACTCCTGGAATAAGAGTGTCTATACTTGGAGTTTCCCTGTATAAATACAGTGGTGTAACTATACAGACAAAATTTTGCCATATTAGTGAGACCTGTACTTACAGTAGTCAGAAAGCAACGTTGTTCTTTACCGAGTGAAGCATTAAAAGCAATATTCTGTTTTTCTGTACAAGTGGGTGATAGCCCTGAGAACTGATGGGAACCCCTGATCCCGTAATCCTGCTCTTGGCATCTCAACCAACAGTGTGCACCTGCAGTGCCTGATATCACTGATACCATATGGGGAGACGGCAAGGGAAGGGAAGACATCTGTGAAGACATCTGCATGTTGCTGCTGTTGCATGTGCTTATGGCATCAGAAATTGGTTTCTGTTTAACTGAGTTTGCTACGGGTGTTTTAATGCCTCAGCAAACCGTTGCTGGTGCCCGCTTCCCGAGAAATCTCCTCCTCTCCTTGTATTTCTTCACCTCCAATCCAAATTTGTAAAAACTGTAGCTGACAAAATATTTGATGCGGCTGAGTAACCCATCACCCAAGTGCTCCCGCGTAATGCTCTCAAACGTGATCCCTGTCGCGGGTGGTGGCAGCTGGAATTGACCCCAGCAGACAAACTGATGGCGATACAGTGTCACCTCCGTTGCCATTAGCCTCCAAATAATCGTGTCGTTCTTCAAAATCAGTGTGACATGGTCTCAGACATAAAGAAATCCTGAATGTGAGACTAAACAAAAAGTACTGAGAAAAGCGAGGGCAGTCAAAACTCACAGTGTCTAAAACGCTGTGCTGTGCTTTCCTCTGCTAGGAAACAAAACTGGGTTTACAGCTCTCTGGGGCTGTTTTTAGGAACAGGAGCAGAGGGAGAAGTGGATGAGCCGTAGCCTGTTCCCAGCCTGGAACACGTGCAATATCCTGGTGTGGGAAGATCCTCCTCACAGTACCGCAGTAACAACAGTAACTAATGGATTTGGGCCAGTGGTGATTTTCAGGAATAATGTTTCTGGAGTTGTGTAATAAAAATCCTAGGGGAAGAGGGCCTAAAGCAAAACGAACTAAGGACTAGGCACTAAGATAGCTGAGAAAATATTATTTGTTTCATAAATCTCCTCTCTCCTCCATTTGCTGACATGAAGATCTAAACAGGATTTTTGTTTTAAAGAATCTTTCACACCCTGTTTATCCCATGCAAATAATGGATTGCTTAGCCTACTGACTGAACCAGAAGTCATTTAAATAACGACTTTAAATAAAGAGAAAACCAAACAAAACAGAAGAATGAAAGTTTGTGCAACTGTGTTTTTAAAACCACCAATCAGTGCAAATCCCACTAATACTGTGAGTACTTCCTTCTCTTTGTAAACACCGCAGCTTGAGATGCAGCAGAGCTCGGTACTGCGTGGACCTCCTGCGGCATTCTTCCAGCAATCCTTCAGTTATTAAAACAAGGCTCCTACCTTGAGGCAGGGTAAAACAGTCATCACGCTCCGCGCCCGTCTGCAGGATCCGTAGGAGAACGGCACGGTGCAGATGTGCGCGGCAGCTCATCCAGGCTGGCACAACGGTGTAAATTAAACTGAAATTGAAGAAAACTTTTTTTTTTTTTTCTTCCCCAGCATGTAGACATGTGACAGTTTACTCCATCTGAAAATCTGGGCTAAAGGACACTATTACTTTGATTTTTCTGCTTACCTGATACTGAGCCACGCAGAACTGAAAGAGCACAGCGGAGAATATTTTGTACGCCACCACGCTGCCGTTGAAGCTGAGAATTAAAAATGTGGCAGCACAGAAATAGCTCCAGTATTTAACAAGCATTCCTTTAAGCAGAGAGCCAAAGATTTCCAAAAGATTGTGGTTTGTCCCCTTCTGTAATAAGAAGAAAACAAATCTGTTGGCTATGATGCTATCACCGTACCGTCTTGACACCTTTTTTATAATTATCTCTGCCTATGGCTGTAAATGCCTCTCTTGGTAGGTGACTTATCTTGCCTTAAACATTGTCACCTAGCAACGGAGGCCGAAAATGCAGAGGAGACTGGCAGTCCCATAAAGCGATTGCTGCTCCTGAATAACGTGGTCTCTTCTACTCTACGTGGCAGACCTCCACCTGTCTGCCCAAACCCCACTTACTCGCAGCAGCAACCAGAGCGAGCTGAACAATTGGGAGCAACAAATGTATGGTCTTGGCAGCAGAAACTTCTGCTTCGGGAGCTGTGTATGGTCCTTATCATACTCTGTGTTGCTCCCAGAATGGCTGGAAGGTCTCTACTGGTGGGCATCGATGCATCACCCGTCTCTTCTCTGCACGTTGTTCCGAAGCTTGTGATAGCTGAGAAGTTCGTTCTCATTCCAACACCGAGGCGAAGGCACAGCTGAGCGGTTTGCAAAGGCTCATGTGCAACTGCACGGACAAGCCAAGTAGCTGTCTAAGCAAATCAAGTGCTCGTGTTTGCACAACTGATAGTTAGTAAAACTATCCTTAGAGTATTTTGATAACAGGTTCCAGCTTTAGTTTAGCAAGACTAAGTGCTTCACTGTATTGCTGGAGAAGGTCAGATAACCACACCAGGATGAACTTCGGTTGTTTCCTCACCATTCTCATTCAACATTGCTTCTTGGAGAGATCCTTGTTTATCCTTCATATGTCTCAATCGCACGTTGCCTTAGCAACAGCCAGACCATGAATTCACACAGCATCTGCAATCAAACCACATTTGCACCTTATTTTTTCCACAGAACTCTTAGAGGTACACAAGCAACCCCTGTCCTTGTTTGGTAATTGATAGAGATCTGGATCCTTACAAACTCTCTAAACAAGTCCAAAAAGTAGCGTACTTTAGAGGGGATGTCTGTCCCAGTGGCTATGTCTTAGATACGTGTAAATTTGGGAGTTCAGGTTGCAAAGACTTTGAAGAGAAGAGTTGCTTTGAGTTAGTATCGAACAGAACGTTGTGAGGTCTGAGCAGTATCGGAAAATGGGGGGTGAAGTCTAATTGCTGTACTTTTCTGCAGCAACAACAAATGACTGTTTTCCTTGACAGTTAATTTAAGTTAAGATAGGAAGAAGAAAGTTTAACTTGGCTACAGAGCACAATCCCCTTTGAACTCCACATCCCACGTTGAAGTGTCTTTGACAACTGAAATGACAAGTGTTTCCAACCCCGCAGCACTTTCCCGTGCAGAGGGTAGGACTGGCCAGTCACCACTCCGGGCTCTTTTACAAAGCCCAGTTCTTGTGCTACAATAAACTGGTAGGCCTGGAACAAGCTCCCGGGATTTAACAACGAGAATTGGACTTTGCAGTTGGCCTGACCTCAGAGTTTGAAAACATACACACCAAACCGTGTGTGTATTTCATAAATGCCTTTGCCAAGTAATTTTTGGTTTGCCCCTTGTATCATTCCTGGGGGTTGCAGGTTGAGAGAGAGTACAATACAGCACAACAATAAAAATAGAGTTTTATTTTTCTCTCACAGGCTGGCTCACCTAACTAGGGAATGAGAAAATGTGGAATTCCTACCTTCATGCCAAGAGACATGCTTGGCAGGCAGCGTGGGTTTAAGGCAAAGTTGATGAGAACTGATTGTGGGATTGTAGGGAAGGATTCCTCTGGGGAGATATTCTGCAAAGAAACTTAGGACAAGCAGGATGTTCCCACAAGCAGGAAGGAATGGGGAACTACGCAAGGTGTAATGCCTCTGGTCACGAGCCATCCAAATGATGCAGGACCAAATCACCAGAACAAAAGGCAAACAGCTGTAATGTGCGATGCTCCAAACTTGCAAGGCAACAGAGACACGCAATGGAAGAAATGCTGCCATTTAAATTTCAATAGACCTCAAAATCAGATGTATCGGAAAAGCTATGCGCTGTGTTATCCCTTCTGATTCCCTTGTGCAAAGCAAAATTAAGGATTAATCAGCCTCAAGGTAAAAACATTGTGTGTCTGCACCAAACAAATGGGCATCTAAAAGCCCGATCTGGCGCGTCTGTATGGAATGAGGTAGGACGGATAGTCCTTTAGGGAAGCAGGGCCCAGCGCCTTTAAACATGCTCATGGTCTCCAGCACGCTTACAGAGTTTGTGCATGCAGTCCCTGTGCCTTTCCTTTTCTGTTCCAAGCGCCATTATTGTCTCATCTCAGTAGGAAGCAGATGTGATGCTGCAAGGTGGGTTAAAATTACCTGCAAATGTTATACAAATTGTACCAAGTTGGTTTTGTTGCAAAGTCGGGTTAGATAGACTGAGCTGACCAGATGAGCATGTTTTATCTGTATGCTCTTCATCGTGGTAAAGTTCTTGCAAATGACAGCCAAATGGAGTTTTATTTTTAGAGCTCATCTGATACTGAAACTTCCTCTTTCAATCACATATTGCCTAGCAATAGTGAAAAAGTGAACAGATATAGCACCTGACATGAAACCAGATGTGTTTCCCTCCCTCCCTTGCCCCCCTCCCCACAAAATAACCCCCGCTTTAAGAAAGAGTCATTTGTGTTTGCTTGTGGTGGTAACACTAGGGGAAATAAGTCCCTCTTACAGCACGTATGTGGCTGACCACTACTGGTCCATGAACGGCAGGCAAGCTGCCTTTGTGACTCTGTGCTGCCCAAGGTTGTGAATTTCCAACAAAACCGCCTCCGTTTTTAAGATGGGATTAGGTGGCAACTGTGCTTTGGTCTGCGTCGCGCTTAGTCATGTAATTATCACTCTTAGAGTATTGTACCTGATAAAGAAGGGCTGTGTACTCTGCCGGTGTTGGCAGGAACTGTGCAGGAAATGCTGTGTATACGCGGTAAAAAGGGAGCGTCCTGCCAGCTTCCACTTGCGAAATGAGCTGCCTGAAAATGAAACACGAGAATATTGTAGGGGCAACCTCACCTTCCACAGAGGTTTCTAGTCAGTGGTACAGGAAGCTGGAACCGCTCTCTCATGACTCACGGTTCCTGCGTGTTGGCATGGCTCTCAAGGTGTTCGTTTTCTCTATATTGGAGACTGGATCACTCAAATGGATGGAGGGAAAAAGCAGGAAAGGAAAAACAATAGCTCTCAATTTCTCTGAACGCATTTGTGTTGATAAGAGATAATGCTAGTCCGCCTTATTCTCTTCACTCTTGGTCAGCCGTAGCACTTCATCCTGCTCCAGACTTCTGCTTTCAGCTGGTCACATTAGGACTTCTTTCCTTCACCCCTGCATTAAATATCACACCAGGATATCATATTCCCATAACACAGCTACACACCCTCCAGTACCAAGGTGACTAGCTGAGAGTAACAGTACAGTTTCACCAACACCCCTGAATTTCCTTTCTATCAGCAGTGCTATCGAGAGCAGGAGGCAAACATCAGTGTGAAGGGCAACCTTAAAACCAAGCTGCTGCTAAACGAGGCTCAAAATGTTTTTGATGTGCTTTCTCATTAGGGCAAATGTGATCCAGTCTGGAAGTGGTGATATGCAGAACAGTACAGAATCTTTTCTGGGAAATTACTTAGTCTACACAATGAACTAGACAAAGCAAAACTTTCCTTTAGAACTGTTTCTTCGGTTCCTGTATGTGCTGTGAACAAACTTTATCCCAATGGCATTTTTGCTATTTGTTGGAGTTTTAATTCAGATAGTGGAATACTACATGTACCTCTTCATTGTTCTTCTCTTCCTCTTCTTGTTCCTGGTCTTCAGAATGAGACAGTTTTTTTGGGAACTTAGGGCTTTGTTGTTCGTTTGGGTTTTTTTTCAAGTTCTTGTAAATGTGTAAAGAAACATTCCAAAATCAGGAATCAGTAGGCAGAAAATATTACCAGCATTGACTCTGCTGAGCCTGCAGAGCAGAAAGCAGTGCCTAAAATGTACAGCTTCATCATTTTCCAGGTACTCTTTTGAATAATTAACTTAAAATCTCTCTTACTTCTACCACCCAGAATTGTAACTGCAGTAATACAGAAAAAGGCACCAACGTGCTTTAAAACAAAGCAAATCGCATCACGGTAATCAAACGGGCTATAAAGCTGCTCCAGTAAAGCATCTATTCTCTCTTCCAAGGAAAGATTCACTCTGCCCTTTCAAAAGGATTATTACAAATCTTTGAGAGAAAAGATCAGATAACCTAACAGATAGTGCAATTTAATACCTTTTTTTTTTTTTTTTGATAGCCAACAGTGAGTCTGGTTTGGTGTATTTACTACATTTCTTTGTACTGCATTTCAGAAGTAGAGACATTTCAGTATCCCACCTTACAATTCCAACATCACAAAACCAGTTTTCCCAACTGCAGTCTAGCAGGTAAGAACAAGAAGATGCGTTTATAAACTGTTACGTCCCTATTTTCAAATCCCCAAACACATGCTTAGCATTTCTTCACGCTTTTGTAAGGGGAGCCTGAATTACAATATATCCTTCCCCGTGGCATGCAAGCACCAATGTGAAATGTTTCTTTCCCTCCCATGGCCCAATTAATTTGCGTTGGCTTTGGTCAGGACAGTGTACAGGTCCTTTTATGTCGCAAGAAAAAGAGAACGACAGAAGCGGAGTCTCATTTTGGTTCAAGGAGTTTCAAGAAACTTCAGAAGAACATACTGATGTTATCTGCAGTCAAAATGACACATTCATCATCATCACCATCAATTCTGGGACTTTGGTGGAACTGCCGTTTGTGTTTAAATGCCCCATGAATCAAATCATTACAGAAACAGCTTCAGCAGCGATAGAGGTGTCACCGAACTGCAACGTCTGGACCCTGTCCAGGTAAAAATGCCATCAGATGAAAAAGTGGGATCAGTATCCAAAGTCCTTTAACTTGGGGGCGGTTGGAACAAGGCTATGAGTGACAGCACTTTGCTCCAGTAAACGAGTTTCTGAGGCTTTTACTATCAGGTAACCAATGGCCATGAGAAACGCCCTTATGTCAGGCAGCAGGCAGTGGTAAGCAGCCTGAAACACCACTTGGATCACAAGGAAAGAGAAACTGCTGAAACTGGTTGCTCTGAGTAAGGTGTGGGTGCCTCCCAAAACAGCAGACACTGGTGGAGTTGCACCAACAGAAAAATGTGTATTATATAAAGCAAAATATATGATGAAGCAAGTACCTTGCTCCGAGGATTTAATAGGCTATGTCACCTAGATGGACCAACCCAGGGTAACCACGAGCACGTTTCCTTCTCAGGCAGAGTTCAGATAAAACCACGCCAGAAAATCCTGGCAGGTCTTGTGGAGAGGAAGCTCTCCCCACTGTCACCGCTGCAGAGGCAGCGGGTGAGCAAAATGCACAAGCTGATGAAATAATGACGGCACAGCCAGAGCTGGGCTCCTCAGGCACCCTATGAAGAAGGTCTGTAAGAACACAGGAGATCGTGTATTTGTTCAGGTCCAGTGCACAACACTTTACCAAGGGGAGTAGTAACTAATGTGTAACTACGCAGTATTGCTCATCACGCATTTGACAGAGGTCTTCTACCTTTCACTGTGTCAGGTGTAGGTCTTGGAAATCGTGGGGAAATCAGAAGGAAGATGAGATAGGCAACAAAGTCCGTTGTATAAGGTGATGCAGCTGTGAAATAAGTTGTGACTTTAATTGAGATGGATGATGGAATTAAAAGAAATCCTACATCTATTCAGCAATACTGTTGATACTGGGAATGAGGTAGTTTATTTCAAAGCCATCTCTCCTTTCTGTCTTTCCATAAACCATACCTTGCCTTTGTGGGACAGCCATGAATGTGAACTTGACTTCTCCACTACTTAGTTTTGATTGTAACTTTCGCATTCTATCTCTTCATGAAAATTACTCCGTATTTCATTTTTTTTCCTCTTAACTGTCATCATTGGAATGTCCTAGACCCTCTCCCTGGAGTGTGTGCAGCTCAAAGATAACACCAAGGTTAAGGAAAGAGTAGAGTGACCCAGTGGAGGTGGTTCCAGCCTGCGATGTACCAGTGCCGCGGGCTCTGTGTGGTCGAGAGTAAGTCACCCCAGCTCTTCAAGACTTACTTTTTTTTTTTTTACAATTCTATTAGCAAGAAGCTTTGGGTAAACTTTGGCTTTAAGGTAATGAGAGAGGGTTTGGTTTGTTTTTTAAACCAAAGTGAAGCACTTTTTCCCGACTTTTCTTCTGCCCCAAATATAAGACATTTTTTCTTGAAATCAGAGTGGTTCTTGCCCAACCAATGAAAGTAGAATGGAGCTAATAACCTTTAATGAACAAAACCTGTATTTTAAATTAATCAATAGTACATGAAAAACCCTGAAATACTAATTTTGTTTCTGTGGATACAAAACTGACAACATTCTAGTTTAAAATAAAACAAGAACTGGCACGTTCTGTAACACAACAGATTTTTGTTGCTGATTTTTCTTTCAAGGTGTGGGTCTGTAAAGAGTTTGGATTATTAATGAAACAGAGAAGCACATATTTCAGCTACCTCTTCAGTGCAGCAAGTACTGCCAAGCTAATATTGCAGTTACAGGCTGCTATTTTCAATGACTGGTAAGTTGTGCCAAAAAAAGCAACACTTATAAATTAGGTCATATATTCATGTTGTCCAATTGTTTCATGTGCAAAGTTGTACTATTATTTTCAAAGTTTACTAAGCTAGTATTTACTTTAAGTGTAAAGAATAACCAAGGGTATATTGTACAGACTATTCAAAATAAGTTTCCAAAAATAATAAGCACAGGAAAACCAGTTCATATCAGATAATTAAAAACTAAGCTATTAGAATTTAAAGTAAGTTTATGAAATTTATTGTAATAGAACAACAGAAAAAGTTATCCTTCTTTTCCAGGAGAGCTTTCCATGCTAAGCTGCACTCATGGACAACAACTCTATGAATGCTAAAGTTTCAGCAGGATAAATGAAGATGTATATGCCATACTAAAATTTTAACCATGTACATTTTATGAGTAGGACTGTTTTAAGGAGAAGAAATCCTGTATGAAAAAAGAAATCCAACTGCTGATGAAGGTGAGGTGCAACTAGTGTCCCTATGCCAACAACAGGACATTGTTATAGCAACTCTTCCTTTCCAAGCTTCATCATTCTCTCCCTCCCTCTCTCTTTTCCTCTGAAGTTATCTACAAGAAAATTCTTCTGAAAAAAACTGTCTTCCAAGGTTCTGACAAACAACTATGTCCGAGAGCACTGGAGAGTTTCTGAGGTTACCCCGCACCTAGTTCTCTCTCTGTCCAGATCTGCCCAGCTCTGTTGTCCAGACCATGCTTTATCTTTCCACACAGTCCAGCGCTGCTGGGGTTTTTCTTAAGCAAATGAAGCTCCTAAAAATCACATTTCTAAATTTTCTTTTTTTTCTGCTCATCTCTAGTAACACGGTTCAATTTCAATCCTGCTTCTTCTACATTGAACTTTGTGTGATTACTTCAGGAATCAGTTTTGCCCTCTCTTCCCATCACCTTGCTGCATTATTCTAGCCACCAATAAATTGTCTTACTTGCTATCAAGGCAAATGGAAAAACTATTCTGAAAAATCAACCCAGAAGCTAAATTATTCTCTGTGATTGTCGTGTCACTTCTGTGGTTGGTGTAACAAACTGTAAGGCTTCCAGAGAACGCGGGCTAGCAGCAATTGTTTGCATTGCTTAAAAAACGGGGAGCAACCTCACAGCAAGCTGTTTCTGGTTTCTTCCCCTTCAGTTCTCTCAAATGGAAAGCACAAACTGTGTTAATCGATCGCTTTGTGGGTACTTCTAATGTATACATTTCTAATAGTCAAACCGAATGCTGGGATTTGTTTTCTGTCCAATAATCCTCATTTCTCTGAAATGGGAACTATTGATCCCTTATGTTTCACTTCAGTCCGGACTCTTTATTGCTGAACAAGTATTCTGAAATGCGGCTGTTGGATCACTCTTTCTAAATTATAGTTTCTTTGCTTGGTTTCTTTCCAGAAATAACTAGTCAGAAGTGTCTTACTAATTGGGAAGAAAAAAACCCAACCAACCAACCAAACAAACAAAACCACCACCAAACACCAAACTTTTTTTTTTTTAATTAATATTCAAAAGTCTAATTCTAGAGTTTAAGGTGAATGCAGATAGTCTGTACACAACACATCCTTAAATGCACAACAGGCCAAGTGAAGAGACTAAAGAAAACTCTAGGCAGCAACCGAAGCGTCCCAGCGGCCACCTACAGCTGCCTGGACCATCCACCAGACAGTGTATTCCAAAGAAAGGCACTGATGCATGGGCACGAGTGTTTGGTGTGAAACAGAAAACAGCTGTCTATGGACATGATTGTGTCCCAAAATTAACTCAAGTGCTTTTGACGAATAGCTACAGTATTAAATGTTCCGAATTTCCACCTATTCATCCCATATCGCTGTGTCCGCTTCAACGGAGCAGAAGCTGTTTGTATCAGCTGTGGTTCCAAGAGCCAACTCTGAGCTCGCACAGCCCAGCCTTGCACGAAGACGCCAATCCGGCTCCGAGCACTCCAGCTTGGAGACAGGGAACAGTAGAGGTACCTCAGCACAGTACTTCGCCTGAGCTTATATCCTTAGTAACACTCAGGGCAGGATTAACTGGCAAGGCAGAACAGAGTTAAGTCGATATAGTAATAGTGGTAGTGTTGCCTCACTCAGCAAATCCTCTTTCTGTCACATTAATTATTTACTGAGGCCATTTACTACTTAAACCGTGAAAGCTGAAATATATCTGTGAATTTTCCTTTTAATCTTTTGCTAATGATTTTGTAGTAGATAATCCAGCAGCGAGTATATGGCGGGTCTGTGATTTTTGTTGCCAAATTTATCCGTGAACGAACTTTGCAGCTCCGAAAACTCAGAGCTCTTCACAATAATTTGCCAAAAAAGCAATTACATGCTGTTTTGAGGCTGGTACTTGTGTGCAGTCTCCTTTTACGTTATTGTTAGCTTTAAAGGAAATTAATCACAGGGTGAACCAGAGCTCCCATCCCAGAGACTAGCCAGAATACTGTAACTTGTTTGTACTAGTCAGCAAATGGATGCATATGTTCAGCCGAAATAATGCAGGCGGCCGGACCGTACCCTGCGTCACAGCGATTCCCAGGGCTTCCTCCAGCCTGGGCAGCTGCGTGCTGCTCCCACACTGCAACGGGAATTAGTGCAGGGACTGGGGCCTTAATTACACCCTGCGTCCAAAGGGAGGGCGTCTCCGTGGAGCATCGGTCGGTCCTGCAGAGGAACGAGCCTTGCCGAAGTCCTTGCTGCGAGTGAGTCCGTGAAGGACCGGCACTCGGCAGGCTCCACACGCTCCTCTCTCCAAGTTCTCTCTGCTCTGGGTGGAATTTAATTCACTCCTGTAAGCCTCTCTGTGACATGTGAAGGCTGACCGATAATTAACATTGCATTCCGCACCTAAAATCTTGTTGGAAAGACCACAGATACCTACTCCGGCGCTGGCTGTAGAAAGAATTATTTCATAGTGGGAGCGCAAGTAAATGTCACCTGCAATATTAACAAAGTGCATCAAAGCTTCCTTTGCTGTCCGGTGACAAATACCGCTTCAGATGTGACTGACATCACTGCAAGGAAAACCGCATTTTTAAATGGAACAGAAGCTAAAGTCTCTTATATCAAACAAACAAAGGAATGATTAAAGTGATAAACTGATGTCATAATCCAAAACGTAAAACTTTGCCCTTTCCTGTAGAGCAGTTTCTAGAAACTGGTAGAAGCTCACGTACTGTTCTGCCTGGCTTTTCTCTGCCTGACTCGTCCTCCCCCTCCAGCGGGGCTGGCGGAGCCGAGGTTGAGCCGGGCACAAAGCCTGGCCGTGCCACCGCAGGGACGGGGTTTCAGCCTCGGCCTCCAGCCCACGAGTCGTAACGGGCGCTGTTGAACACCCTCATAAATTTCATTCTGTCCCAAAGCCGAAGCACGCTGACTCGTGAGGGACACTTACACTGTGGAAGGTAAAGGTCTTTCAAAACCAGCTCAGCGGTAGTAAGAAAGAGTCTGAGGTACATCCCTGGGACTGTTCGAAAAGGCCAGCTCATCAACCCCCGCTGCACAGAGAGCATTGCTGCGCTCAGAAAACCCACGTCCAGCTTTCTGCACGGCAGGCTACCGAGCAGCTCTCCATTTTACAGCACATAGATCTTTATTCGTCGTCCCTTTTTTGGCAGGTATAAAACCTGTGGCTGCATCAAAGCGCAGCATGCTTTTGCACGGCAAGCGCAGGACAGGGACACGGCTCTGGCACTTCCACCTCGGTGTAACTCGAAGGAAAGCTGCGTGTGCTTCGCCTCCTGCCAGAGGTGCTGAGCTCCCCCAGTGCAATAGCACAAATTGCTTTGTTTAATCTGTGGAAAGAGATTAAAGGCTCTCAAGTGGTTTAAAGGAAAATGATTTACTGGTTGGGTTTTATGGCCACAGAGAATTGGGAAATAGGGGACTGTAAGGAAGGCACAAGTCCTGTCAGCTTGGAGGTTGCATCCTGGATATGTTCGAGCATGGCTGAGATGTGGCGGTAAAATTTTGAACCAACTTCTTCAGAAATAGATGAAAATCTACCCTTATAAAAACCCTTGGGATTTTTTTTATTTTTTTTTCTGGCAAAGGCTAACTCTGGAGAAAAAGAAATGTTTTCAAAATCTTATTTTCCTGTTTTCTAACTAGCTGTACACAAGATGGCTGAATTCATAATGTAGGTGTAGGTTTGGCAAAAAAATCTCCTTGGTGTAGAATACTAAAATTCTGACTGGTAGCCCTGAAAGCAAGAATACTTGCTTGTATTTCTTGCAAGAATACTTGCTTTCACATCCAGAAAATGATAGATTTTTGTCTTTTTCCTCTTGTAGCCCCTGTACCCATTGCTGATGGTGTAATGCAGTACAACCTTTGTGTCTCTTCCGCCAGACGAAACAGTTTCCATGTGGTTCAGTGGATACTGCAGGTCTTCTGCTCGGCACAGCACGACCCCCCGAGTGAAGGGTCTGTGTCCCAACAAACACAAGTCTTTTGCTTGGGCGTTCCAACCAGATGTGGTTGGGCTCCATCCGGGCAGAGGTAACCAATTCTTACTCTACAGAAACCATTGGGAAGTTGAACAATATATAAGTCAGTGAGATAACAGCAAAACACAGCTTGTGAGGAGGGTGAGAAGGAACACTGTATTTTTCCAAGGGTCGTGTTTTGGTGTTTTGTTGTGGTTGTTGTTGCACCAGAAGAGGAAAGGTTGTGAATTACCGAGCGGTCCCCTTCTGTGCCTGCAACCCGAGCGCCGCAGCAGTAGCGGGGACAGGAGAACGTGCAGACACCTGGGTTGATTAGACACCGGAGGTGAGAAAGCAAGTAGTGAAGTAACAGCCAAAAATGGTGAAAAAGAAATGAAGCGGTTTTGATCTTTTTTTAGCTTTTAATGAGGCTGGTGTTAATACACTGGGGCCTCATTAGCAACTGAAAAATGACTTTAAAGCTGGCCATCTCAAAGGCAGTAGCTCTGCCTTTGTTCTTGGTGGACACTTTCAGAGATGTGTTATGGTAGGACCAGACACCTGCAAGTCCGTGTCAGTGGTGACATCTAGAGGATTCGAGCTCTGCGTCAGCCACAGCTTCGCGCTCTTGCAAGGATGGGCTTTCCAACCACGGGCCATTTTCTGCTGCCAGCTAAACTCATTTCACAGCGATGCAGCAGAGGAAAACGTTAAAACCCCCTCTGTGCGCACATGTAACTGCCCCTGGAGAAAACGCTGTGCTTTCCTCATTCTGCAGCCCTCGCTGTAGTTTCAGGTTTCATTAACGAACGGTGTAAGCTGTACTACTGCAAGTGAAGAATAGAAGAGCAAAATCTGTTACTTCGCTGCTGTGATTGATTGACTTATCAGAAGGCCTGTGTCTGGGGAAACGCTCTGACAGCGTTCCCAGAGCCGGGGTCAAGTGACGGCGTGTGATGCAGAGCAGACGCAGCTGTTGCGCTCTGGGGACTATTTCCACTGTTCCCGTCCCCATCACCGACGGTATCTTGCCCTGGAAGCAGTGCCCAAATAATCAGAATTATGACTACAACTGCAGCTACGGTGAATTGATGCCTCAGTTTTCTGCAGTCCTAACGAGAGGCCAGAGGCTGCTGTTCGGGCCACGTGAATATATAACGACAAGGTGCAAGCGGGAGCTTAATCTCCTCTGCAGGGCTGCTGCTTGCCATTTCTTGGAGGCACGCCGCTGCAGTACCTTCCTGAGAGCCCTGGCTTTGCTCAGCCTCCCTGGTCCTGGCAGCTCCGGCTCTTTACCTTGGCTCTTGAGTGCCTTGGCACCCATCTGCTGCGTGGCAGAGCTGCCAGGCTGCTCCGGGGCTTGCCAGCGGTGGAGATACCAGCTTTCTCCACCTTCCCTGCCCCGCACGGCCAGCGACGTTTTCCTGTTTCAGTACTTTTCTTTTACCAAGAAAGTAGATCCCTTGTTTCTCTGCCATTTTCTCCTTTAAAGCTGCAGGAGAACAGCAAAGTCCAGCAGGCAGAGTCAGCCTGGCCCAGCGCTTCCATGGGAAATATTAAACTGCAGTGCTCAGAGAAATGATGAAATCTTTACTGGGAGAATTTAACAACCTGCTTACACTGGAGCCAACCAGGAGAGCTTTATAAAGCTGTAAAATAAGCCAATTCTGTTTTAAATTATTTCAAAACCTGAACAGCACAAACTGTCTTTAAAATCAAAGGGCAGATTTGACTTTTAAAAATGAGATTATACTTTGTAAGGCCAAAATTAAATACTGTTGACCCAAGCGTTTACCAAATATTTGTGAGGAATAGCAAGGAGAAGGCTTTCTGGAATTGTTTCCACTCAAAAAGGAACTCAATGGTAGTTTCCATCGCTCTCGAGTCTGCCCCTCCAGCCCATACCATCCTAAAAGTCCTCTTCCGCGTAACTCTGCCCCGTGCTCACAGTACCTCCGTGGCACCTGTTTGCTCTTCCTCTCGCTCACAAAGCGCTGCGGTCACATCACTGCCCGACTCGGCTGGGCACTGTGTTTGCAGAGTGTTTCTCAGAAAACCCCTTGGGCTGCACCGTCAGACCTGGGATGTGTCACACTTTTGGCATTACTCAGGCAAAAAGGAAGAGCCCTGTAACTGCTTCATCACCAAGCCTGACAGAGAAGTGGGTAGCACTATTAGCCACTTCAGTTAAGTCTTGTGTTAATTCTGTGAATAAGAGCACTGACATATGAGTACAGTATTTGCAGGACGGAGCTTTTAACCAAAGCAGGATGCTGGCTAAACTCCAGGACATCCAGTTGTTCTTTGCTTATTACACTGAACATGCAGTTGTACTATCAAAATTGTACATCTGAGTAAGACTTTGCTAGCTCAAATGAAACGCTTTGCTCAGGTCTTACTTGGTTTTTCCAAAAGGTTGTGTGATCTTTTCAGACACTGATTCAGAAATGAGTGTTCATGTCCTACTGGTTTCATTAGTCACGTGGGCTGAAGAACGTGCTTGAAGTGAAGCCTTCTCCTTCAGAAAGGCAACTCGTGCCGTTTCAGGATGCGAGGAGAGCCACAGAATGGGAAGGATGATCACTGGGAATCGCACGTTTCGCAAGGAACATGGTACATCGCCAACCGTCTAGGAGGCCCTGAGCTTTTAAACTTACTTGACCCTGCCCACTGGACAGTACCGTCTATAAATTACTTATCACTCCTGGATGCCAGGCAGTGTTATTGCAGGATCGCTCGCCCGGTTATTTGTTTCTGCCCGTGAGCGCTATCTCAGCGTACGAAACCAGCCGGGTTTGTTTTTTCCTACCTTGGTTGATAAGAGCCAACAGATGTCAGTGCAGCCTGAATAACAAGAGGCCGCGGTGCTGCTCGGGGCTCTGCTTCTGCAGAAACATCCCTCGGTGGGAGTTTCACCATCAGACGGCTGCAGCGTGCCTGGGAGAGGGGGAGACCGGCGCCGAGAACAGTATCGGTGTGTTAGGGGAGGCTGGAGAGGCTCTCGCAGCTAAAAATACCCACCCGAGTATTTTTAAAAACACAGTTGAGGGTCCTTATAAACACACAGACTTTTGTTGACAGAAGAAGACTGCTCATTTATGCTGTGTATTATCCTTGAAAACCTGCTCTGTTTGTGCAGGGAGTCCCATGACAACCCTGGCTTGGTAAAGGTGCCACAATGATCTCAACAACAAACGTGTCACTTTATCTGCTGGAGAGGGACGGAGGGGGAGCAGGAAGTATCTGCAGGCTGTGAGAAAAGCAGCGAAGAAATGGAAATAAGCTGCTTTATCAAAATACAGCTTTGCTGTTTTCACAAGTGCAATCCCGGTGGCTTTCTAGCCCAACTCGGGGCACCTCTTATGTGGCAGGTTAACGCCAGATACGTGTATAAAGCCCAGTAAAATCAGTGGAATTGGGTAGGTCATCTGGTTAAGTGATTTCTGAATGGAAGGAATTTGACAACATGCTTTTTTTCCACCTGAAGCCATAAATATGTTTTCAGGTGACAGCTCTAGGACCCAGAAAGCCCCTGTAGGGAACCCCACACATAGTCTTCAGTGGGTAAAAAGAAGAAAAGGGAAAATATTTTGATATTCCTGAAGGAAAACTGGGGTATGATGCTGAAAACCAACTAAACATCCATAAAGATAGTCAAGGGGAAAGGCAGCAAGTTTTATTGTATTCAACAGAGTGAAAAGTTTGCACTTTGGAGTTTGGATGGTGACACTGGCTGGTTCTGTGCCCAGTGAAGCCTACCTGTCAGGGAGCAGTTAGTGTCCCCAGCTTGGGAGCTGCTGTGATTGCTAGAAGGCACCTACATGAGTCCCTGCAGAAGTCTGGCAGGAGGACTGGACCCAGGAGAAAATAGTGACGCTTTAATTTACACCCACAATGCCAGTTGGAACCCATAATGCAGTACCCACGGATGCAGATATCCAAGTCCCGCTGCCACCTCCGAATGCCCTCTTCTTGCCACGGCCAGTCTTCCATCCCTCACTGCGTTGGCAGGAGCAGAGAGAAGACAAATGCTGGATGAGGTGATAAAGGATCTCATGGGAATAGCTTCAGGATAACTAACATCTGCATAAAATCCGTCAGCTTATTAGTAAGTTGGATGCTTATCTATACAACTACACACAGCAAAGTGCACAGCTTTGCTCCTGGAGTCCAGGACTTCACCCTGTGGCTTATGGGAACCAAAGATGGACTGGAAGTGTAGCAATCGGAACTGATGTTTAGACCGGGATGTTGTCCCCTCCCACAGCCATATCTATATGCTTCATTCTCCCCACATAAAACTTTGTCCTCTTTATACATGGAATGGACTTGAATATCTTCCTAGATGAAGGTGGCTTTGCTCGGCCTACGTCCTCATGAGCCCAGCGTGGGAAGCTGCGCAGTACCAGTAATCCTGCACTTGCTGACCATGTTTTCGGAACACTTTCCCATGACTAAAAGCATGAATACCTTTTGTCATTTTATATCTGAAATACAATTCAAATGCAGCCAATTCTACCCATTGTGCCATATCGGTGTATCATGATGTTTATTTTACAGATGAACTGGCTTTTAAGTTGAGAAATGTGAAAAGGCCACTGACGGTAGCTTTGTGGCTATAGGTGTCAGGAACTCTTGGATCTCACACCTTCTGAAAGAAGACAAAAAGGTAACAGTTAGCTCGATACTTAAACAAGGATTTAGGAATCAGACTAGATTTAATGAAGACATTTTTACAATGAGGGTGGTAAAACACTGTCCCATCCCTGGAAACATTCCGGGTCAGGTTGGACGGGGCTCTGAGCAACCTGGTCTAATTGAAGATGTCCCTGCTCACTGCAGGGGGGTTGGACTAGATGGCCTTTAAAGGTTCCTTCCAACCCGAATTATTCTATGATGCTGTGGTTCTATGAATCCATGATTGCAATTAGGCACTTAGTCACCCTCTTAAATTTAGACTTTAGACTCTAGGTTTAGGAAACAGAGAAACAACAGCAAAGTAAGTATTGACCTGAAGCAAAGGAGCAAAGCAGAGCCCAGACAGAACCTGCTTCAGCTAAAATTAATGGAAAACACTCGCAGTCTGTAACGGGTGTCCAATCGTATAGACACTGAGCAAACTTTACAAACGTAGATTCCTCTCCTTATGCCCTAAAAGCCTTGTTTTGCAGTTGGGTGGCACGATTTATTTTCCAGGGGTGTACAGCACCCTTTATTGCTATACTGCAAACAGTGGTTACGGGGCCCGTTTGAAGAGCTAACTCCTTCCCTTGAGCCGCCGTAGAGGGAGGTGCCAGGCTGCAGCCACCTCCCGTGGAAGAGCTGGGTGCAGCTGGGTGCCCGGGAGGGACGGGTCTGGCGGGGTGCAGCGCCAGCACCTCAGGGCGGCTCTGACACACACCAGTGTTTTGCAACAAGAAGTGACCATTGCACGTAGAGATCACTTACGGTAACAGGGGTGGGAGTTCGAGGTGAAACAATTATTTTCCCTCCCAAGGCACAAATATATGTAAATTTTACTCATTTACATTTCCTTGCTGACATATTTCCTGGTGTTGATCCAAGTTTTTTTGCTTGTGTGTCCATGTCTCTTAACACTGCAGTCTCACAGTTACTGCCTCTCTTCCTCGGTAGTTTTTGCATTCCCAGATGGTCCGCTCTGCTTTTTAACCTCTCCACTTTTTCATTCCCCCTGTTGCAGATGGTAGCAGCAAGAGAATAAAAATATAGAGAGATCTGCAGCCCAGTGCTGGGGGAAGGACGACTCTCCGTTCCTTCCCTTCCCTGCCGGGAGTCAGGAAGAAGCAGGATCTTAAGTCATCCCCACTCCGCTTGGCTGCCAGAGGAGCAGGAGTGGCAGAGGAGATGTATGGAGGAGTCGCACACGTCCCTGATGTGAAGAACTCCTCCTGGGCTGGTACAGACGTGCCTTGTCCCAGCGGGCAGCCGAGCTTTACAAGCTCTCGCTTCAATACGCCTGGACAGTCGCTTCTTGTGATGTTTGTCGCTTACGGAGTTTGAATGAAGCTGAACACATTGCCGTGAGCTGTGCAGTTTGTCGGGCACAGGCGGAGTGGGGTCGATACGTGATCTGTGCCTGTGGGCACGACCCTTTAGAAATATATCCTCTAACTGCATCTTGTGAAACCCACTTAATTTGTACTTTTTAAGCCTGAATCCATCCCACAGCATACACGCTTCAAGTACTATGTGAATGAACAATATTCATAAATGGCAGAAGATGGTTTGATCTTTGAGGTAATTTACCTTTGAAACTGTGTGTCATTTCAAAAAGCTGCCAAACTGTGCCATGCAGTCTTTACTCAGATGAAATATGTGACCTTATCCTTGCTGTCACTTTTTGCCACCAACTAAAACTGGTGTAAGCTGGGAAGCCGATGAACCATGCCTCTGGCATTGTTAACAGATGGAATTTGAGTAACTACATCTATACTGTAACTATGGGCAGGGCTGTAGCCAGGAGTATACCAGGATGTGAAATTTCTGATTTCCTGAAATAAGTAATTAATAAATTTTATGAGTTATTCTAGAGGTTTAGAATAATAGGATGAGGGCAAGCCTGTCTTCCACTTTTAAATCCTACTTTATGATCAGATTTCTACTTCAGATCATACGTGGGAGAGGATGGACATTACAGCAGAGACAGGCTTGGTGCGCTTTGCAGAAATTGTCACTTGCAGTGGAAAGGTTTTCCAAGTAACCAAACCAAGACGGACTGATCTTAAACTTGTCTTGCTATGAAAGGCACAAGCAGGAAAACTCTGCTTGTCTGCCTATGGATTCACAGGCTGAATGCTGCTTTTTGGGTTTGTTTAGATTTTTGTTTGTTTGTTTGAGCCTTTAAGAGTTTGCTTTCCTTTCGCAGGTGGTGCATGGACAGATCCCCACAACACAGCGTGCTTCACAGAACTATCCTGTCTGTAAGTATAACCTTCCTCTTGTCTCAGTCCCTCTCCAAAAAAGCACAGGAAGAAAAAGAAAACCGCTATTAATAATCCTCTAGGCTGACCTTTACATTCGCTTGGTATATTCTCAGGGGTGTGTTCATCAGAGGGACGAACTCTCAGTCCCAGAGGAAGAGGCATTGCAGCAGCGGAGACAGAGCCATGGGCATCTCAAGCCTGATGTGAGACAGATTAATTCCTGCAACACGCAGCAACTGTTACTGAAGCTCAGGCTCATAGTGATGTGTAAAGTGAACTTGTCTGCTGTACAATGATTTAATTTGTACACTTACTAATTGCTTGTAACGGCCAGGCAGCAGGGTACTGATTAGGTGCCTTGAGTGGTGCATAGGCAACGCGATAAATAGGAAGAAGGACGTGTTCTCGCCCTTTGCTCAGGCGATGTCTTTCTCCAGGAAGAGACCCACTGACTTTCCACAGCATACCTTGCAGGAGGGAAGGGGTAGGAATCAGGCCATCAGTTACCAGAAAGCAAGTCAAATAGAAATAAACTCGTTGAAATAACTAACACCCTTCTTACAAAGGGGACACACACACAGTGTGTCTCCTTATGGAATAGGCGCAAGTCGTTCCGGGCATGATCCCACTGTGAAGCCTTTGCTCACGTCTCTGCCTGAGCCCAAACTCACAGATCATTTAAACACATTTCCTGAACTTTGTCCTGGCATCCCCACTTGCTGTCGCTGATTGTTCCTGGAACCACCCTGGGAACAGGATGCCAGGGAGCCAGTTTGCAGAGAAGCCTGAGCTCCCCCTTACTGGACAGGGCTCGGGTGAGCCTCACCGAAATGCTGCCGCTGCCTGCCAGGAGCACTGCTCCTCCTCTGCTTCAGCGCCATCGCAAACGGGTTGATTTAAGGTCGGGTCCCAAGACGAGGAGGAACAAAAAGTACAAAAAAGAGAGCTGGTCGGCTCACCTGGTTAACAGTGACGTCCGTGGGCAGCTCCTACCCCACCAAGGCTGTCCTGCTGAGTCAGCAACGGAAACACTCGAAGGTTTCATACAGGATTTAACGGGCTCAGCCTTTTAGATGCGTTATTAAAGAGGGAAGAGATGGTCACTGCAGCCCTCCTAACAAATCCATCCTGCTGACACAGACTCGCAGAAGATTTTGAAAGAGAAATTTGTATCAAGAAGACACTTGCAAGAAACCACTGAAAGGAGAAACCGAAATTTCAGTGAGAACCAGACAAGCTATTTGCAGAAGATAGGCTACGGCACAGATAGCTGGTTGGAAAGATCTGACTCCAGAGTGCAGGATATGTGGCCAGGCCCCAGAGAGTATTAGTCATACGTGAATGTTCAGAGCTGGCCGGAGATGAGTATAAAATACAGTATGACAAAGTTGGCAGTACTGCGCGTGGAACGTGCTGCCAAAGAGGGGGATATTACCACAACCAGCATCATCGCCCCAAGCCAGGTAAATTGATAGCAACTGAGGAGGTGAATTTGGAGCTTGTTGTGAGGGAGCAGATGTGGTGCCTCCAGAGGAGAGGAGGAGGGCGAGAGAGCAAGGTCCATCATTAACTTCTCCACTGGATGACAGTGTCAACAGAAAATAACAAGAAGCCACTGACAAATGTGAGTGTGTGTGGCAGGAAGTGAAGAAAACCCAGGGCATGAAAATGGCGCACGTCTCAGTGTCACGTCCTTATTTCCAGTGGGTTGAGATGATGTGCTGGAGGAGCTCAGCCGCAGTGTTCAAACTGGACGTGAGCTCTCCTGTGGACCAGGGTCCTTCCCACCCGCCACAGCATCCCCACGACATCCCAGAGACTGGGATGTCACCTCAACTCCCAGCCTGGAGCCGTGGCTGGGGCGAGAGCCTCACCGAGGCCGGGGTAAAGCCCCAAACCAGGGATAGCTACGGGGAGTTTGGGGTGCTGGAAATGGGAAGAGCTGACCGACGGCTGTCCCGGCTCCCCCAGCCCGTGCCGTGTCCGCAGGGACGGACTGCCCGGGGGCTGCCCCGGGGGCAGGAGCAGGCAGCCCGCTGAGCCGCAACCGGCCCCGGGCGCAGCGGGACGCTTCACCCGGCGGGAGCAGGCCGGGCGCGGCGGGGGGTGGGGGTGAAGGCTGCCCCCCCCCCCTTCCCCTCCCCTCCCCTCCCCGCCAGCGCCGGGAGGCTGCGTCGGGGGCCGCTTTCCAGAGAATACGGTAAACATGTCCGCATCACGTGTGGCCGCCTCCCGCCGGCCGCGGCGCGGGGGACCGGCCGAGGGGAGGGGCGGGACGGGACACCGCGCTCCGCAGCCCCGGCGGAGCGGGGACACTTTAAGAGGCCGCCGGGCGCCGCCGCCTCGCCCTGCCCGGCCCGGCGGAGAGGATGCCCGCGGCGCGGTAGGGCGGGCAGCTCCGGCACCATGGGGCTGTGCTACAGCCTGCGCTCCCGCCTGGCCGCCGCGCACCCCTCCGCACCCTACGGCGGCCGTGCCGAGGCGGACATCCCCCCTTCCGCGGCGGCGGGGGAGCACGGAGACCCGCAGGTGCGGCACCGGCTGCGGCAGGACCTGCTGGCCAAGGAGCGGGCGGACAAGAAGCGGAGCAAGAGCATCGACAAGACGCTGAAGGCGGAGAAGCGGGAGTACAAGCAGACGCATCGGCTGCTGCTGCTGGGTGAGCGAGGGCGGCAGCGGGGCGGCACGGCCCGGCACGGCCCGGCAGGTGCGGGGCGGCCCGGAAGCCGCTGTCAGCGCCGGTGCCCGGCGGCCCCGCGCTCGCGGAGTGGGCGGCGGCC
>VXBL01006671.1:3800289-3828169 GCA_013400195.1 Aramus guarauna | reverse complement strand
ATGCCCGCGGCGCGGTAGGGCGGGCAGCTCCGGCACCATGGGGCTGTGCTACAGCCTGCGCTCCCGCCTGGCCGCCGCGCACCCCTCCGCACCCTACGGCGGCCGTGCCGAGGCGGACATCCCCCCTTCCGCGGCGGCGGGGGAGCACGGAGACCCGCAGGTGCGGCACCGGCTGCGGCAGGACCTGCTGGCCAAGGAGCGGGCGGACAAGAAGCGGAGCAAGAGCATCGACAAGACGCTGAAGGCGGAGAAGCGGGAGTACNCGCTGCCGCGGGGGCTCGGGGCTCGGGGGGGGGCCGTGCCCGCCGCTGTCGCGGTGGTGGGAGGTTGTAGCCAGCCCGGTGCAGCGGCAGCTCCTCACCCCTCTGAACCGTGCCCGGTCCCCACAGAGGCGCTGTGCCCGCTTTCCCCCCAATTAGTTGTTGCCGTAAAACCACTCGCCGGGACCGCAGGAGAAGGAGAGTTCATTGAGCTGGTGCGATTTTTCTGTAAGCAGAAAGCTTGAGTTTTTCTGTGTGTGTTATTTTTTTTGCTGTCGCCTTCTCCGCCTCCCAAAATACAAAGTGGGGAAGTTTCGGCCTCCAAGGCTGAGGCTTGTTTAGTTCACCGCTGCCTTGCACTCCCTTGCACTAGCACCTGCCTCTCACCTCTGCCCCTGGGCTGTGCAGGGCTCCCGGGCGGGAGATGCTCCGGCACTGGGCTCCCTTCCTGCGGGAAGTCCTCGGGAAAGGCACCTTCTCTTGATCCGCTTGTGTTGTGTGATGTCTGAGCTCGTATGGTATGTGACCCCAACACAAATGGCCGTAAAAGTCATGTATTGACCTTCAGGTAAGTCAAAGGGGTTTGGAAATGTTTCCGCTCCCCCTTCTCCCAGCTCAGGGCAGGTGGAACACGGATTATTGAACATCGTGGAATAATAGGGAATGTTTTCAAATGTCTGCAAATGACTTGAGAGCCTCCTACCCCCTGAGGCGTGTGTGGTACCGCATGTCATAAATGGCAAGATTTGGCCCTAATCTTTTTGGTATATGTTTGTAGCCTGTGATAGAGGAGCTGAATTCTAAGGAGCTTTAGAAAACAATATTGGAGATGGTTTTCTGGGTCTTAGTGGTAAAAATTTTTATTCTAGAACTACAGCTTCTTTTGATGTGGTTGTGGCTGTACTGATGTTAGTCTGTACACATAAAGGTGTACTTTCTTCTTGTGAGAAGGGAGTTGAGCAATGCTTGTGTAAAGACTAGCGCTTGTGTGCTGTGACTGTACTGGTAAGAAATCACACCTCTAACCATCGTGGCTTTCCGATGCATAGCGTAGGCTATGCTGTAGCTATTTTACGGTTCGGGTTGAGTTGGTTTGGTTTTTTTTTAAATGTATTTTGAGTTTGTTCTGTAGTGAACAAATGCTTGAAGAAGGAGCTGCGAGAATTGGTTTTCTTTGTAGACTAAATAGGAAAAAACCTAACCAAACAGTAGGGCTAATTTTGATGTTAATCTGCAAGCCTTTAAGTCATAAAGGCTGTCTGATAGGCTTCTGTGTCTGCAGTAGGCACTATTGCAGTTGCCTGGTTTTTAATATTGCCTGTAACGTGTTGTGCCACAGAACTGGTTTTTGCAGAAATGATATTAAACATTGAGTGGGTTAAGCAACACATCTTACTGGTTTAAAATTATCTGTGCTGAAGCCAACAGAGAGAGCATTCTTTGTCAAAGTACTGATTTATAAATCTGATGGATATGAGTCAGTGTTATGCTGGCAGTGGTTTATTATATTTCAGCCTGTACTTGAATAGCAGGAAGTCGCTTTTTGGCCCTCTTGTAAATCTTGGGATGCCTGAGAGACCCATTTCCCTGCTCCTTGCACAGAGACTGACAGTTTTCCAGTTAGCTTCCTTCCCTTGCTGCTTCTCCTCTGCATCCCGCTCTCACTGTTACTTTGAGAATATTCTGGTTCTGAACTGGAATAAGAAGTTTGGGGTATATTTGGTTACACTTTATGTGCAGGTGCTGCCACAGCTGAGCGACTCTGTGCTGAGACCTCGGCCAGATGCTTATGGATTGCACGTGCGAATAGCGCAGGACAGTAATATTGAATGAGGAGCTTTTAGCGGGGATTTAAAGCTGTGACTGGGTTCTTCTGCCCAGGAATGGAGTTGGGGGGGGGCACAGGACACGACTGAAGAAGTGTAGAGCCAGGGATGTCTCTGCACTTGGGGTAAGGCTCAATGGCAAAAGCTGCAGTAGGTACTCATGGGTTCTTGTGCTACCAACGTTTTAGGCTGATGCGCTCCTGCAGGAGCGTATCGCTGACGTGGACAGCAAAGGACACCACAGGCGGCTGCTCTTTCTTTGAGAGTAACGGAATTTAAATGAAAACTGCAGTGATGCTTCAGGTCTGGTCTGTCCCCAAGACTAAGTTATTTTTAACATACGGCTACATTAGCTGATATACTTTAAGGGGCCGGAAAGTTGTCCTGCAAATCTGGAGTGTTTCCCCTTACCGTGTGCTCGGTTGTACAGACCGAGGGCGTGCTCTCGCAGGAGCCTGTGCCTGCGTGCGTTTTGGGGTTGTAGTGTGTATAACACACCTCACAGTTGTAAGCTCTAGTCTGTTACTCAGGTTAGTGCTCTTTAGCACAACTGATACTTAGGTTCCTGTGCTGCAGTTCCTCTTGTGGAAGAAGTTCCTCACTTTATTGGAGTGCTCAGGGATGTGCAGTGCATGGGTGTAGTCCCTCAGTGGACATCTGTATGTCCTGTTACTTGATTTTAGGTCTTTTTCATAATTTTTTGTAGTTACTTTTCATCACCACAGATATAGAAGGTAAATTCCTGATTCCTGAAACCTCTCTTAATTTTAGTAGAGCAAAGATCTTACATCTGCTCTACTTTTGAAGCAGTAATCTGACTTTGTACTTGCAGTAGAGTAGGTTTTTTGCTTTGTTTTTGTGAAAGGAAAATGCAAAATCCGGCGTAATCTCATTGGATTTTGTTTAGCATACTGTACAAGTCACAACTTCCAGATTACAATTGTTGTTATGTTGGCAACATAGTGTGAGTTCAAGGTTACTACTGGGTATTGGAGGGTGATTTTCAGTGCACGGGGGTTGTTTTTCGTTTGAGAACAATCCTGTCTCTGAAATTGAAAGTGTGCGCTTATGGGGGAAAGGTTTTTTAACTTCACTGTAAACCAATTCCATTCTGCGTGTGCTTCCTCACTGGTGACTGTAATGTGGGTCTTTATCTTTNTTTCGGGAGTTAAATGTTTGTCTTTTTTTTTTTTTTTTTTTTTTTTTTTTTTAAGACTTTAAAGTCTAATTCATCTTACAAAAATAAATGGAAACAAGTAGTAGTTGTAGTTCTGCCTGAGGGCTTTTAATGCTTTTGGTCAGTTAGTATTTTCCAACAAAACCCCACTCTGTCTGAAACTGCTGCTCAGCTCTCCTGGTGTCCGTGCTGCCTTACCATGACCTCACTCCTCGGCGGTGACCTGGTTTGCGGGAGGAGAGTGAACTTGGGCTGGTCTCCTCTGGGTGCTTTGCCAACCTCTGTGTGCTTAGGGTTTTTACTCTCTCCGGCAGAACTCTTACCTGTGTAAAAAAGTACTTGTAGGTTATTCCCATACTGAAAAGGAAACGTGGATATCAATATACCGATATAGATGTATGCACTTGTCATCTTAAGTATTTATATTAAAGTACAATATCATAATGGCCATTCTGAATCTTACCTACATCAGTGCTTAAGTAGAAATGCTTCTAACAGAAATATTTATATTGGTACAAATATGAATATAGGGCATGCAAATTTGAAGTTTTAATAGGGGGAATATATTATACAGGAAGAAAAACATACTTTAAAAAGCTAGGAAATATCAGCGTGAAGACTAACCACAGTCACCCTCTCTGTGTGTACGCTGTATGGTCAGCCCCTCCATACCATATAATTAAAGACTGTCTTGTATGGTTTACATTGTATTTTTTTTCCACAGGGCTGGTACTTCATTCAGGGCACAAGATGGATGTTGTGCAGTGAATGAGCAGCCATTCAATATTCTTATCCTCCTCATACAATGTGTCACCCTGTGCCCTATTTACGACACACCATCCATACCCCGTACTGAATAAAGGACTGTTGAACTCCTCGCGGGCTTCCCTGTAGTACTGATCGCTGCAGGGACTGAGTGTTTCACAAATGTCAGTGCACGGCACTGCTGTGAAATGAGGTGGCATCGCTCTCCTCCTTTGTGGATGCCGGAGAGGGAAATGCCACCAAAGACTAAACCTAAAATTGTCCAAAGATATCACTGATTTTTAATGCCCGGTCTTTGCCTAATGCTATTTTTTCTCTGTAGCTTTTTTTTTTTTTATAAAGTACCACTTCATGTGTTTAGAGCACAGACATCATGGTTGTGAACACTCAGCACTTTTGCAACATGAGCTTTAGATGCTCTGAAGTGCAACCCAGGCAGCCAGAAGCGCCTGCTATGAAGCTGCGTGCTGCTCGGTCGGCCACGGCAGCTCTGCAGCAGGATGAAGCTGGTCTGGTTCTCCAGGGCAGCATTTAATCCCTCAAGATATCCTTTCTCTTGTTGTGATTCCCTATCTTGCTTGCTTACAGCAGGGTGGTTATCCTGATGCTGCTTCTCTCGGGGATCAGCGGGTGGGGAGGGGAAGAGACCCCATTATAAAGACAGCCATATGCTCAAGCACTTGATGAAATTCCGTCTCACAGGAGCTTGTCCCTGTTGACGATAGTTTCATTCACTTACAACCAATTTGGTTTTTGTGCCCCGTATATTGTGAGCTAGAAGAGGGGGCATACACTCTGCAGAAAAGCAGATGATCCTTATTAGAAGATTCTGTGAAAGACGTGCAGAACAGAGTAGACTAAAAACGTAGAGGGAATCTTTATCCTGGCACTTCCTAATTCTTGAGAACAAGATTTTTGCCACTGAGTATCTCATACCAAGCTGGTATTTAATTTCCCCTTTAAGAAAAGCAGGAATAGGAAAACCAACTAATCCTGGGTTCGACCCTAAGGGATGCTTGCGATGGGAGCATCCTGTGCTGGGCTGCTCTGCTGCACAACCCGCCCCCCCCGCAGGCTGCGATAGCGGCTGGCAGGGCAGCACCACAGGGTTGTTCTCCAAACGGCCTGTCATTAGTGGTGAAGGAGCGACAGTATTTTCCAATCGGGTTCCCAGTAATTACCAGATACTACAAGAACACTTGGACACGGGAATCTCTGTGGTTTCAGTCTGCCCAGTAGTTTCCAGTGCAGACATGACGATCCTGCTGTGGACACCAGGAGGTGGTATGCTAATTATGGGTCTTCCTTTACGATGAGGGACCTCTGCAAGACGAGTCCCACTGCGTTCCCACTGCTGTACGCAAAATGTGCTCTATGGCATAGGGTGCTGCCTGTTCAGTTGGTAAACGGAGATCTTCTGGCGCTGGAGCATGTTCACCCGGAACAAAAATACCTGGAAATCTTTGCAAACGTACACAAGGCTTTACCCAGTGTGCAAGCAATGGTGGCTCCAGGTCCTGTGATGTGATTTGGTGAATGTTTGCCGAACCTCAGAGCAATGTAGTGTCTTCAGTACTGGTGCCTCTATACTTTAGATCGCTTAGTAAGATAGTTTCATTCCTGCTCCTGTTTTAAAATTTCATAGAAAGGAGACAGGTAAGCTACTCATCATTCCCCACTTCTTTTCTTTGTTTTGGGTTGGGTCTTTTGGTTGTTGTGTTGGGGTTTTTTTTGAGCTCTTGACCTTGACTTTTCACTTTTTTCCTGTATCACCTCCACGTAAACAGTAAAATCATTAGCCTCAGGCAGACACATGGTGTGGAGAGCTTCAGCCAGCGTATTTGAAGTTTGCCAAAGTTTGAGCTGCTTCAAAGAGGGTCCGGTGATGGAAGGTGTCAGGAAGCCTACGGCAGCGCTGCTGTGACAGAGTTGTGATGAAGGGCTGCTGATGGATGGCGTACTGTATCGGTGTGAGGATGATGCTCTCTGTATAGAGATCCAAACTGCGAAATAATTACTTTCACAGTTACAGCCAATGCTGAAGGGATGCTCTGTACACGTGTAACCACGGATTTTTGTGGGAAGGGGTGAGTAATCTGGGGGATTCCCTGATCCCTAGCACCAACCACAGCTGCGCGGTCACAGCGGCATAGATGTACATCATCTCGCCCCTTCCCCAGCATATGTGCAATAGCTGTGTTAGTAATTTGCAGTAATTTGTATTTTTACTCAGAAATGCTTGGTGGGATAAAGATCATCATCCATCACTCTACAGAGGATGCATTTATGGTAACCATGGACCTAATTTCAGAGTTATCAGACTTTTTTAAAGTGCCTCATGATTTTAAAACTCCACTCTAATGATGCTCTCTTTTTGACTACTGCTTTTTAGCTGTTTGTTCCGTTTCTGTTATTCTGAGGGAAGGTAGCAGCTTTTCCTTTCCTCTGGTGGAAAGAACGGCTGTGGCACCTACTGGCATCTCAAGTAGTGAGTGAAACCACCGTGGTTTTTGCCTGCAAGAAGTTAAGACTCACCAAACACACAACTTGACTGGAGTCAGAAGTTTGTTACTAGGGCAGCTGCGTCCTGTGAATTTTTTCTTTGGGAATGGGAAGAGGGTTTTCAGGTGTGAATGGGTGGCCAGACTTGAAAGGAAGATGCAAACTTGTGGAAATCTATTTATAGCATCTGTTTACAAAGAAGTCACCTGCTGAGCACCATATCAATTAAATGGTGGCGCTTAGGTCTCACTTGTGCTGTTATATTTTTAACTAGTGGCTGGTGTGGTAGGCTCTAAATGCTGCTGGTTTAGGTGCAACAGGGCTGGCAGAAGCTTGTCATCCTATTGCTCAGTCAGCACCGTCTGTTCCCAGAGCAGGCAAAATGTCTTGATTGCTTCTGTGCAACTGTTGGCTCCTTTCTGCACTGGGACATCTTCAGTTGAACTGTCTCCTGGGCAGGGGTTTCTCTAGATCTGGCAGTGTCATGGCTGGGAATAGCTGATGGAAAGGACCAGCAGTGAAGAAATGAGAGGGAGGAGGATTGAACCTGACCTGGTGCTGCTTATAAGAAAAATTACTTTGGAAATGAAGAAAATAAAGGAATAGAGAAAGAAGAGAGAGGAGACCAAGTGCCTTACTGTTACTTAGAGTTCAAACTTCACTGCTGTAATAAAGTACAAGCAAACTCCTTCCGTCTGAATCGTGAGGCACTTGTGAAGTTTTTGGAGCTGCCTACAACAATGTGGTTCAAATTCTCTCATGTTTCTCAGCATTTATCTCCAATGTACGTGTTGGAGCTGTGCTTGTGTTATCGTATGCTGCCTTAAAGAGGTGTCTGGGGCAGCTCTGACAGGTCCCTGAAGGTAGAATATCTGGACTACAGAGAAATTGTGTTTTCCTTCCTTGGCTTGGGTGAAAACCCTGCAGTCAGGGTTAGGGAAGTGGCTGCCTGCTATAACCACTCTGGTTTTCATACTTGATTTCTACCCCTGTGTTGGTTTTGGGTTTTTTTTTTTTGTTAGAATAATAATTCCCCATTAACCCTTGTTCTTCATATAGCTTCCTTGGGAAGGAGAGATGAGAGAGACTCAAAAGACATGTAGAATGCCATCCCACCTTGACTCCAAATACACACTACACGTTCATGGTCATGCCTGTCTTTATTCCTGCAAAAGTTTCAACGTAAAACCAGAAGGGCAGATGTGTGTTAGCCTGTTAGTCTGCCGATAGCGCTGCTGAAACTACGTGGCTGATGTTTGAATTCTTCAAGTATTGAATTTTTCAAGTATTATTGCTAAAAGTGTTTGTACTAGCTGGTGGTTGGTTCATGTTCTCCTTTCGCATCTCCTGTAACCTTAAGAGACTTTTTCCAGAAATCACTGAATGTTGTTTTTTTTCCCTTTGAGTGTTTCTCACAAATAATTAATCACTTCAACATACTGTTCAGCAGGGTTGGACCTTATAGCAGAAGAGAGAGATACCGGCGCATCCATCCTGGCTATAGCATTTCAATCTAAAGGGTGGCCTTCATGGTATTTGCATGCGCTAAACCTTGTTGCTCTATGCCTAGGTGAGCTTACATGGAAACATGGGCCACCTTTGCTTAAAATTTTGGTGCCTCTCCAGTGCTGTCTGCCCTTGAACAGTCTCATGCAGGCAATACCTCGGCCTCTGGAGCTCCGCTTGTGCACGGGCACATAGCGAGATGCTGCAAAGTGCGTTAGCCAGCAATCCTAGCTTGATAAAAACCTGTAGTGTCAGAAAAAAGGGATTAATAGTCATCCCAACTGAAACGTGGATAGTTTCTTTATGACCATTTTGTGTGCTATGGATACCCATGCATTTCCATAAGGTGCGCTCACGTTCATTGAGGAAACACCTTGAAGAGCACAGTTAGTTCTAACCGCACGCAGTTCTCCCTGGCTCCCTTAAATTTGGGAGTGTGCTTATTCACAAATATGTGTGATTTCATTGAATTTCCTTCTAATTGCTATAATTTAGAAAAGGCAAGAGAAAAAAAAAAAAGCTTGGCAGTTCCCTGGAGTGAGGATGTTTGCCCAGTTACCAGGCATATAAATCAATTATACTTTAGATGTTCAGACCTGGAGGTTGTGTCTCAAGAAGGGAATGTGAACTCCATGACTTATTCTCATTGTTCCCCTGGTCAATGAAGCATTTGAGGAACAAGTCACGGTATGCTTTATAAATAGCTCAGCTGAAGTTTTCTTTACTTCCTCTAATGTGTTCCCTCTACAACGAAAATCCACTGTATCTGTCTCTGAGCAGTGTTTGGTATGATTTCCATGTCACCTAAATGGAAAAAAAAAATATATTCTCTCTATTGAGGAACATGGGCTGGGTGGAGAGGCAGAGGGTGTTAAACAGACATCAGAAAGTCGCACCTATTTATTTTGCCCACTGAAGGAAGTGGATGCTGAGGAGGATGGGTCAGTTCCTAACGGGGAACGAGATGCAGTTTCACAACCTACAATCTTGCTCTGTTTAGCCACTTCAGTCTCCGCTGCAGTGTGTTGGAAGGTGGGGGGGGGAGTGCTGAAATTCCTAGGAAAACCCAGATAAATACTGATTCAAATTGGAGGGAGACTTAGGTGTGTGTGTGGGGGGTGTTCTCCAACTGAAGGACTATCCCTTTGCATATCAAGATCATAGACAACCCACCAACCAACCAAACCTGGTGCCTCCCAGCCCCTGGTCGTGTCCATCCCGAAGGCTGAGCTGGGCACTAGGCTGTCAGCGTATTCAGCACTATTTTCAGAAACCAAATCCACACGTTTCTACCCCAGTGGAGCTTCACACAGGTTTGTTTGTGCACAGCAATGCCGCCACGACCTCATGACTTTGACCTCAAGGAAGTATATCGGGTTCAGTGGAAAAACAAATGAAGGGAAGGCCCCAGCCCTCGCCCATCCCGTGCGTGTGCCCTGCGCGGGGATGGCATTTGTCACAGCCCCAGCGGAGAGGAGCCCGGGGAGCTGCTTGTGGAGATGTCTCCTGCTCCTTCCCCTCAACCGAAGGTGATTTATGTGTAAGGAGGAGTTCTGCCAGTGTGACTGGAAAAGTGGGTTTATATGAATTTTCGTGGAAGAGGCTTGGGCTTTAAAGCACGATTTCAGATGCGATCGGAGAGTTTTCTTGTGGGGGGTGTTATGCACCTGCCCTGGGCTGTCCTGCGATCCCACCCCTGCGTCCCAGCACTTCCCCCATCTGCTACCACAGGCTTCCTCCGCGTTAAATTATAGGAACACTAACCCAAAATAAGTTGCTTTTACAAATCTAAGCCTTGCATTTCGGGAGCATTCATTGGATTTTGAAATTCAGTGGTATCTCAACCGAGTGCTGAGTCTGACCACCCAAGAGCAGGTTGCATTGCAGAGGAGCTTGTAGGGCGTCGTGCGCGTGTGCTGCTCCCCTGGGCCATTCAGCGCCGGTCAGGGCAGGCAGAAACGTGAGCCTGAACGATAATTTGTTCCTGTCACGTAGCAGAGATTTTAGATTTCACTGATATGCTGAAACAATTCGGGTCGTGGTCTTGCTAGTGATGAATGTGTGCTGTGTGCCAGCATGTGCAGGAACCAAAGGCTGGTGGAAGGGATTCTCCAGGCTCCAGCTCTACTTTTGTTTATAGGAAAGTTGTAAAGCTTTACATCACGGACTAGTTGGCATATGTTTGTGGAGAGCCCAGCTCTGTTTTCTCATCATTGCAAATCAAAACAACCTCAGAACTACATTTTTACTGTTACTCTAAGTGTCCTTTTTCTTTTTGTCAAGACAAAAATAGCAGACTACCCCAGGGATCAGGCTGTCTTCTTCATCTGTGTTGAGACTGAAGAGGCTCCATCTTTGCATGATGAAAGGAGCTGTGAGGCAGTGCAACTACTAGCCTCACACCTGCTGGTTGAGTAAGTGAGGAGTAGCTAGAGGTTTGACTCCAGCGTACGGGTGAGTGCCCCAGCCGATGCCTGTGCTACGTGTCTGGGAACCTTCAGAGGGCACAGCTGCCATCTCCAAGGAAGCTATGTTTAGTGTTACTTTGAGCTTCAAATCTTGCCTTGCACTGTAGGAGACAAGTTTTAGGCATCGAAGCAAGGCGACCGCTTTGCCTTTGTCCTTTCTGACTCTCTGATCTTGCTGATGACAGTTTGACTGGGAGACAGACGACTGTGCAATCCTGTCGCTCGCTTTCTCAGAGTTCATGAGCTGTGCTGGCTTCTTGGCGGAGATAACGAACAGGTTTGAGTCCACACAGCCTGGAGCACGGAGGGCCCGTAGTGGAAACCTCCAGCTGTCTTGCTTGTCTGTCCCCGAGCTATTACAGACCGTGACTGCCCCGTGGCAGTGCCCGGAGAGCGGCTCCGGTCCCCCGGGGTGTGCAGGGCAAGGAGCTCGAGCTGTGCCGGGGAGATGCTGATGGGGGAAAAAACAAACAAACAAACAAAAAACCACTTCGTAGGGTTTGTCCTTCTCTTTCTCAGTGACACCCTCATCACGTGTTACACCACAACTTCTTCCTCTTCTCCTCCCCACCCGCCTACCGAACAAAATTCTTAGTATGTGGGCTTTATTTGTTTGGGTTTGCATTTTTTCTGGTTGTCTTCCATACTGAAATCTCAGGATCGCTGGTCAGCCAGGAGGGTTTCTGAAGCGCCGGGGATTTGTGGGACTGGGACTGTGCAAGGGGAGGAAATGAAGACACTGAGGAGAAGGGCACGCTATTGTGAGCTGAAAATCTGCATTCAGATTTTGTTTTTTGAAAATACCAGTGAAAACTGTCTGCTTGGAAGAAAAATACTGCATAAAATACTCTCGATGCTTTCCCTGCCTTATCTCCACACAGGAAATTCACAATTTGATGGACCCGATTTTTCTCTGGTGATTAAAAACATGTAACAAATACCTTTTAGACTGTAAAAGCTGAAAGATATTTTCTCCTCCAAGCCTGATTCCCCAACATTACCTGTGCTCTCGTCTCTCTCAGCTTCTGGGAAGTTTAATCCCTCCTCTGTAGCAGTTTGTGGTTTTAGACGGTGAGTGGTGAAGGACTTGATTTGCAGATATTTCAGAAGAAAATGTATTTGTTTTTAAAAACACTTCAAATACTCACGAGGAAAATACTCCTTCTTGTCTTTTTTTCCCCAAAAATGGAGATAAAATTTTATTGGATAGTCCTTAAACATGCATATCCAAAAGTGCCACGTGCACTGCCTCTGGAAAGTCAGAAGCGATCTGCTGTTTGATTAGCAAACAGATGAAATGGGTGAAATTTCTTTCTTGGCCTTTGGATCAAACCAGGAGTTTCAGCCTTGCAGGCTCCATCGCATCCCGGCGATTTCAATGGGATTATTCACACGAGCGAGGGCAGCGTCGGCCGCGGGAACCGTGAGTCACCTGCGTGCTGCCGTCCCGTCAGCGAGGGGACAGCGCTCCATCCCCCGGACGAAGTAACGGGGACACACCGTGAAGTCGTGCTTAATTCATTTCGGTGCAGAACCAGCCAGTTTAGCCAAAGTATCACTATCAAGCCCAAATCGTAGTTTTACTGTATAAAGAAATTTAAGAAGATGTTGTTTGACACTTTTTCTGCCATCGCACAATTCTGTATTGGGTTTGAGAATCTGTTGCTCCTAGCAGAGGTCTAAGCAAAAACTAAATACTGCGAAGATATTTACCATTCAGGCGTATTTTGGGAGGGGGATGAGGAAAGGCCTGATAAGTTATGTAGTTGACCGCATGTAGTTAAAAATATTATTTGGAATATAAACTTCCTTGTCTGAAGACCAGCTTTATGCACGAAGTCAAAAAGCACAAAAAGCAGTTCTCCTCCTGGCCTCCATAAGTATACCTTAATGCTGCTGAATCCTGGAAATTATGCAGGGCATGCTTTTTAAATGTTGATTTTGACTTCTTGCCTGGGACCAAGTGTAAAGTCTTTCCAAGGAAATACTTAGAAGACTTGCTATGAAACCCAAAAGCTGCTGCCAAACCTTAGTTTTTAGAAAGGGAGTAGGGGGCAATCCAGACTGTTAAAAACTTCCAGTTGTTTGTAATTAAATCCACTTCTTCTGTGCACAATAAACATATACTTAGAAAAAGATCATTTTACATAATACTTACGTGGTTTACTGCTGCTCTTCAGCTGCTAAAAATCAAGCAGTAGGTCTGCTATTTTAGTCTGGAAAGGTTACTGGAAGCTGGGAAGCCAGGGCTGATGCAGCTGTGCCACCGCAGTGGCACGTATCCATGTATCCAGCGGTGACATGCAACTCAAGCCAGGGAATCCTTTTCTCATCATGAACCATCTTTCCCACCTCTAGCTGAAGTTTGTTTTGGATTGACAGGGATGGGAATGAAGAGGAGATAAAAATATCCCGTCCGCATGTCCCTCCTCGCCAGCAGCAGCACCGCTCGTGGCTTCGGTAGGAGCTATGGGATTGCGGGAACTTCTCATCGCAATGCTTGCTGCTTTGAGGGCTGGCGGGAGGCAGGACCGCTAAATCCTCACCGCTCTTCCCACCCTGAGCTTGGTCTGCCACGGTTCATTCAAGATCGTTTCAAGACCACTGCCGTTGTTCGTCTGGAGGGATGGGACATGTGGGGTAGAACCACCAGCAGCTCTTGCTGACCGCTGCTCCTCTTCCCAGCCAGCGTTCAGGAGATGCCCCTGGGGCTGAAGCAGCTGGTAGGTTTGTCAGAAAGCCCAGCACAGACAAGACCTTGCGAGGGAACAAAGAGGCCAAAGCTTGAGTGAGACTTTGAACCCCCTTGTGCGGAGAAGGGATGCCACCAGGCTGAGGCAATGGGACAGGTTCGTGATGCCTCTGCTTATGTTCTGGAGGAGGGAGTCGGTTCAGGCTCCAGAGCAGTGTGTCTCTTGTCTTCTGTCAGTACGGCCATCACCTCCAGTTTTGTTGTTATTGTTGCTAAAGATCGAATTCTGTTTGTGTATATACATGTTCGTGTATATACACGCTTTCAGGTAGGCACCTTGATTTTGCCAAGAAAAATGGCAAAGAAATTTCTGATTTTCGGTTAATGAAGTTGCTTATAAATCCAGAACTCCTCCCGTTGTTCTTTATGTGCTGTTTGCTACCCGTGCAGACACGTGGCCCTACCCAGGAGCTCGAAGGGGGGCTGAAGGCTGCTCCCACCCATGCTGGGCTAAAGCTGCCAGAGTCCTGCCCGGTGCCTGGGACAGTCCTTAGACCTCTCGCAGGTGGCAGCACTAGCTGGGGAGGGGACAGGAGGCGGCTGCTTATGTGCATGAAAGCCATCTGTTGTGCGGTTGTTTGGGTTTTGGTTTGTTTTTGTTTTTTAAAAAAGCAACAAAACACTTTGTTTTAACTCTTATGACTCTGCCAGTCCCACTGGGATTCCCAGTCTTGTGGCAAAGGGGCAAGAATCCTGCTTTGGTGCAGAATGCACTCCAGCCTGCGTGCGTGTTTATCCGGGAGGTAAATTTTGCTTTTACCCTTGGCAAGGGAGGGAATTTTTTGTAGGATGGCGCGAAGAAATTGTCAGTTGTTACTAGGCAGGTTGCAGGAGCCTGTGGGTGCTGTGAGACAACAGAAACAAGGCATGGAAAGAGCAGCAAGGAGCAGCTGAGGGGTATTACCTAGTAAGTGACATAAGAGAAATCATGAAGCCTTGCAGAGCAGATTTGTTAGGATTTGAGATGAAAATCCCCGTTGTTTCCTCAGATTATCTCCCAGCATATGGCAGAGAATGTAACAGAGATATAGAATTAGCTGCTAATGATCTGGACACCTCTTGAAAACATACGTTTGTAGTCCTGCATAACCGCGTGCCGTTTAATTCGGCTGAAATCCGGATTACTCAACAGTCAATGCGGTGACCCAGACAGCGTTGGCCGGAGAGGCGGCGTGGGGAGCTGCGGTCACCTTTTCGGCCAACCCAGTACGTCTCCCTTGCACCCTGGCACAGCCCTGCTTATTGCTTGCGGGTGGGCAATGTTCGTTTGTGGTTTCTGTAGAGGATGACTTATTGATAGCTTTCTGTGGCTAACGATGCTGCAGTTGAGGAGAAGTGTGCTCACGGGTTTAGGTGTGACGGGCCTGGCTTTTGGAGGCAGAGGTGTGTCCTTAGCGATGGGTGTTTGTTTCTTAGCTGATGCCTGGCTGATACCCACGCGTATGTGACAGCGTGTTGTCACACCTTGCGCTGGCTGTGGAGGAGTGCAGGGCATTTGAGCAAGCCATATAGGAATAGAGGACTTCATGCCTACTTTTAATACCAAACTGTAATTCAGATTTTTACATGTACGACGTTAGACAATTCAACACCATTCCAACAGGAAGGGGTTTGTTCAGTTTTTACCAAGTCTTTGTTTAAGGCTATTTAGCTGGTCCTTATTAAAACCTTGAGCATCTGCCTGTAAGCCACGTATGCTGAACTCCGTGTCCCCGTTCACAGGTTACGGGCCGGCTGGATGAAGTGAATGGAGTCTCGTACTGTGGAGAAGAGAGGAGGGAAGCTGTGTCTGCTCGCACCACCCCTGGCAGCTCCTGCTTCCCCCAGGTTCTCCTCCCTGGGGCTGTCAGCTGGGGTGGTCACCAGCTTGTTCCTCCACGCGTGTTCAGCATGTCCTTAGAAAGACAGGGGTTGAGTTATGTGTGGTCTACAGCTTGTAGTCCTGTGAGAAGGGTGATGTCCCCTGAACCCCTGCTGATCTCCGTAGATGTTGTCCATGAGTAGTGTGTCTGCGGCTTGTCTACTCCATCTTGTTGTCCCTGTTGCTTTGCTTGCTGCTTTCCTAGCATGCTTTCCAGAGCTACAGTATGTCAGATCTGCTTTCAGAAAAATATGTTACCATACAATTGTGAACCTTTACCACTGACAGGATGCTTTCTAAAAACTCATCTCACTTTTATTTTAACAGATGTGCAATCAGAACCTCTTTTTCTACAGCTTCTTCTCTCTGGACTCTCAGTTCATTTTACAGCAGCTTCATTCAGAGCCTGTTCCCTTCCCTTCTGCTGTCACCAGTGCAAAAGTGGCACCTAGTGAACTTCTTGTCACTGCTGGGTTTGCTGTTGTCCTTTCTGTTGTTGTCTTACCTCAGAACTAACTCAGCTAAAGCAGTAAGTGCCTAAGTTCCTTTCTGATGCCTTAAACTCCTCTTCAGGTGCTCTGCATCTCACCCAGCGGTTTCCTACTCATGGCAATTGATGAGTTCATTGGTACCTCTTACCCTTCCGTGAATTTTTCTGGTAACTGTCTTCTACCACACGTGCCCAGAGCTGACCGGGACTTGACACTGCTGCACGGGCAAATGCCTAAACCAAACCTCCCTTTGCTACGTGTTTCCCATCAGGTGGTTTTGGTACGGCCGTACTCACCCTGGCTTTGAGCTGTTGTTCATACGTACCTGACTCATCCTCTCTGTTGTTTAAGGCCCTGAAGTTTCTAACTTAGGGATGTAGTTTCCCCTCGGTTCTCTTTGTGCACGTACCTAAGTCTTACTTGAGCAATCTGCTCCGATAATGTTCTCGCTATGCTTATATTTATTTATGTGCACAATAATGTTTCCCTAAGTCCCTTCATTTACTTACCTCAACTTGCATTATTGGAAAAGAACCTCCTGGAGTTGGAAGTCTTTATTGTTCCGGGGGGGAAAAAGTTTGTTAATTGTTGGTGCAGTTCATCTTTTTTCCACCCTTTCCTTCATGTTAAACTTCCTTTTGGGCTTAATCTTTTACTGCAAAAGCAAGACCTTACCCTCAACCTTTCTTTGTAAGTTAGATTCTTTTGACCTGGCATCATCTTTGTTAGAAAGCTTCACACACTGCAGTACAATAATATTTTTCTTGTGGTGCAACGAGCAGCACTGCAGATGCTGTTCCAGATGGGGTCATTTTTTCTCTAAATTAGCAACTGGTCTTAATAGGTATTTTCTGTGGCTTCCACGCTATGTGGTATTGCTTGAGTGAAAATGTAATTCCACTGAGAGATTTCAAGCCCAACTTTTGCTGGGCTTCCAGAAAAGATTTTTTAAAAATTCATTTGCACAGTCAAAGCAAGTTTGCTAACATACTGTGCTTGCGTTTGGAAGCTGCATCTTTAGAATCAGATTGAAAACAGGACTATTCTACGGTAGATTTTTCTCACAGAACAGAATTTTCATGCAGACTTATGTGTTAATGTAAGGGTTAAACTCTGGCAAATGTGTCTTGAAACAACTGAAATATTTCTTTGCATCAAGAACGGAAAGGCCAGTTCTCTGCCACTGGAGATACTACACTCATAAGGCTTCACCTCAGACTACTTAATTTTCTTTTATTTTAAAGTAATTATTTGCGAATGCAGTTTTAATTTGGACAACTTGCTTCCAAGTCCAACAGAGTCGTTTATTCACTTGAAACTTCCTTGGAGGGATGAAGAGGACTGTTTTATACAAACCAGCCATGGTGCAGACTCGCGAGCAAACTCCTTTGTGGTGGCTGCTTTAGCAAGATGTGAGTGGGCTCTTGGGAGCATTTGCTTGAGTTCTCCTTTGTCACAGACAATTGCACGAAAATGTGCTATAGGACATACTACAGCCTTAGGGTCGCAAGCACCTTCTTACAAACCTAAAGCCCTATGGATAAAAAATAGATCAAGAAGCCTCAAAAACTCAGGGTTTCTGAGAGCAGCTGGGGAAGTGATCAAGGGACCAGCGTGGACCCCCTGTGACAGGGAGATGAAATATGAGAGAGGGCCAAACGGAAAGACGGAGAACAAGAAACTCTGTTTTGTTTTACTTAAAAAAAACAAACAAACAACACCTGAATACCTTTGACAAAGACAAGTTGTGTAGTTCCATATAATCCTGAATGCTAAATTTTTTAACAGTTGCAACAGATCTAACTTGGTAATTGTCTTTCACTGGGGAATGACGAGTTCATCCATGTGACCCTGGAAAATGTTGGACACTGCTCGAGGTTTGTTCAGAAGGGAAGGCATTCAGTAACCTGACAGGTATATGGCCTGTGGGGTTTTTGGGTGGGTTTTTTTTCCCACCGCGCTTAACACCAAGGAAAGGTGCCCCTTAAAGAACCGGGAGGGTACAGGAACCCCGCACAGCGGAAGGATGCGGTTCGCAGTACAGATGGTTTTCCCTGAGTGAGTGGCAAGAATTATATCGGAGTGGCATACTGAAAAACCACAAATGTTGGCAATTGCAAGAAAAGGGAGAATTGGTCTTGTGCCACTGGTAGTCAGTACAGTGCCCAGATGTAGCTACTTTGTGCTTTGTTTTTGGTTTTTTAATCCTCAGGCTTCAAATAATCTTTTTTAATAATAATAAATAAGCTTTATTATTTACAACAATTTTGTACAAATGAGTCATTCTCGTTACATTGAATTGCTATTTGGTAATCCACATGATGGTGGAACTTTATTTTGACTGCTAGAAAGCTCTTACTTAGTTTTCAGAGTATCAGTTTCTAAACACTTGGATTTGATTTATTCCAGAGAAATTCTAAGATTTTTGAGTGGTTATTCACCTAATATCATTGGTATGGTCAATGGCTAACTATTAAACTTAAGCCTGTGCTGTTTCTAAGTCTTTTAAGATCTGCCTGCTGCTGTTGAGATGGAGAGTTTGCAGTTTGGTCCCATATTCTTCTCATAGCCCTGTGTCCATCCCAGCACATCCGTCCCGAGCTGTCAATGCACTCGGGCATTCCCTCTGCTAGGCAGCATTTTTTTTTAATGCTAAAACCAGAAAGACTGTTCCAATTTCTTTTAGAATTTCCTCAAGTGAAAGGCTCTGAACCAACTTCAAGCCTTGCCCTGCAGCATCGCGACGTCTGTGCTTTCGAGGATGGGCAGCTATTGTGCGGTTCGCGATTCACACGCTACGTTTCGGTGAATAGCCTGGTACAGGGTAGCGTGCTCCAGCCCGAGAGTGATCACAGCAAAAGGCGCTGGGCAAGACCTGATTCTGAGCAAGAATAGGTCTTTGTGTTTGTGCACTCGGAGTCGAGCACGTTTTGTGCTGGAGTAGGGAAGTGGCTCATCCTTTGAGGCTGGAGGCCTGTGAGATGCTGTTGGAGCTATTGTGTTTCAGGAGAGAAAGCGGGATTTTTGTGTAGCCCGAGTGGTAAAGCTGTGCCTGTGGGGTGGGAGGGATCCCTGCCAACTCCCCATGGGAACAAAGCCGGGAGTGCATTCACTTCTTAGGGCTGCGTGGGTGGTTTGGTTCAGTTGAGCTTTCCTGTGAAAATGTTGCAAGAAAAGTGCGTGTCTTGGTCATTAGGAATTTGTCTGTGCTGCATTATTAAATGAGATTTCTATTTATTACTTAACTTTATCCTCCACCTGCATCCCACTGTGCATAAAGAAAATCCTGCTGCTGTCACTTGGGAAGCAGCAGTTTTCCAGCGCTTCCCAAAATTCCCTCAAGAAGGAGATCATGTCACATCTGGCCCAGAAGCTCATGGAAAACCAGGTGTCTCAGCACAGCGAGTTCTGGGAGGGACCCTCACAGGCAGGAGCCGACCGCGGTGGCGAGGACAGTGCTGGGGGAAGGGGGCTTCTCCTGGCTCTGCTCGTGTCCGGTTGGGTTACCTCAAGTAGCCGCCAAACACTTCGGTTTTAATTAGTAAGAGATTCCAAATGCTGGCCGGCCCTGCTGGCAAGCTGGACCTTTCCATTTCTCAAGTGGGAGTGGTGTTCTTGGACCTTGAAAACCTCCAATATATTTTTGCCTCCTGTCCTTTGATTCAGGATTTGTTTGGTGGCACTTCCGTGGCCGTGGCTCTGATGACCGCAGCCCTTGTGTCGACCGAGACAGAGCTGCTCGCTGTCGATGGTTCCTGACTTTGTCTCTGCTGCCTAGATATGGTCTGATAGAGGTCCTAACGATTCTGTAAGTTATAAGTAGGAATAATTCTCAGTACAAAAGTTAATTAGGTGGATTTTTGTATTTCTCCAGCTGTCCTCTGTGCATATCTGTGGACAGATGAACGAGGACAATGCTATGCAGATCGCTTTGTCAGGTATTTCTTTTAATAGTTTGTCTGCAAAAGCAGATGTGTAGGATGAAACAGAAGGCTCCTACTTGCTCAATAAACATTTAAAAAGTTAGTTCTGGGCATATTTTAAGATAACTTTTCAATGGAAAATAACTGACTGAACCTACCATGGTAGTGTTTCCAGTGAACTAAATGTGGTATAAAGTGCACATTTGCATTGCTTTTTATAGCTCAGGGGGTCTCATCTTAAAGGGGTTTTAATAGGTGCCAAATGTTCTTGATATCTGTCAAGGTCAATTATAGATGAGATTTTTTATTTTTTTTTTATGGAGCAGGAAACATGAAGCATCTTACTGGAATTGTTCCTAGAAGGCTTGAACTTAGCAGATGCATGAGGTTTTTGTATGTCTTGGTAAAACGTTAAGTCTGAAGCTCAGCAAATTACTATGCTGGCTGTTAACAGAAGATTCCAGCTATGCTGGTTTGGCCGGAAAAGCTATGAGATTGAAAGATTTCCAGCCTTCCAACTGGAGATCTCCTGGTAACTGATCCCAGGGAGCAGCTCAGCTCTCGGTCTGCCCGCCGCTGTCTCTGGTCGTGTTGAGCCTTCTCGAGGGCTTCAGCAAGCCAAAATTTAAGGGTAAAATGTGCTGCTCTGGTTTCCAGCTATAAACATGGAGATCAGTATCATGTCACAAGTAGAAGAACTGTTAAAATCGGACATGCACTCTTTGTTATTACTTAATTTTAAAGCCTAACGCTTAACTAATCACAGAACACTATAGAAGAAAGGATTCAGTCATTCACAGATAAAGTACTGAGCTGCTTTGTGCTCTCTTCTTTGTTTTCTTATCTTCCCTTGACAAATGTGGATCTTAGGGCATCTTTCTCTGACTGCTTTCCCTTTAACTTTGTCCTTGCCTTTTTACACTTGCAGATGATTTTTGACATGTGAGCAGTAGTCCTTACATTAATGTATTTTTACAGGACCGATGCTGTAGGTTTGCAAAACAGTCCCTATACTTTAGGATGTCGTGTCAAGCTCACCTGCTTTACGATAGTTCTGCTTTCTCAAAATTAAGGTCAGGCACTTTCTGAAACACCGACAAGGATGGTTTTAAATATTAAATTCTTAAGGACACAGACAACTGTTGAATAAATTGATGGGGAAATACAGTGCTGCAGAAATATTAAAAAAAAAAAAAAAAAAAAGTTGTGAAAGTTCTTTTCAGTCTTCATTGTTTCCCTTTACTCTTTCTCTGTTAAGCAGTCAGTACTAATCAGAAGTTCAAACGTAAAATTGTAAGTTTTCTCCCCCTCAATAGTTTTTTTGAGACAACCATGTAATTAATAAACTACTACAATGAAAAATACTGAGCGTACTGCTCAAAATTGAGAAAGAGAACAAAATGTAGAAGTCCTGTGATTAAAAAAAGGATGTTATCAAATGCAATATTGCCTTAGTAGAGCTTCTGAACAGAGAGTTTTCTCAGGCTGGCAAGTTGTAACTTCAGTCAAAAGACTGTTTTTTTTCCACCAACCTGTTTCACATCTGAGCAGGAAAAAAATGTTGCATTAATTCAGAAAAAGCTGAAACATGACCATAACCCATGGAGAACGTAGGTGTCCACGACCCAGCACTGGAGGTAGATGTGCACTTGGGGCAGAATCTGAAGAAAACGGTCACTGATATGGGTGGATCTTGGGTCTGGCACTGAGCATCCCAAACGGCACATCAGCATCCTGCAGGACCTGGCTCCTGCACGGAGGGAGGTGGGAAGGATGCGGTGGGGGATGTAGCAGGTGGAAGGTGCAGGAGGTGTGTGGGTTTCTTGGGAGGGCCAAGAAGCGTTTGCAGGGAGGATGCTATCGGAGCAAAACAGTGTGATCAGCCTGCCCATAAAGGACTACAGCAGCTCATGCATCTCCCTTAAGAGAAAGTGGTTGTTTGCATCTTCAACCCCAATTTTTATTTTTTTAGTTCCATGAACAGATATGATTTCTCACACTTTCTCATTTCACCAAGAGCAAATAAATTATACTGGAAAAAAAACCCAAACCAATTCTGAATTAAACCGTTTTCTTGTCGTCCTTCCACTTTATCACTTTGTGCGAATATTTGAAAAGATAACTAGGTGCTAACCTTGAATGTGAAATGTTAGTCCTAACTTCTGCTCATTGTTTCCCAAAATAATAGGGCAACTGTGTCCCAGCAATAGTGTAAGTAAGTGTCAACATGGGTCACTGATATTTTAACAGAAGACTTTAATTCATAATAAAACTAAGTAGAGGTTTTTAGGGTGAGTTAAATTTATTGCAGCAGCGCCCTCAAGTGCTGCCACACTTTAAGGGTCTGGTGGTGTGTCTCCCATAGGACACTGGCGGTTTATTTGGTGGGGCTCGAGTCTTTAGCATGTTCTGCCCAGTTAGAGCATATAAATTATTTTGGTGTAATTTTGAGTGCTCCCACAAATCTCTGAGACTATTTAAACTAATAGCATGAAGGGAAGTGTGCTGGTTTTAGAGTTTCTTTTTTAATCGCTCTGTGGGAAGGAAGGTGTTCTCAGCACCGGTTTGGTTGGAAGTGGTGGTAGAAGAAGCCCCAGGCAGAGAAGCTTTCAGGTCAGTGATGGGCCAGGTCCTGCAGGATGCCAGTTTGTAGTTTGGGATGCTCAGTGCCAGCAGAGCCCAGTGCGTAGCTTTATAAACTGTTCTTCAGCTCCCATGGCCCTTTCTCAGTTCAGGCTGTGGAGATAATGGAACAGAATCATCTCTGGTGTGACTCATTACCTTAACGAAGAATTTGTCTGGATTTAGATGTGGTAATCATTTGGCACTGGGATAAACATGTCTGGTAGGCTGTGGACCAGTACACTATTTGTAATGGTATAAAACGTATGGACATAACTATGGCAATATAAAGCAACTGTGGTCTGCTAGAGGTGTTACACCATCCTAAGCATACCGGCATCATTATGGTTGTGCAAGGAGCCCGTAGCCCCTGGACTCGCTGAACTGCGGTTTTCCCAGCAGAATTCCAGCTCTCCTTGAGGCAGCTGCTGGAGGGAGCCCAGGCTGCAAGCCTGCTCTGCAACTTCTGAGCAATAAAGCCACAGTCGCTTCCAAAATTGCAGCATCTATTTTAGCTGTCTGGCAAAGCTGGCTGTGTGATTTCCTCCATTCTCTAGAATTCCCTTCTGTTAAGCTCTCTACCTCTTGTCTCCCAGCACGTATGATCGAAGCAGGTCAAAGCATCTTTGTTCAAAAGCAGAATCTCTGACAGGTACTGGTGTGCCTGGAGAAGTGAATTTAGCCCAGGAGAATGATTCCACAGGGCTAATGCAATCATAGCACCTAAGAATTACCTGATTCCACAAAATGAACTTTTGAGGCATTGCTGAGAGCAGAAGGCATCACTTATAACACTCCCCTTGTAAAAAAAAAAAAAAAAAAAAAAAAGCCCTTTCTTCCTAATTCTTCAGGATTATTTTTGTAAAGATACTTCAAAGTCTCTGTTTTATATTCCTTGCATATACTATACAAACGTGTATTTAACGTGTCCTTTTGTGTGGGTTTCTCGGGATCCAGAGGGAATAGCAATTGCAATAGTGATAGCAATCTGTGGAACGACAAATTGCAACATACGTGGGCCATACCCATTCTTTAATATTTGAGTCTTAAATGAGTATTTCTAGAATAAGAGGAAGAAAATAAGAGGTCAGGGGGAAGAGAATTTAGAAATCATTCAATTGTTTGACTTACGAGAAAAATAAAATAGTGACACATCTTTAAAATAAACAAATATAAAGGTCAACAGCCATCTGGAGATCCAGTAGCCCAGAATCGCTTGGGCTTTTTTTGGCCACTTAAAGAAGGAAGTTTTCAAGCCTTTGGCCCAACTGCTGCTCTCTGCTGCGCACGTGGAGTTTCACACAACTCCTTCGTTAGGTGCCCTCAGGCTGGGTTTGGTTTGCACAAAGCAAAAATGACTGGTTTTGGTTTTCTTTTGCTGGAAGTTCTACCACCCCGCAGCAGTGCCGTGAAGAGTTGAGTTACTCGATTCGGTCCCTGTTCCAGCTGCCTTGGTGCTCCCCGGTATGGGCTGGGGGCGGAGGTGCCCGATGATTGCAGGGAGATTCCCCCCTCCCCGGGTGAGACACCCACCAGAGTCCTTAGAAGCTTTTCTGGACCAAAACACAAGGGCAATGTGTGAAATACTGCATGTGACGTGTCTGTAGGCAGGCACAGAAGACGGTGAGCTTTGTATTCATGGGACAGTTGTTGTCTCTTCACGGTCTCTTTTTCCCCAGCATCATTTATTTTCTTCAGTGTAGAGGACTCATCTACATATACAACTTTATTTCTGTTTTATTACATTCTAATCCATTGAAGGAGCAAGGTGACTCCATTCCAGAAGGAATTATCCCAGAATAAATACGGCCTCATCCAAAGCTGCGTTTTTGCAGCAATCCCACCCAGTTTGGTCCATGGGAACCAGCCTGCCCGCTTGTCTCCACACCCTGCGCAGCTCTGGGATTGTTCTGCCTGGGTGTCCCCCCGCCACGTGAATTCTGGCGTGCAGTTAAATGCACCACTGCGGTCACAGTTTCATATACCTTGAATCCCTAATCCTGCCCTGTAATCCTACGTGACCGCAGCTAGAGAGGGTAGAGTTCTAGTCGTCTTCTGAAGGTGAAATGCCCGGTCATGTCCCAGCAGGGGACACTGAACTGTGACACCTGGAAGCAGCAATAGCAAATGTGAAGGAGTGCTCCCCGGTCAGGAGCTTTGGTAGAAATGTGGAAGTGCTTCAGGGTGGAAACAGTCTCCAAGAACATCTTCCAGGGTGGATGCATGTTACTAAGAACCAGAGTGTGTTTTCACAAGAAAGACACATGCTCCCTTTTCTCCTCCCCGTTGCTTCTGCCAGGCTGGAGTTGGGTAGTTGCAAGACAGAGTGATGAGATCTCTACAACGTTACTCTTTAATACAGTGAAGCCCAAGCCAGGCACTCTTGACACCAGAAATGGCCATGAGACCTGCGTTGGAGCCCAGGCAGTTCTGCTGCGGGGGACACCACCAAACATCACGCAGGGATGCATTGTCTCTTTGTTCTCTTCGCACCTGCTCTACCATCACCCTCCAAAAAGAGTAGGAGAGGAGAATAAAGAAAAAATAGGGGGAGGAATGAATACTTGGCAAACCTCCAAGGGGAGGGTGACCAGGGAGTTTGGTTTTGCTAACAGAAGAGGGGGCCAAAGCTGCAAGGACTGAGGGTGGGTTTCAGGTTAAGAAAGAAAGAGAGTGAAAATGGGAAGGAGCCAGGGAAGTGAAGGAGCAGAGGAAAGGACTTGAGGGGGTTTGCAAGCTTGTGTGGCGGGGAAACAGCTGAAAATGGGGACTTAGTCAGTGCCCAGCCTAAGGAGCGGGCTGGGAGGGAGAGGAGCTCCTGGCTGGAGAGGAAGAGGCAGGCAGCTGGCTATGCAAAACAAAGCGCGTAGGGCAGGAGTGCCAGGGAACCTGTGATCCAGGAGCCTACACCAGGTGGGACAAGGACCTACGGACTCAGGGTGCTCCTCAGCAAAATAACCCTTTAGACATGCACTCAGAAGAAAGATGTCAGTACTGGAAAAACTTGTATTTTGTAGCTGCCCAACCCAGCTGCGTCCTTTTGGTTAGAAACCTGTGCGTCGGGGTGCAGAGGGCAAGGGTCTCCCAAAGGGCATTCTGTGGGTGAGACCGGGGGCAATCAGCCGGCCCAGGGAAGCTGGGGCCGTGCCTGCCCACCTCTGGGGCATGGCTCCTCTGGCTACGGCTTTTGCATTGCAATGGGTTATTATTTGCTACTCAGTAGGGGAAAAAAAAAAAATCCTCAAGCTATACTTTGCCTTAATAATAATATCAATTTCTGTAACGTTACTGCGCAAGCATTAATTCATAGCTTGAGTGAAGTTGCACTTTTTTGTCTTGCTTCTGCTTTTGAAACCCGGGGGCGTAGGGCTTGCATGGCAAATTCAGGCCTTTTGCAGAGATGTCCACTCTCTGCCTGGTAGAAAGTACTGCCAGCCCTGGGGCTGAACTCTTGCTCAGAAAAATATTTTGCACAGCAGCCGCCACAGGACAGGTTTCTCACGGCAGGTTTGTCCAGGGATGCTTACATCTTCCTGTGTCCTCTCAAGGCGTGCTTGACTGTCATCCTGCAGCAACTCAGCAAAGACTGAAAGAAAGGATAATCTGGGTTTTTTGCTAACGCAAAGACAGTTACAACACTGATAGCAATGTGGCAGCAAAGTTTCCGTTTCCCTGCTTGAAGCATCTCCTCCCAGAAGGGGATTTGCCGAACCACTGCTGCATTCTCCTATTAATGACATTCAGGATCACGGTTTTCAGTGATTTTGCTTGTAGCCTTTCTGAAAGGAGCTTGAAAATAGCACTTGATAGCTCATGTCAGTTCATGGGAGGTGGTTAGTGTGAACCCCTGCCTGTACCAGGCAGCTAGAAGCTAGTGGAAGTTGGTAGAAATATGTATATTATAATAAAAATTTTATAATGCATACGATGAGCACAGCTCCAAGAAAAGCCTGACCAGCTTGCTGCATGTCTGTTTTGGTGATACGTGAAATTTTGGAAAGGCACCGGTACACATAGACACTTTTTGTTCCTGTATAAACAAAGCGACGTGAGCGTATACGTGGTAGAGCCACGGAGGGAAAATACAGCCTGCAAGCTCTTGTGCAGACAAGACATGAGGCGATGTGATTTCCCACTGAGAAACCAAAATCAAGAATAATATCAGAAAAGCAACTGAAACGGGGCTGTTAGGAGGAAAAAACGTAGGTAATGATTTTGCCAACTGTTACAATCATTTTTTCTCTCGGTCCCACCATGATTGTTACTTTTTTCCTCAGCTACAATCCATGGAGCACTGGCGCTGAACTTTTGCTGTCAGTCCAAACAAACCACATTTTCTAGCTCCTAAGAGTACTGAGAAACGTTTCAAGTGTACCCAAAAGACTCGTAACTGGAAGGTAGATTTTCCTTTAAAGTCTCATAACTTGGGGAGAGTTTGACCCTTTATTTTTAAGTGTCTGGGATTTGCACATTTGTGATAAACAGCACTACAATGCTGTTGTTTGCTGCTGGTGGTGTTTTTTCTTGTCACTGCTTGGTGATGTATAAGCTGTCGTCCTCCCTCTGAACCGGGATTCTTTGTTTTGGTAACGAGAGAAGAAAACGAGGAAACCTGTGCTTCCGAGGCAGGAAATTTTAGAACACGGGAGCGTGCGGGTATTAGATGGGAGGTGGCATCAGCGTGGCACCTGGCTTCCCTGAGCGGCAAGGTGTGGCTCCCACGGAACCGGGCGCTGCGCCGTGCCCTTGGGACTTCGTTTCAGTCCCGCGGCTCTTTCTGCTGCACACGCAGTTTGTGAGTCCTGCACAGGTGCTAATGGAAATTTTTGACATCGGATGCAGAAGGCGTTAGCAACAGTGAAGGGGTAAATCCCACGTTGTTAAAATACCCAGTGTGAATAATTATTGCAGGTAATGCTGTGCATTTACGTCTTTGCCAGTTGCGGTGCCACTTCTAGAGCAACTCCTAGCGCGGACTCCAGCATCGCCCTCGAGCCAGCTCCAGCCCCCTCCACCCCCAAACCCAGGAACCACATCTAGCCTTGTCTGGGGTCAAACCAGGAGCCCTTTCCAGCATCCTTCCTAGAGCCCCCTCTAAAGCCATGTCTTAGAGTTGTTCCCAGCATCCACCTCTGAGTGGAACTCTGAAGTCATTTCCAGAGCCACCTTCAGACGTGCCCTGGGTCCAGGTCTGCAGTCACTCCCACCGCTGCTCCGGAGTGAATTAGGCTGGGAGCCACGCTGGAGCTGCCTCTGGAGCCTCCCGTTGCTGTATGCCAGGCGAGGTCCTGCCCTGCGCTGGGGCTGCCTGCCAGTCCCGGACCACCTCAGCTTTCCGCGCTGCCTCCCTAATTGTACATTTTTCAAGCACGCCAAGAAGGGCATGGGGCAGCCTGCATGGGTTACTGTATTTTTTTTTTCTTTTTCTTTTTTTTTTTTTTCCCGTCCCTTATCCTGATCTCCCCTGGCAGCAGCAGTCATTTCAATGTATGCTTTGTGGGAGCAGAGCTGTCTGAGCCCTTTAAGCGGGGATGAGCTCAGGTAGAAGGAACGCAAAGAGCTCCTTTCATCAGCCAGGGCCCCGCCAGCGGCTTCGGGGCATGTCCGGCCAGTTATAAATGGATCATGTGTTGCTATTTTTAGCCAAGAGAGGATTGTAAATATAAAAGGGTATAAAGTGCAAAACTTAGCAACAGTGGCGTTTGTTTGCTTTTTCTTTTTTCTTTT
>VXBL01006671.1:3768301-3798124 GCA_013400195.1 Aramus guarauna | reverse complement strand
GTGGTTTGGGTTTTTTGGGGGTATTTTGTCTTTTTTTTAAATTTATTTTTTTATATATATATTTTTTTTTTGGACGGTGGTGGTCTTGCTTTGGTTTTTAAGACCCTTTTGTCGCTTCTAGGAGTGCAGCCTTCAGTCTTGTCGTCCTGCTCCGGCCCCTCAGCCCTGGCAGCAGCAAACCCACCGGGCAGACGGATGCCAAACGTCCCGCAGATGTGCGGAGCTGCGGCTCAGGGGCAGCGGCCAGCTCGGGGGTGTCGGGGAGCACCGGGGCTCCCTGCAGATGAGAAGGTGCAGGCTTTTCTCCAGGGGACCGTGGGATGGCAAAGGGAGGGAGCAGCGAACTGGGTGATAGGAAAGGGCAGAGAGACCTTGAGCAGCTTGTTCTGTGGAGCAAAGGGTTGGCTGGTCCCTTCTCTTAGTGGGGCTGAAGGTGTTGAGGGCTCTGGGTGTGATGGTGGTGCTGGGAGGGGGTCAGGGAGGAGGAGAGGCCGCTGGCGTGGGATGTGCAGGGGTGCAGGGCTGATGCTTAGCAGGGCTTGCAGAAATCTCCTGAGAGATCTTTTAGCAGCTCTGGCTATAAACTTGGTTTGTTTTGACAGGACTAGATAACTGAGGCAGAAACAATCCTTGTGACGGACAGGCAGACCTGGTTCCCGAAGCTGCCCCACCACAGGATAGGGACAAACAGGACGTCCTTTAGTTTAGAGGCAATTACAATTTTAATCCACATTTTATTTTATCTTTTTTTTTTAAACTAAGCATCTGTAACTTCCCACCTGGCTCTTTATCACCCGGCTCGAAGGCACTGGGTGTCTCAGGGGTGCATTTTGTCACGTCTCCTCTCCGGTTAGTTATCTTTGCTGCCTTGGGATGGAGGAGATGCCCTGGTAGGGTTGGCAGGCTGGACCCGGCACAGCCCCGCTGCCTCTGCCCAGCCTCCCTGCAGAGCTGTGCAGAATAACCAGCCCTGCCCGAGGAACTCCTGTTTGTGTGCTCCTCGGCTAATAAACACCAAACCCAAACAGGACAAATGAGAGTACGCGAGTTTCTGTATTGAGACGTGACTGATGCATCTGGAAATCATTGGTCCTAAAATGCAGGTTGATGCCTCCCCCTTTTTTCAGGTCTAGCCCCCGAGGTGGGTGCAAGCGCTTCTGCCATGGCTGGAGGTGGAGGGGGGGCATTTTGTCCGGCAGAGCGAGGAGGGAGGCGCAGGTCCTTAATTGTATTTAGCAAGCTAAGCCCTGAGCATTTAATTACTTTTTTTTTTTTTTTTTTTTTTTATATTATTGAACATTNTTTTTTTTTTTTTTAAAGTCTTGGACATTCCACAGCTTGTTTCTCTAGATCATTTTAAATTAGTTTTGATGTTTAAATGTATTTCATATGAAGCCTGTCTAAATCCTTTAACCAGTATATTTTTGAAAGCACAAATATGCTTTCATTTGATAGAGTAGCTAAAAAAATACTTTTTGTATTTGAGCAAAGCTGTTTTGTTTTTAAATTAGGTTGTTCATAGCCTTCTAATTTGATCATTTCATATTTGATTCAGCACATAAAAATGATAAAGAAACTCCTGTTATGAATCTAAACTGAACATTCATTTTCTTATCAAAATATTATTATAGAAAAATATTAGTCATTCTTTTTGGCATAGTAAGCAAAGAAACATGTGGATGTGTTAATGTATTCCAGACCCAGCAAAGAGGGATAGTTTATATAAGTAAAATAAATAATTCTTGCCTATTTAATAATTGGATCACTTTAACAATAGTTGACTAATAGTCAGATGTCTGAAACACATCTTGCCCGTTTCTATTCTTTAGGGAATTTAACACTTAAAAAGTGTTTTTTCCAGGAATTGTAATTTTTAAACTGTTACCTTTTTACATACTTAATATTTGTTGCCCTCCATAATTTATTGAGGCAGAACTAGGGGAAAACAGCTCACATGTAGTTGAAATTAATCCTTTGGGAGTCTGCAAAGAAATTAAACTGAGATGATAAATCTTGTGAAGGAGTTGAAGAGTTATTTTAAGTGTGTATTGTTTTACTGCCTAGCACAGGTAAAAAAGATTTTGATTCTGAGAAATAGTGATGCACTGGTCAGTCATTTATTGGTTTTGATTGTGTTAATGGATTGTGGAATTATATTTGTCTAGGTCCAAATTGTATTGGTGGTACAGGAGTGAAAGTAAAAAAGGGGAAAAAATTTTCTCAGTACTGTAGTATACATGTGTCTACCTATAGCGTATGAAATTCCTGTATTTCTGCATATGGCTCTGGTAACTTGTTAGCTGTTAAATTGTTAGCATTACCTTTTGAGTTATTTTGCTCCTAGTCATAACTGCTTTAACATTTTGTTATGTTTTCCCCACTTGGAGAACGCAGGTGGCATTTCTCTTCATGTTGGTAACTGATAACAGCTAGCTAAGATTAACTCCTAGGATTACGTTGGTTTAGATAACAAAATTCCACAATTGTATTTTTTCATTTGCCTGAGCTTTAAAGAAATCAATCCTGTGATTGTTACTTGTAATAAAATTTACCCCCCACACCAATGGTATGATGGTGAGGAGATTGTTTGTAGAGTGCAAACATGCACGGCGAGTACTTAAACATTCATGGGTAATTTTGCTACCCTCTAAAATAATAAAAAATATACCAGTATCAGAATCTAGAGTGTAGTCATACCTTACCACTTTATTTGGAAGGGATAACTTATATTATTAAAATGTCAGATAAACTGTATTTGGTTTATATAGAGAATATATTAGAGAGTTTTGAGACCATGTCAAATATTAATTATTTTTTGACAATGTAAAAATAGACTATCTCTGGAAAGTCACAGCTGAGGTCTTGCATTCCTTGTTTGTTCAGAATGATTTTTATAGAAGTAGAAATTTGGATGCATGGTGGGGACTTCAGTACTGTTCTCTAGAAACTTAACAGAAGAATTACATTTTGTTAGAAAAAATTAAGACAGCAATTGCAAAGCCAAAAATCTCTAAAAAGAAGTTAATTCTAATTTTTCCTGGTAAACTTTTCCTATTTCATGTTGTCACGGTAAGGACATAAAGGGGACGAGGGGAGTTTTGAATCAACCTTTTTGATAGTTGCATTTTTCCTTGGAACCCACCCCCCTTTCCTTACATTTAGTGCATTGAGTTCAAGATGGCATAAATAAAATCTGTTAATTTAAATTATTGGATAATATGTTTCTTTCTCCTATTATAGTTACAAATTTATACACAGATGAATCAGACGGATATAGTTCATGTTTTTAATAATTTTTATGTAGGTTTTAAAATTAAGTTGGTCCATTTTTTTCATGTAAATTGTATTACGTGATTATCAGATTAGTATACTTAATTTTTTCAGCATTACTATAAACTCCATGCTGAAAGGCATGGAGACTCATGAAACCGCTTTCCATGGATTTGAAGATTATTCTGTACAGTTATACTGGCTCCATGCTAAGGAGTCAGCTTTGTCCTAAATGGGAACTGTAACCGTAACATTAAACGTGCAATTGCAACATCTGTATTTAAAGGAAAAGCAGGGAGTTTGATAGCAGCCACCATGATTAGAAGTTTAGAAATGTTAAATGATGGGAGAAAGTAATACCAAATAATTTGGCTTTTAACTCTAAAAATAGAATTCCTAAATCTGTGAAAATAGATTTTTAACATTTTTCTAGATACCAAAAAAATGAGCACAAGGAAAACCCATATTCTGAGCAGCTGTAGCATGGCATTTCTAAATAAAAGAAGGCATGCAATTAGTGAGATTCTAATGATGATATTTATTATTGATCCTTTTTCCCCAGGGAAAATCCCCAGGGATTTTTTTTTTTCCCCCCCCAGGGAAAGCTAGCTAATTAAAACAAGGAAAATGCTGGGGGTCTTTGGTGAGAGAACGGGAACCCAGCTCACTCCTGACACAATTCAGACAGTAACCCCCCAGACGGTGTCTCAGACCAGAAGATTTGCAGCTCTCTGGAGCAGCCTCTGCCAGGAGCTGGCGGGAGGGATCTGCTCGCGCTTTCCCGGCTTCTGCTCGGCTCTTTCCTGCGTGCAATAGCGGGAGCAGACATTTCAACTACTTCTTGTTACAAGGGCGCACGTTAACATCAGGAGGCCACACTGGATGAGTAAATGTATGGCTAGTTCAGCAATGGTTTTGATCATCTGTAACTATTTGGCAATACTAGACCTGCTAAAATCCGGTGCTCTAGTCCCTTTCTAGTTATTTGAATGTATTTTAATAATTTTCTCGAGTGAGAGATGTAGGGAAAAGGCAGCTTGGCAAAAAACCTCAGAGTATTGACTTGCTGTTTGCATATTTGGGAAGGATTCCCTTTGAAATATTCCTAAGGCTTTAGAAAACTGGAAAGGAAAAAGAAACTTATTACAGTAAAACCACTGATGTAATTATCATTTCCTAAAGTGATGCAAGGCTTTCAGTTACCAGTTTCCACGTTAATAACAAACCCGAGAGAAATTAACAACTTAGAATTTTAATTTAATAACTCTCAGATTGCGCCGGTTCTGTTAGCGTACTGAGGTATTAATTGTAGTTGTTGAAGTTTGTGCTCTGGCTCACCAGCTCTGCGGCTCTGGCCCCAGCTGATGTGGTCGGGGGAGCTGCGGGGGGGGGGTCCTTCCCACGGCGGGGGGCAGGAGGGGGCACCCCCACCCTCAGCCCTGCTCCCCTGGTCCAGGTCTGAAACCTGCAAAATATGGAAGGTGTGTCGGGAAGCTTGAAAGTCACTTGTGGTTGATTGGCTTGATTTTCACAACTGGGGGAAAAAAAAAAAAAATGTAGTCATGGTTATGTATTGATTAATAGTGCTTATCCAGATTTTTTTTTTTTTTTCCTCCTCTGCAAATCCCTCGCAGTCAGCAGCATTCAGCCAGGTATCTAGTGCATACCACTGGTATCTTAAAAAAATCACCTCTCCAAGATCTCTCCCTTAGGCAGCATATAGCTGCCAAAACAGACTCCTGCCGCGATTCCAAGGGCATCCCTGCGAAGGAGCGAGGTTTCTCCCGGCAGTTCTGACAGAGCAGCTGTCTGGCGTGCCCAGGGCTGCAGCTGGAGAGTCCCAGCCCTGCTTACTCCGCTTTTCTGTAAGGCGTTTATAAATACGCACTGCTGCTCGTACAGTTACCCGGAGTTACGATTATTTGAGCAGATCGGCTGTTTGATTGAGTCAAAAGTACTAAATGCAACGTGCGTTACCAAACCCTCGGAAGAAACTGTTCCCAGTGAAAACTCGCCAGCTGCCGGCAGCGGCCCTGGCTGCTCTGCCGCAGTCGCTGGCACTGGTTTCTCTGCACTTTCTATACATTCAAAACAATGGAACATTCCCAAAAAAGCACTGGCAGCTGCTGCCAGCGGTTCAGAGGGAGCCCCTGCGCGTGGTCCTTCGCCCTCCGTCGGGGACTTGCTCAAACGCTTCCACGCAGCCCGAGGGAGACGTCTGTTAGCGCTGATCTCACAAACAGCCACTCTCAGGGGTTCACGCGTCATGCCCGAGCAGTAAAACTTGGCCCAACAGGGTCCCTCGACCTGACGGGGGGGTCCTGAGCAGGGGTCCTGAGCCCCAGGGAGCCTCCGAAGGGAGTTAAGCCCCAGCCCGGAGCAGGACGCAGATGCTTAGACCTCACGTCAGCCCTGCTTCAGGCACCGACGTAATGGCTGTACGAACGCAACTGTAGCTAGAAGGACTGGAAAACCGTCCTAGCTTTCTGGTTCCGGGTTCAGTCAAGCTGGCACGTGAACCCAGTACAGAAATAATGGGGCTACGGGCTTCTCGCAAAGCAGCGTCGCCCCAGAGCACTCCGGGGAGCACCCATCCGTTCTGCTGAGCGCGGACGAAGCGGCAGGCAGGGTTCGTAAGGCTCCGGCTCCTCTTCCGCGCGCTGCCCGGGGAGCGGGCCGGCGCTGGTACAGCAGCGGCAGGTCAGCTTTCCCTTATATGGGAAAACCCTGCTCTAATTTTTAAAGCTCTGTGTTGTGGCAGTGCTGAATATGGGAATTTTATAAGCAAAGCTGAACGCTTGTTATGTTCATTCCTATGCCAGTATCTGGAACGCTGTCGTTGCGGTCGCCGCCGCGAGGTATGCTTGCAGCCCTTACGCAGGCAGGTTCCCAGCGTTTCACCAGCTATTTAGGATTTTCTACTGGCAATGTGACCCAGGGGTACGGCGCGGGGGAAGGCATGGTGCTGAGATGCTCGAGAAAAGCAAATGACCGGAGGGTCTTACACACAGGGCATTTTGCATCGGTAGTTTGGTGAGATAGCCAGCAGAGGATAAGGATGAGCGTTGCAGCAGTACATGTGCGGGTTCAGAGGCATTATTTATTAATGCGTAGTATTTGGATTTACACTGAGCTCATCCCTGTACTAATCTGAATGCTTTACTCTTACCCAAGCCGTTGCAGGCGGCCCGTGAGTAGGCAACCAGCCTGTCGTTTCTGTAATTCTCGTAATCTAGTTACTGCCTGCCAGAACAGCGAGTAACTTCTGCTAAAAATCCGTGATGTACTACTGCCTTGGTGCAGATATCTGATCTGGAGTAAGGATCGGCCAAAAATGCACTGAGGGCTCTTGGGTGCTATCAGGAGGCTGAGGTGCCTCTGGGACTGTGACCAGGGTTGAATTTTTCTCTTGGTTGGTGTTCACCTCTGTCTGTGACTTACCTACAGCAATTAAAAGGCTGAGGAAAATGGGAAGGAAACACCATGTCTACCTCTAGAACAAGGTAGTTGCTTTGTCCTGTGGGCAAACAGTTGTACAAAAAAGGCTCCTGCCCCGGGGGCAGCCCCGGACGGGCAGCCCTCCCCTCCGGGCACTGCTGAGCGTTTTGGGTGCTCCAAATCCGTTCATTCGGGTTTTTTGTTTGTTTGCTTTTAAGGAAAAAATAGAGCATTAATTATTATTTATAAAGGGCTAGATTCTCACTGCAGAACAGCCCAAGTGAAGTTAAATCACACAGTAGTTATTTTGCTTAAAATATTAAGCGAAGTTTGCTGCCGTTGCCCTGCTGACCACTCTTTTTCAGCCAGCAAGTGTTCACAAGTGCCCGGTAATGCTGTTTGTGGCTCCCCTGATGTTTATCCATTGATTTGGGGTGGCAATGAAAACTTTCCTTTGATGCAAGCCCGACTAGTCCAGCAACAGAAGTGCCAGCATGAGCAGGATGTGAATCTAGAATTTTTTTTTTATTTTCTTTTAATGAACTTGTTTAAAACCAGCCATTTTGCAGCCCTTCCAAAAAAGAAACCAGAAATGCAACCCACGCTGGCAATGCCTTGCAAGGTCCGGGTCACTCCTGGTTATTCCCACCACGTGCCCTGTTTTAGGGACGGCACCGGTGAGAATGTGCCATTTTCTCAGGAGCCGGAGAGGAAAACATTACAGGTACTTGCTGGCTGGAAAAGAAAGATGCAGCAAGCAGCAGCTAGTTGCAAAATAGCCGCTTTAAAGCAGAAGCTGCCTGGCTCTGCCAAAGCCGAAGGGCCAGCCCCAGAATGGAATGCTTATAAAAATAAGATGGTAACCATGCAGCAGAGAAGGAGTAGAGACCAGGAAGTTTCAGTGTTACATACAACATGATACTCTGCTTGGAAAAATATTGTCACAATTATGGAGATACGGGCATGGATCCATAGTTGAAAGGCATAACCCAGTACCTATCATTAGGGTGATTTTAATCTCTCATTTCCAATTTTGTCTGTGGAAGAAACTCTTTTTGGCTTGAAAATTCTGATGTGAAATGTGGAGCCAAAGGAGATGTGTCTCGTCTGGGGAAAATTTTGAAGTAATTGGTGAAGGCTGGTTTTGAATTATAGAGGGGGAGAAATTTGTCTTATACCATTTCAAAACATAACAGTATATTGATCTATTTAAAAATTTACAGGATGATAGATTTATTTTAGTTTCACCATGTTGATATTTATTTGATGGTTTGGATTTTCAACAAAATGAAAGAAAGTGCTCCTTTCATGCAACCTGATGGGGAAATAAAAACAAGACAGTGAGCTTTGAAAACATGAATGCTGCAGCTTCTCAGCCATCCTGAATAACAGTGGGATATCTTGATTTTCGATACTTGAGAAATCTTGCAGTCAGTACAAAGAAGGTTTTTCTCCTTTTTTTTTTTTTTTTTTTAAAGTGGAACCTGATTTGTGTCGTCTTGGTTTGAAAGACGGGCTATTCCTTGACCTCTAATTGCATCCAGAGAGACAAGTTTGTGCTGGGACAGGGGCTGTAGATATGCAAGAACTAGTGTAAACTCTCTGACTTCATTCTCCTTCAGGAGTTGCGGCGATGCTTCAATAAGCAAATGGGGGGCACCGGAGAGGGGACAAATCTGATCGGAGACAGAGTGCTGGGCTGACACTTCTCCTGCTTGTGCTGTCGGCTGGGAAGATGCTAAGTTCTAGCACGGCTCTAGGTATAAAAATTATTTAAGAACATGTAGTCAAAGTGCTAGAGAGAAGATGTACTAAAATTCTTGCTAGCCCAAAATCTTACAAATTTGGAAAAAAATGCTAAAGCACTATTTCAGTACTTGTTGTCTTGCTTTCTCTTCTCTTCTTCCCCCCCCGCCCCAGAGCAGCAGAATGACAACACAGACACTGAGTTTTGATCTTTACCCATTAAAGGCCACTTCAACAAAAAAAATCACTTTCTGGCTTTGTAACAAAGATGTCACTGCTGAAAAGTGAGGTGGTGTGCTGTTTTTTGAGCTGTCGGTTTATGGGCAAGCTGTACCTTCTTGTAGTGTCCTCCAAGAAATTAATAAATTACAGGCACTTAACCACTCTTCTTCTCGTTACAAATGCGTAACAGCCTTTGCAGTCAGAGAAGCGTGTTCACATTATACCTTAGCCTATAGAATATTATTCCAACAATTAATTTACTTTCCTTGCTTTTTTGCTCTTATCCGACCACAGTAGGGACAGAGAGGTTTCTCTCTTGGGTATTCCGTCGCGGGGCAGACAGTTTGCGTGTAGGTGGTGTGTGTCCCACATCCATTTTCCCTCATTTTGTGCATTGTCTTGAATTTTCAGCCCTCTTTGCCTGGTCTTCAGTGAAGCACGTGCACCCAAAGTGAAATCACCCTACAGGCTGGTGCTTTGGTTGTTTGTGTTATGTCGGGCTCTATCAGCGTCTGTAAAAAATGCTCTTCCAGCTCTGCATGGGGCACTGTGTCTGTTATTCTGGAGGTTTTGCAAACCCTACCAGGGCTAGAAAGCACCAAGAGGGGACCCAGCCCTTGACCGCGTTATTTGGGTCCAGCCCTCCTCTTCTGCAGCCCCAACGTCTGATAGACATACTGGTTTATATCACAGCCCCAGACCTTGCCTTGGTGCTGTTGCAAAAAAAATTCCGCTCCCGCTGTCCTCTATCTTTAATAGATAATGCTTTGAAAGCATTTTATTAGAAAGACCTTGGCTTACATGATTCACTTCAGCAAGCAGTGAACATATATATATATATGTCACCTTTATGAGGTCTACCAAGACACTCTGTGGGTACTCAAAGGTGGTGCTTCTGTCAAAGATGTTGGTGTTTACTTTACAAGCAAAGCAAAACTCTTTAGAACCAGCAAAAACTAAGTCTAACAAAAATAGTTTAAGTAAACAAAGATGTTTCTCTTTTGAGAGGAGGTAGATGTGCCTCAGTAAGGACATGATCCTTAAGGAGTCTGCCCCACCACAGAGTATAAATAAAAAAAGAAAATTCCACAGTGGAAAATTAAAAAATAAGCTTTGTTGCTCTACTTTTTCAAGCATCTCCTCATTAGGACACGGTTGGTTGGTGTACTCTGGCTGCTGCCTGATGGTGTTTCCCTCATAGCATTTTCCTTACTAGGTGTCTTGAAGAACAGTCTCCTCTACATATGTGGCCAAAGAATTTCAGTTTTCCACTGAAATTAAATGGGGACACGTGTAACTTCATTACGTGAGTGGGAGCGGGTCATGTATAGCGGTGTTGCAGTGTCCCCCTCCCCATCGCCTTAGCCTTGGTAAATCTCTGCCTGGATTGAACCGATGGGATATCTCAATCTTTTTGTACAGATGTAGTTGAGGGCAGGTGACCTGTGTTATTTAGCAGCTTTATTGCCCTCTGCTCCACCTCAGCATCACCCGTGTTTCCAGGAAAAATTGGAAAACATTTTGAAGCATACAGGACGGAGATCATCTTTAAGAGACATCCTCCAAAGTTTGTTTCCTTGGGAAAGGATTTGTTTCTTGTTAGGAAGCTTGTAGCTCTATTTAATCTTCTTTTGTAGTCCATAAAACCAGAAGGAAGATGCTGTAGCGTAACTGCATAGCCGGGTTTGAATTGCCCGAAAACAAATTGTTTCCCTTGACGTTGATGGGAGTTTGGATGAAGTCGCAGCAAAGGAATATAGCTTAAAATATAGGGTAGAGGGTGATGTCTACCCCCTTTTAAATCTGTGATAACCAATAAGCTTAAGTGACTTCAGAAGAAGTATTTCAGAAGGAGCCTGAACGGTGGAGAGGACTGGTATTTTAATTTTAATAGATTATGATCGTTTGTCTAGGCAGAAAATTTCATTCATTTCTGCATCAAGCTGTATTCTTTGCTTACAAGACTTAATGCCTTTAAAAAACACCGGTCTTGATTTAAAGACTCGAAGATGTAATATAAATACTTTGAAATGCAGACAGCAACATTATGTTATTTAAAAAAAGTAACAGAAAAATGTGATATCTGCGCTAGTATCAGCATGCCAGATATCATACCACCTGAAACTTCTTGGGAGGTTTTCTTACAGCCCTGTTAGCTCAGACCCTGTGCGGATCAACTTTTGCACATTTTTCAAGTCAGCAAGACTGCAAACAAGGATTTAGAGCCTGTAAAGTAGTAAAATTGCAAAGGAGAGACACTGGAGTTGGAGAAAAGGGACTCTGATATTTAGTTTCTTTTTCTTGGCATTATTTAGACTCCCAAATGACAACGTTTCTAGTTTTTAGCACAAAGGAGGCCTCATGCTGTTCGGGATTTGCTGTAAAGTTCTAGTACAGATCATTCTGTATCCCAAACAGTTTATCTGGTTCAACGATATTTTTATTTCACAGCTACAGTTTATAGACCCTAGTCTAATAGATGGTATTTTTGGAAACCTCCCGTTTATCTAACAATAAAAGCCAGGACAGAGTATCAGCTTCCATTTAGATTTTCCTGAATTCTCTCCCATTAAATCAATAACTTTTTTTTTTTTTTTTAAATTAAACTTTCTTTTGCTTTTAAGGAGAAAGACTAAAAAGGAAAAATTAAAATACTATTTAAAACAAAAACCGAGGCATAAAAAAGATATACAGCATTAATTTCAAATAAATTAAATAATCTGGCTGGGTTTTGTTACAACATTTACATCATAATAAAAGTACATTTTAATCGCAGGAATGTAACTGATTTACAACCTACACTGTGAATGCGAGAAGTAAATGTGAGCAGGCTGTTGTAACTTTTAGTTTGTGCACATCCGTCTCACGTCTTAAATCCGAGCGGCTGGGAGAGAAACCGGGAGACTGGAGAGAGAGAATCAGATCAAAAAACTTTTGACAAATTGACTTCCAGAAAATAACGATATGCTACCTCCGTCTTTGACTAAACCCAACTACTCGAAAGGAGCTTTTTGCACATAGCCAGGCGCAGTAGCACTTTCATTTCTGTCACAGAGGTCTAAATAAATGAATTGGCCATCTGCAATTAATTCGCATTGTACAAATAGTTTGAAGACTGAGTCGTCTGTCTTCCGAACAGAACAATCTATTTTTAGCTTTTCAAGCAAGCCTGTTTTGTGTTCTTTGTAGAGTCAGCGACATTCTTTCAATTTTTCAGCTTAATTAACACAAAAGAAATTGTAATCTGAGAAGGCAGCAGAAACAAGAACCCCCTGAAAACCATGAATTTGCAAGAAAGCAGAAGATGGCAGCTTTGCAAAAGATAGCTGGCAAAAAGAAAGAAAAAAAAGTTCAGAGCAATTTGTGGGATTTTGGCTGGATACTGTATAGGCTAAATTTATACGTACAGTTTGTTGATTTACAGTGAAGGCTCACAGGTCTTGCAACTAATTTTGGATTCTTTATTCTGAAAATGATGAGGGCCACAGAAAGAACATTTTCGTGGGAGATAATAACTACAGCAGAAGAATACTTGTGAATAAAGCAGATTTCTGTAGAATTACGTACACACGTCTGGCCTGGGTGTGAACGTTGGGGTGTGCTCCCTGGATGGTTGAGGGAACGCTGAATCCCCTCCGGATGGACTCGGTGTGCTTGCAGTTGTGGGTCAATCCTTATTTCAAGCTCAGATGCTTTTTATATATATATACACGCACATATATAATTTTTTTATTAGAAATGGGAAATGCAAAAATATCCATGCAGATGTTAGTCAGTGCAGAAGGTTTGTACTGATCGTTGGAGCAAAGGAGGGCATAGCTGGCTGTGCGGAGGGGTTCAAGTTAAAGTGTTAGTTCTAGTTACAAAAAAAGGAAGTGAAAAGCTGAAAAACTCACAGAATACCAACTGCAAGCAGCGAACGTTCAGAAATAGTACTTTGAAATAACAACGAGATATCTGTGCCTGCTGGCAGGTGCTTTTCTGTTTAGATATATTAGATATACAGCATTAGCCTTTGCTGTACATGAATATTAAGCATGCATAGTATGTAAGCTTCCCAGTTAAGTATCTTCCCAAGTATTCATTTGTGGGTGCTTGTTTGAAATATGCAAACAGAAGGAGGGGCAGTTGTAAACACTCAGCCTCCCCTCTTTGAACCCAGGCAAAGAGCTCCAAAGCCCCACGTACAGCTCCCAAAAGCGTGCCGGGGACGTCGCAGCCCCGCTCAGCCGGTGGCCGCCGCAGCACGGGGACTGGGAAGACGTATTCCTGCAACAGCTGGCGCAACCGCAGCCGTGCCTTTCTGAGTCACTTGCACCATCTTTTAAAAATAAAATGTAGATTGTAAGTCATACAACGTGGAGTACATAGAGGCATTTAGTTGCCTAAAAATGTAGCAAAGTTCCTTATGGGTTTCTTTTTCAAATGCTGTGGTAGGTGTGGTAAATAGATCCAGCTGGAAGCCCTTTCGGAGGTCTACCTGCATCTTTAGGTACAAAGGTACCTTTTGAAATCTGGTCTCCAGGTGCTTTTGAAAACTATTCCCCAATGGATTTCACCAACCCAGCCATCCTGAGGATCAACTTAATCTGGTTCCTTCCCAGTGTTTGCGTATGAAAAACTTGTATCACACATTACAGGAAAAATGTGCAGAAAAAGGGTTTGTTTAACAAGCTGAATTTAGTTCCCAGAACTGTAAGTACCTTCAGGTGTAGCAAATGAAAGTAGAAGCCGTGACTGACCTCTGATTAAAATACGATTCTTCAGTTTGTTGCAGAAATGGGCTCCTGCAGGATGCCACTGACTGCTCTAGCTCTAACCCGTTTCGCAGTAACAGAGCCTCACCTCTTAAAATAAGTGCTGGGGGGGATTCCTTTCGCTGCCAAGGGCTTAAAGACTGTATCCTCTTTTCCCTCCACTGTAGAAACAGGCTCTATTTCCCATCCGTAAATGAAAAGTGCAGCTGAACAGTGAGGGGGGAGGGGGAGGAACATCCATGTTCTTACTACGAAACAATAAGAGAGTTATAAAGCTGTTGTAAAGCCCCTGTGAAGGATTAAGAAGGTGTGTAACTGGTGTGTGCAATCGACTGGCAACAACACTGAAAATAAAAGGGAGTCGCGAGCAGTGGTGGGACGGTTGGTTTGCTCACCTAGAAACTCAGGAAACCTGAATACGGTAACTCATAAAAATTTATTTAAGAGCTATCTCACTTGTTTTAACTTCAAGGTCTTCACACTGCCAGATTTGATATGCAGTTCTAACTACAGGTAGTATGAAAGCTGCTGATCAACACAGAAAGTTGGTGATGAATATTAAATGCTACAAAAAAATGAGTTTGCATACTTTTGCATGAATTTGCACTGTGAATTTGCCCTGCGCAGTTCTAGAAGAGGTCGAGGAAAATTAATGTTAGTGTCATCTTTTTCAGTATCTAAAAGGAGGCAGAAAAAAGTAACAGGCACAACTGTGTGAGCAGCAGGTTGAGGGAGGTGATTCTGCCCCTCTACTCCGCTCTTGTGAGACCCCCCTGCAGTGCTGCGTCCAGCTCGGGGGTCCCCAGGACAAGAACGATGTTGAGCTGTTGGAGCGAGTCCAGAGGAGGCCACGGAGATGATCCAAGGGCTGGAACACCTCTGCTATGGAGACAGGCTGAGAGAGTTGGGGTTGTTCAGCCTGGAGAAGAGACGGCTCTGGGGAGACCTGATTGCAGCCTTCCAGTACCTGAAGGGGCTACAGGGAAGATGGAGAGGGACTGTTCATCAGGGAGTGTAGTGAGAGGACAAGGGGTAATGGGTTTAAGCTGAAGGAGGGTCGATTTAGATTAGATGTTAGAAAGAAATTCTTCCCTGTGAGGAGGGTGCTGAGGCCCTGGCACAGGTTGCCCAGAGAGGCTGTGGATGCCCCATCCCTGGAAGCATTCAAGGCCAGGTTGGATGGGGCTTTGGGCAACCTGGGCTAGTGGGGGGTGGAACTAGATGGGCTTGAAGGCACCTTCCAACCCAACCCATTCTATGATTCTATGAACTAATCAATGAACTGAGATTTAATTATTATTTTAATTATGCTTGCAGAAGTTTTCCATTCTGGGCAATATGCAGGCATGCCTTTTGTATCTAAAGGCTAAATATACTACTACTATGTTAGTAAGTGTTCACTGCTTTGATTTTTATAAAGACTTGTGGGTATTCATTAAACAATTTCAGTGCACTAAAAATGGCAAGATAGATTTCTGTGATCTCCATACTCTTAAATTTTTGGATCTCTGTTTAAGGAAAAGTAGATATAATTCTTAAAGTATAGTTAAATACAGTGACAAAACAGGAAATACGTCCTAAAGTGTGTTTGTTTTAAGCCCTGTAAGAAAGTCTGTTTAAGGATTCTTCTGTAAGGGTGTAAATTCTGAAATACCTATTTAGTGTAGCAGTTGTAAAATATGTGAGGTAGTCAATCATACCTTTGGCTTTTGTACTCAGCCAGGTTACTTGCCAACATAAACAAAGACTTAAAGGCTTATTTTTTTAGATGTTTCAGACAGAATCCAGTGTAAACCTTTCATTTAATCCATAGTATCATAAATATTAATTAATTCTTTCTGAAAGTAATCAACCAAAATTGTAATTTCTAAAGACAACGTGAAGTTATTGTCCACTTCATCCATTTTATTCTTGCGTGCTCGTCTCATTAAAATAAATAAAATATTTCCTTAATTTTTTAAATGCAAGGCATAATCTGTTGGTCATTTCTTTAAAAGATCTGTACCCAATATATTCTCTGTTGAGTCATAAGTCAAGTCTGTAGACCACTGCATGGTTAAATAAGAGTAAATATTCTTTGCTGCCGAATCACCCATGGGAAGGATGGATATAGCACCTGGACTGTGGGCACCGAGCACTCCACCAAGTAGAGGGACAAAGTACTCCATGCCCTTAAGGATTCAAGATAATTGTTTAGGTAATTGCCTGTCCACAGCTCTTCTCCATACTCTTAGCCCTGAAAACATCCTCTTCAACAGAAGTGAGGAGAGTTATCCTTAAACCTCTGTCATCAGCTGGAAACTAACCTTCTTGCACAAGGACTTCTGCAACAGGCTTCTTCCCAGAGACAGCAGGTTCAGTAGCAATGTCAAGGACCATGTAACAGGAAAATTGCAACTAATCTTTAGAAATTGGCTGGCCTACATTCTATGAGGAATGGCCAGAAATCAAGTCTGGATAGTGGTGTTCAGCTGTCCCATCCATCTGCATTCTTTGCTCCCTGCCGGTGGTCTTCCCTGCACCTCTTCAGGGACTCTGGCACGAGTCCCTTACCTCTTTGCTTTACATGCAAGCCACAGAAGAGATCCTTCACGAATATTGAGAAGAAGTTTCACTGCTTGGCGTTTTTTGGGTTTTATTTTCACAAACGTTACCTTGTTATGGCATTGCATGTAAATATGAAGGCAGTCTTCATGTATGATATGCATGATGAATCAGATACCTTCAAGATGTGTTCAACATAATGCAGCCATTTGGCATAGATAGCCTTCTCATCTAGGAGGCCAGACAAGCAGACCTATGGTATTTGTACATACAGTTTGTTCTCCACGTCCACAGTGGTCCTTTGGTCAGATCAAAAAAAATCCACAAATGTATGGTTTGTTCAGTTGATTCTCCTCGCTGCACTGAGAGGATACTACTTGCTGAGCCACATCAAAACGTAGATGAGGTACTCCAGCAGTCTAGCTCTCCAGCAGTAAGTAGCTGTGGTGCTTCACTGTTTGATCTGTAGACGGTGCAGACTCTAAGACTCATTCTCTGTTCCACACTTCATAATCCTCAACAGGAACTTCTAATTGTAATTTAAAGTTGTCTTCATCTCTTTCATCTGTCTTGCAAAAAGCAGGAGGAAACATCCGTGTTCATGAAAAGGAATCACAGAGGGGTCGCCAGGTCTTTTCCTGTTCCTCCTGCTCTCCCCACTTTACAGATGCTTACTGCCAGTGTAGAACATGAAGCTGCTTTTTCCACGACAAATAAGGAGTGAGGGGCGATGTCAGGCAAAAGCCGTGGGTCTAACTAACTAAGCATAGCACAAATCCCTGGGTCAGAACTTGGAACTCAGCCTCCTGTTCTCTCACCGAGGACTTGTCTGGTCTCCTAATCAAAACTGAAAAGGCCTGACCGTTTAAGGGAGGGAGTAACCTAAGTCTTTGTGGCTTACATTGGTTTTGATGGCTGTTCTAAAGTATTTTATCCTAGCTGCCGTAGTTGCTTCATGAGGTTCCCTCATTTCACACGGGGCAGTCCCGGGAGAGCAAGACAACGTGCCCATAATTCCTGGAGTTCTGGATAAGTGATATGCTAGTTGAAGATCTGTATGTTTAGGACCTTAATATTCTAAGTATGCATTTTCATATGTGTAACAGAGTAACTTTTCACACTACAGTCAGTAATAGACCTTTCTGCCAAGAGGAAATTGTAGTTTCCTCACAGTATATTGCTGTGTTGCTGCAAAGCCATCAGACAGTAGAGGGAGCACAAGTTAACAGTCACTTTTCCCAGTGCCATGGGACAGCAGCACTAATTGTATGTAAAACAGCTAAAAGACACGGAAGAAAGAAATAGAAGGGTGAAAGTATAGTTATATATGGTTAGTAGTACACTGGAAGTGGATGAAAGGGCTGGAGGGAACAGGTTAAATGCCTATTTGGGAACGAGGAGCTAAATATGGCATCTTAATACAGCACGTGGCAAGAGGCCAGATCTGTTAGTTCATAGATCTTAACCTGCTTCCAATATTTGGGTTTGAGCAGGATTAAAAACCAGGAGGGGAGTTGTTTTGAGTTCTGGTTTCAACAGCGATGGAATCTCTGAAGAGCAATTTCAGTGCTGAGGCATCCAAACGCAAATTCTCGTCTTGTGGGACCTTAGGATTCAGGCTGCAACCCAGTGTCGTTTCTTCAGTCCGTCTGTACCAAACATTTGATAACTATGCTCTATGAAATAATTTGTGTGCAGCTACAAAATGTAGTTAGGCGATCGTGACTCTGGAAATAAAATGTAACACTCTGACAACTGATGTTCGTATTGAGAATAGTGCGCGAATTTAGTTTCTACCCTGGTTTAAAAAATGTAGCATCTCCAAGGTATAATTTTCTTATACTCTGCGTTGGACATGTTTACGTTACGCAGTACCAGAGCTAGGACAAGTTGCTAAAATATAAGGTTTCTTAGGACTCAGCTGCATTAATGACTGTTATAACTGAGGATATAAATGAGAGTGACATTTATATAACAGACTTTCCAGTATAAAAGCCAAAGTCTGTTGGCTATAAACACTCAGAAAGCTTTACCATGAAAAATTATAACAATCAGGGGCTAGATGTTACATTTAGAGAAAATGTGGGGCAAGATGCATGAATCTACTGTTTGTTTCATCGCCTTTTTCCAAGTGGAATCACTTGAGCTGAAGTTAACTTTTTACTACTTAAGAAGATTATATGGTTCATAGAAAAATAATTCAAACTGCTTAATTTTTAAAGCTTTTTTAATAAGAAAACTTCAAAGAGGTTCATTTTAGAGTAGGATTCAAGTAATGCAGGTATGGTAGTTAAATACTCCCTCACTGAAATGTAGTTGAAAAAATAGGCTTTCATGGCACCTATACAAGTATTTCTATAGATCCTTATCTGTAAGAACAGCAACATATTTCTTTTTTTAATTAAAGATCATTATAATTGCTAATGTATGATTGTTTGGGGGCATATGTGAGTCAAACTGTGGTTTTGAGAATACAATTTCTGAGAACACCTTAACCTTCACCGAATCCTTCGCCCTGTGCTGTAATGTCTGTGCTGAATTAAAACATAGGCCGGTGGTGGAGATGCCCTATGTCCTTGCCAAGGAGAGGAGCACCTCCAAGAGGACAAATGAGAAAGCTGGGAATCATTCATAACAACTGAGGAACAGAATTTCGTAAGACAGTTGACCATTTTGCAGATAAGCTGATTAGCAGTTGGGGAAAGGAACAGAACGAACCTGTGAAACCAAAGCAAAGGGGCAGAAGAGGGGTGTGAATTATTTAGGGAAGAGACGCTCTCTCACAAAGAAGCAAAACTTTCTAGAGAGAACAGAGGCAGGCTCATTGCTGCTAGAAACGGCATAATGAAGCCAAAGAGGTGAATTCAAACCTGTTTGGGTTTTTGCATGTGTTTGTTCCTTGCTTAGGTCTTTTTGTTACCTTTTTTATGTTTTTTTGGGGGGAGCAGGAGTTTTTTAAGACTTAGGTCTCTCTTTGCTAAGCCTATATTGTTTTCCTTCATAGTCCTTTAAGGATACTACTAGAAAACCAGAGTTTCTCACCGCTAATACACCCTAGGGTGATGTACCAAAAGAACTGTCTCCAGAAAATTGTTCCATAAGGGTTGATGTGTCCAGATAGTGGCTTGTACCATGGAGTGCTCTTCAGCTCGGGTCTTCAAAGCTAGTCAGTAGTGATTCATTCACGATGTGTATCTGTCTAGACATGAGAACCTGGTGTACGAAAAAGGTTTCTTACTCAGGTATTAAGAGACGGTAACAATTACATAATTGTTACTAGGGCAGGAGGTCTCAAGTCATGGTAGATTATTACTGTCATGTATTGCCCCATCTTCTTCTCTGCATGCAGACCAGTTTGGAGTGTTTAGATCCAGCCAGTGAATCTATGTGCTTCTACCACCTCTCACCGGAGTTGTTTGCTCCTGCTCACAGGTTTCACGCTGATGCTTCTATGAAGAGACCTCCTGTAGGACACTCTTTGGGGCAGTGAGATCCTGCAGTCCATTTTCTTAGCCAATGACAGCACTTGACATTCTTAATTTCACAATATAATCCTTAGGCAAGGAATTTCTTAGCCTTTTTAACTTTACTCTTAAACAATACTAGGCATATACAGCTCACCAAAAGATAGCATTCTTGCAAGTCGTTATTGCACAGTTTGATCTAGTAGCTCGTGTGTCTTAGATTGGGTCCCTATCCCTACGCCCATCAGCTCTTCCTGCCTTCCCTCTGATTAGCTGGGCCGGTGTGGGCTGCTGCAGTCCTTTTCACAGCGAGTCTGAAGTCCATTCTTTCTAGCCCCCTTTCTTCCACCCAAGGCAGCTTTTAGGGTGGAGAAGAATTAATTCTTCTTAGTTCTGGGCTGAAAGTTGGGAGACAGTCTGTGCTGGTAGATCATGGTGGCTCTGTTTCTGCTTTGTGGCCACCGTCGTTCAGCTGGGTACGGCGTCTCTCCAGCAACACAAATGCTTTGATCCACTGTGGAGAGTGTGATACCAAATAAATGTAAACAAACCTTAGAGCCAAGGTGATGGTCACAAAATAGAACGGGGTTGCATGGAGAACTACTTTTGGTGTGTCACAATTGCCTTGGTCCCTTTTGCCTGCCAGAACTTTGAATTTATAAACTCCCTCACTAGTTTCCTCACTCAAGGAAAGCAAAACCAGGAAGCTTAAACTCCATTTTTCTTTCAAATGAATATTAATGGCAAACATTACGAGGTCCTTGCTCAGCTCTGTAATAATACACATGTCCATTCATGAGACGGTCCAGACAGAACAGAGGATTAGGAATACAGAATTTAAGACCGAATTCAGAAAGGCAGCACAGGAACTTCAGGCCCCAAAATATCCTCTCAAAGTTTGGCTTTATTTCACACTGTCAGCCAGGATTCTCCTTACAGCACCACGATATTCATAATAAAGAAATAAATTAAATCCACCCCTTCCTGTCTGCCTCACAACACACAGCACTGTGCGTGCTCAGCACATGTATAGTTTTGATAAAGAGACATTATCGAGCTTGAAATCATTTTAAACAAAACAAATAATGTGGCTGCCCAGCACTTCCTCTGGAAGTAGTTCCTTGGACAAATCTTCCTTAACTCTCACATGTATGGAGTTAGTATATATATCCCTCAGTAACACCAATTCAGAGAAAGAATTTTTCAGAATAAATGTCCGGCTGTGTGTTTTATACCTCGGGTGTGAAACGCAGCCGTGCAGGAGGGCCCAGCCTCCAGCCTGGGGCTGCCGGTGCCAGGGGGGACTCGGCATCTTCCAAATGCCCCGCGGCACAGGGCGGGCGGGGGGACGGGTGTCCCCATGCCGTCAGCCCAGGGCTGCTGGCTCAGGACAGGGAGCAGTACCGGTCACTCGGCTTGTTCATGGGCTGGCAGAGGAGCTGCAGCTTGAAGGAGGCAGCGGCAGCGGTGGTGGTGGCAGCCGGGTAAAAGCCGCTGGATCCTCTGGCCCTTGCAGCATCCCTGGATCCTTGGCGTACCGGTCACTCAGGTGGTTCCATCAAGTCCCTTCCGCTGACAGAGCTACGATCCCACTGAGCAAAGGGGAGGGGGGCTGTCCCCCTGCGGCGTTGCAGGCGTCCACGCTGGGCTTGCGGGGAGCTCAGTCCCTCGGGGTGACACCCGGAAAGCGGGGAGCAGCCTCCAGGGCCGGTTCAGGTCCCAGGGGTGGAGTGTGCTCCTCGCCTCTGAGGAGCGGGGGCTCGGCCGTGCCGCTTGCTCTCTGTTTACATAGCGTAGACTAAGCTGTAAAAAGGCGATTGCTTCAGAAGCGAATAGGTCACTCTTAGACAAGAGAGCATGCACAGAGCAGTGGAAAAACAAATTCGTTATTGTAACACCAGAGAGCATAAAGCAAACCTGGAGGTGACCTGCAAAAGAACACAGCACGGGGTTTCTGCCCTGTTTGGTGCTTTATGGTGTACAAAGAAAGATTGAGAAGTCCCCAGGCATTTTTTTTTTTATTTTTTTTTTTTCTGTTTTCAAAATAAAAAGTATCTTTGTCTGGTACTTTCAATGTAGCAAGCACGCTGATTCTAGCTTTCCGTGGTTTTGCTGGAGGGCCTGTGGGAGAGGGACTCAACAGAATACTAGCAGCTTTCTCAGCATTTTCATCTAAGAAAAACAGTGTTAAGATTTTGAACAGAGCCTATTTTTTCATCTAATATTGTTGAGAATGTCTGAGTTAAAGAGGTGTTAAGAAAAGGAAGACAGACTATTAAAAAAATCCCCTGCTTCCTTTTTGAATAATTATTTTATGATGAAACGTGTAGCAGAAGGGCTTAAAGGTCACCAGTGAGATCAGGGCCCCTTGGTTCTCAATACTGTGCAGACATGTCAGAAGTGAACAGCTTACAACCTCTAAGAGAGGGGCAGATAAAAGATAGTTGGAAAAAAGAGGCACAGAAAGGGCAAGTGGCTCGTCCAAGGTCACGCACGGATCGGTGGCCGTGCTGGATCCAACCATCTGCAGTAGATCAGGTCTCCTGGGTCCTGTTCCCCTGTTTGATCCCCATGCTCGTCTCTTCTCCCTTGACATTTTGTGAGTGTTCAAACGGGCCTGAGCATCCCCACAGGCTGGGTCCATCGGAGGGGACAATCCTTCACCTCTGCTGGTTTTAATGTGGCCGAGGCAAAATCCCAGTGTTGGACGACAGGTTCTGACCCAGCCTGGGCTGGAGCTGGGACCAGACCCCGACTCCTGCCTGGTTCCCGCAACAGATGTCTTTCCTGGTTTTGTCTGAGATACAGCAACACGGGAAACCTTTCCTTGCACACCTAAAGACTTGGAGATAATCAATTGTTTTATATACATTTCTAAAACCGAAGGCACAAACCCAAACCCCACCATAAAGACTTCTTTGGAACACTGGGAAAGGCTCTGAATTCTGCAACTGCCCGAGGGGGTGTGGGGCACTCCAATTTAACATCAAGGCACTTAAGAAGTAATGATGCTGTTAGTTTGCCAGACAGCTGGATTCTTCCAGGAAAAAAACGGGTACAAAAATAGGGTACAAAAGACCCCTATTCTATAATTGTATGTAATTTTAGGATCTAGGCTCAACGTTTTCCCATCTAAAGAAAAAGATGGGAGAAAATACCCTTTCTGAAAGGGAACACTTTCAGGCCTTTAGCAGTGCAGAGACAGAGGAGCAAAATCACAATTCTGTTTTCCTTGCCAATTGTCTCTGATAATGGCTCTTGCTGTAGAGAGTATTGTGTGTTGCTAGCACTAAAAAGTAAAGTTAGTTTGAGTGTGAAAGCCTGAACATCGTTCTATTTAAAAAAAAAAAGTAAAAGAAGGAGAGGAATGTTTGCAGCACATTAAAACCTGTGTGACAACTTAGCAAGAACTATTTTAACAATCCTCTTATTCCCCTTCTTGTTACGCACCATCAAATGAGAATGCAGCGTCAGTAATATATAACACTGGCGCGGAGGGATAGCTCACCGTGCTGCTGCTGGAGAGCCGGCTGGCTCAGGCTGAGCCGAAGCTCCGGTGGGAACCGTGTTCGGTGCCGGGCTGCTTGGCTGCCGTGTGTGCCGGGGAGGTGAAGCCGGGAGCCGCTTCCCCACTGCGGACCCCCCCCGGGAGGAGAAAGGCTCCGGAGTTTTGTGCTTCTTTGCAGGAGCTAACTGTAACCTGGTGTTTAGAAAACACAGTCTCTGCTACTGCTGCCTCTGTGGGTTTTGTGACCCAAACGTAACAAGGGTTAAAGCAGAATAATTCCTTATAAAAAAAGTTTGCAGTCGGGGATAGGTCTGGAGTGAATGTCGACAAATATTGAAACTAAATCTGAGAAAAGATTTGTTCCAATTTTTTTGTTTTTTTTTTTTTTTTGTGTAATCGGCATTCCATATGTGTTATGCGGAGAGCTAGGATGTGCTGCTACTGCTGTTACATAAGAGGGGTTTTTTTAATAAAGTGCAGAGCAGAAAGCTCCGTAGTGAGAAGGAATACCAGGGAAAAACCCTGCAAGAAAATAGGAAAAGCTACTAGGTGAAAAGCTCTTACTCAGTGTTTTATTTCTGTAATCCCATGAGTTCCTTAAAGTCTCTTCTAATGTTTCTGAGGAAAAGCCTCGAAGTGGAAGGAGGGAGGCAAGGGGTTTTTTTTTTCCTTTGGTTTAAAGGAAGGTCTTGGTTAATTCTATTAGTAGATTTTGGGCTTGTTTTTATTTAAAACCAAAACAAAAATCCCTCTCAAGTTTAGAATTTCTGTATGGAAAAATTCTTCTTTGCCAGAGAGGGAAGTATCTCCTTTTCATTCTGTTTGTTTTGGAGTATCTGTACTTAAGTGTTTTGTGTTTGTGCTTTATTGAATACATTAGCGGTGCATTAATTTCTTCCTGACAATGCTCATTTCACTGCATTTGGACCGTGGATATGACATAGGACAGACAAACTTGTCCTTTTACTTGATGACTCTGCTTTGCCTTCCCCGGGTTTGATTGGTAACGGCTTCATTTCCCACCTTGTTTACCTTTAAATGCTTTTTAAAGTGATTTTTATTCTAGCTGCTGCAGAGGAAACAACAACCTGTTTGCTTTGGGTTTGCTTTTCAGATTATTGTTTGGCTTTAATTTATTTGTTTCTCCTTTAAACGGGCTTGAGATTACTGAAGGGTTCCTTGTTCAGCAGGTCAAAGGGTAACTTGGAGACTTTGAAACCGTCTCCCTTTTTATCACCAAGTTTTGTTCTTCCAAGAGTCCAAAGGATTTTGCAGGACGATAGCTCGTGGCGGATGCCTCCGTCTAAGGAAAGCGTGAGCAGCAGACCTGAGGCACTGCGAGAGGCCACGGGAGCCTTTTTAGTGTTCAAAGCAGAGGGAAAAAACACGGATCTAAGTCTAAATCAGAACCTTAATTAATCTTCGTATATAACTAACTAAAAGACTAAGTTTACTGGGGTTTAAATACATTGAGATTGATAGGTCTGGTACTCAGCTACCAGTCACTGCATGGCCCAGGATGAAGACCCACAGTTCTGTATTTCTATAGCTAAAAATGTTAACTGACTTCAAACCAGAGAGGTGTCAATACACAAAAATAAACTGTGTGCGCTATTAAAAAAAAAGTCCTTTAGCTGAAAGAGTTAATCTGTGGCAGAGGTAATCCCTGCTTTTAAAAGAGGGAACTGTGTCTGAGCTGCTCAGGCACAGCACTGTGAATTTGTAGGACAGCAAAACCAAACCTAGGGTAAGGTAGGCTCCTTAACAAAAATTCACAGCTACTTTGTATTTCTGCATGAGATTTTAATCCTCAAAGGCGCTGGGCACATGGGGGAACTACTTCTGCACCTTTCTAATAAAATTCACTCACTGTTTATTCTTCCCCAGTACTTTAAATCCCTTGAAAACCTTAGCAAGAAAAAAAAAAAACAACCCACCTCTAAAATCGTCATTTCTTACAAAGATAGGCAAAGATAATCAATTTCAAATGAATCACAGCATGGAGACGAATGCATAGTTGGTTTTTTTTAAAAAACAAAGCAAGGTATAGACATTATCCTACAATAGCATCTGTTCATCTGAGGGGGAATTATAGGGTTGCAGCTTTTCAGTGAAAAAAGATTAAACTATCTTCCCCTTGAGACTTCCCCTGGACTTAATTAGCAGCTCTGTCCCATCTCTTAGGAGCGGGACAGTCTCACCGGTGTGAGGACTAGGCAGAGGAGAGAACTGAGATGCATGGCTGTAACTGCATTTTCAGCTTTGCAGGGAACTGGTCCCTTGTTTGTTGTACACTGATCCACTCCTTGACAGCTTTAATCAGAGAGTATTTTTCTGGTTTGTTTTATTGGATTTTTTTTTTCCACACACGCAAGCCTGGGTCTCTTTCGGTTCATCCTGATACCACGGAGAGGAATGTTACAAAGTTTACAGCCTAGATTTTCAAGTGGAAAGAGTCTAAAGTAAATCAGAGATAAAGGTGTTGCTGTAAGAACCGTTTGTTTCACGTGTTCCCCAGATTAATTGAGCTCTGTATCCTTCCATGAAAAAGACTTGCTGAAAATAGGCTATTTCCTATAAACAGTAACAAAGGAAATTGTACGATTAGATCACCGCTGTTGCTTTTACTTTTTGAGCTACAAATTTTGTCTTCTCTGCTGTGTCTCCTCAGCCGTGGTAGGAGCCGAAATACAGGCAGTTCCAGTGGCAAGGAAGGCTGACAACCTCCTCAAAAGCTGCAGTGCCATTTCGATCCGGTTGCTAAGGGATGCTCAAGCATGATGTCGTCTGTATCTTCCCTTCCAAATGAGCACATTGGTTTGGTCACAACTCCACCCCCACAGTTCACGGCCAAAAGTTTATGAGGTCATGTTCACTGCGGACAGCATGAGCCCGTAAGGAACTGTACAACTGTCCCATCTGAAAAGTAATGAACCTTTTCTTTTTTCTGTAGGCTGGGGCATCCAAAGTGCTCAGTACCTTCAACTTCCTGACAAAGGTGAATTGTTTGCAATAGGAAATAAGGGTGTTTGTCCCCTGGAGGGTTTGGAAGGCGTCTGTGGTGTAAGATGGACATCCTGATCTGGAGCTCGCAGTCGCCTGTAAAAACAGAGTAACTCAAGTCAAGTCAGAGCCTACCCCTGACCGATTGAGAGTAAAACCGATGCAACAGCAGAATTGTAAGCAGAAAGTGTTATCTGTTCGGTTAGAAAGGGAGAAGAATGGAACAAGTATGTGTCTCAGGAGCATTTTTTCAACAGGCTCAAAATCTATGCTGTTAAGAAAATAGTAACTCCAAGACCAACTCTCGCATCTGCATTTTCCAGCCAATGTTTGAGAATTTTTCAACAGTATTTTCTTGTCTCTTACCTATATAAGTGCGAATATCCTCGTGCACAATAAGGGGGATTACCACAAGGAAAAGGCATTAAAATATATGCAATGGTCTGTCAAATATAAATATATTAAAATAGGAAAAAGATAGTATTTTTCTTGAGGTCCTTCTGAGTGATTATACTGACAGGTATTATATGTAAATCTTAAAAGGACAGAAGTTTATGTGTATAGGGTGGGGGGAGCTTAAGGGACATGTACTTCTCACCAAGTTCTCTCTCACTAGTAAGTGCTGTTATTGATAGTCTACTCTGCTTTATATCTAAATCTTTCTAACCATTTGTAAATCAAGCTAATACAGTTGTCCTAGCTGGGGAGAGTAAAGTCCGTATAAATTATGCACTTCAACAGGACTACTCAGCTGAGTCGAGTACATGTTTATTTACAGCATCAGGCCATCCTTACAAATCTTCCCCCAGTCTCAGGCACCAAACAGAAGTTTTTGGGGCAAAAGCTGTGGAGGGAGAACAGAGGAAAGAATTGCAATGAAATTCCTCTTTCCAAAAAAAATTAAGAAAATTAAGAGATCTAATGATTTTCATTAGAATGTAATAGAAGTTAGGCCAATTAAAAAAACCCATTAAGTAAAGTTATCAAGTGGAATGAAATGGGTTGTAGATACATAAAACTTTACAATACACATCCCCCACATATATTCCACTAAAATGTTATTAACTTTGAATTATCCTGCTGCCTCTCCTTGTGAAATCTTTTCTGGTTTGAGAAGTGAAACAGCAGAATATTGTTTCATACTGCTTACCCCCTTCCCACTCTTTTGTGAAATCCTTAAGTTTTGATGCCTGTTGGTGTCTCAGAGTCTTTCATTTACTTCAGACTGAAAAACAATTGCAACAGAATCTGAGGCTGTTGGCTGTTATATTCAGACACGGAAGGGATATAATTTAATTTGAATTTTATCTGTAAGTGTGCAATGCTCACCATCTTCTGTATGTAAACTCTTATCTCCCATTAATTTAAGTGTTGCAGGATTGAGCCAATAGATTTAAGTCCTCTACTGTCTGTTATCTGTGAACTTCCACACTCAGGTTACCTTGCATTTTTGGAAAATATTTATGCCTACCATGGAGCAGGGTCCTTTTAGCACTCTCTTTTGAATATTTTCAACCCTCAAATAGATTTTTATCACAGAGGCACAATGGCCCTACATATAGTTATTTTATCTTTGCATTTATTTGTTCCTAAGACTGCAGGCTCTTCAGAAGTGAGCTTTAATTTTACGGTGAGGTAGGGGTCAGATTTTGCCTGCGCTTTCCCTTCTGATGGCGCCAGTCTTGTGAAACTGAAGTTCACAGATTTTTACAAGATGAAAGCTAAGGCAGCTGGTTCCAGTAAGAAACAAGGTTTACTCTAAAGACACATCAGTAGCTTTACATTATTTAAACAAATAAAATAGAATGAGAACAGCTGATGTGTTGGTATGCTTGCTCTTCAAATGATGCTCTCCTAATCAGGACAGCACCAGAAAAAAAAAAAATCATGGCAATGTGGTGGGTTTGTGAAGTAGGGTTGGTGCCTCATGTCTTGTGTTGTGTTTCGGAAAGACAAAAAAAGTCTGTAATTGCTGATAGGTTTAACAATTGGGGAGTTTTCTTTCTGTTTTCTGTAGCTTTTGGCACTTCCACACTTTAATAACACTTGTAATAGAAGGAGCGAATTCTCAATTCTGTCGAAACTGGGAGTTCCGTGAATTAGCGGAGCGTGTTTTCCCTTTCCAACTACCTCACGCTTTGTTCAGCCTAACGAGACGGCGGCACAGGGTGTATATACCAGGATTTAGGCAGCGCAGGGTGTATTTACCAGGAGGGCAGCGATTCCTGTGCTCGGCGCAGCGGCTGATGGCTGTTAAGAGTTTAACCTCCCCGAGCCCGTCCCAGTTTGCGTTGGGGACAGGGACGGGCGTGCGCTGCTGGACAACGGCATTTACACAGCAATGACTCCCTTGTCAGCGGATGCTTTGGCGTATTTACTGCTCCCCTGTCCCTACGCTAACGCCGCTCACCATTCACCAAAATTTTAGCCTTTTGTGTATCTCCAGCAATAATTTTTACCTTGTTCGTGTATTGCTTTGTGAACTGTTTGGAGCCAGAGGTAGGCTCCCTTCCCTGCCAGCTGGGGACCTGGAGGGAAGCAAAGCCCGGAGGCTGGGGCAGATTTTCCCTGCTGCGTGAGGTGGCGGATACTGGCATTTCTGCATTCCCTTCGTACCCATGACCGTAAAAATGCTATGAGGTTTTATAATTTCCAGTCTGAATTCTGCTTTGATTCCTGTATACCTTGTAAATGCCAGAGTTAAATATATTTGAATAATGTATATTACGTGGAAACAATACAAATATATAAAAGACCTATAAAAGATACAAGGAATTACTATAATCTTTGCATCAGATGAATCTGGGCATTGCTGAGCCAAGTCTCTCTCAGACCTTTTAAAACTGCCTTGGCCTAAAACAAGACCTGGAGAAGTCAGTACGAGTCTCTCCACTGACTCCGGAGCACTTCGGCTCTGTGTACCCCAAAGCTGTGACCTTTAAAAATAGCCAAAGTGCTAATAAATCCTCAAAGATTGAAATGTGGTGGTGGTGTTCCCTGTTTCTCCTGAAGTCCAGCCCTCTTTCAGCAAGGGCAACTAAAGAGACGTATCTGATGACACAAACTGTGACCTTCTAGTTGTTTGCTCTATTCACATAATTATTTTACTGTAGGTGGTTCTAAACATAGTAACTGGATGACATAAGAAGGTGTGTTCATGGGAATAGTATTATAGATAATGGCATTTTGCAAATGAGGGTAAATAATTTATGTATTACTATACTTTTCACTGATCTCCGGAAGAAAAACTACTTGTGTATTTTAGGGAACCAGGTTTTTACAGAGAGCAAAGCACCAGTCTTTGTTTTCCAGAGGATATGCTTGTGCATGAAAACTTCCGTGTCATTTATGTAATGAGGTTTCAAAAAATATTTTAGAAAACAAAATGGAAACCATACACAGAAGTAATGACATGCCTCAAGTTGCATCCCCCGGTCCACCCCCCATGACTTGGTAGCTTGTTTCCCTCCATCCCACCCGTGGCCCCGGCCGCAGCCCTGCCGAGGGAACCGCGTTGGGTGCGAGGGAGCTGCCCAGCGCTCGGGAAACGCATTTCCCCAGAAATACCCGCATTGGTAAAAATTAATTCATGCACATCAGCGCCTGCAAGGATCGTTCTGTAGGCCAAAGTTCATCAACTGAGAAAATACATAAATACATACATAGGTATTTAGTACAGCTACTTCTGCAAGAATTGTTTTCGAGTGCAGTATAAAGTGCTGTGGGGCACCACTCCCTTAAAACTTATTTAGAATTCCATGAATTTAACTCCCAACTCCTGCAAATCTTTTTCTCGGCTGCTTTCATCCCGAAAAGCCCTTCCGAAAGACCACTCGCCATCACGGCGACTGCGTTACCCCCGCGCCTGACC
>VXBL01006671.1:3727241-3765471 GCA_013400195.1 Aramus guarauna | reverse complement strand
GCCGGGGGGCTGAGGCAGAGGTGCTGAGGAACGTGCGGCCAGACCGGGGAGAGGAGGAAGAGGAAGGGAGGAAGTCGAGGAATCGTTTGGGGGAAACGGAGGGAGGATGTCGGTCCCGGAGGGAAGCGCGGCGGCCGGCGGTGGGGATGAGGGAGCTCCGTGCCTGTGGCGGGGGGAGCAGCGCCAGGGCCGGGCGGGGAGCGGGCGGCCCGGCGGGTCTCGGGCACGTCCTCCGTCCCCCGGCAGCCTCGTTAGGCTTAGTTCTGTCGCACCTTTAATTGAGGCATTGCGCGTTTGGAGGGAGGGGAGCGTTTGTAGCTTGATTTCAGGTATTATTTCTGCGGTTAATTTAGGTTACCTGCATGTGTCATGTTTTTCAGGAGATACGTTAGAAATGCAGGTTATGGCTTCAAGGAAGGGGAAGGTCCAAAAATCGTTATCGGAGAGAACAAGAAAATGTTTGTCAGGCTCACTATTTCAAAGTATTTTAAGGTAGTGTTTTAAAATAGGATGCAGTTAGGAGATCGCATTGTTTTGGCCATGCTGAGGGACCGCTCGTGCACATTATGCAGGGTTTTTAGCATGGAGCAGAGGCTAGGCCTCAGTGAGCTGACTCAGTTCTGGTATGAAACAACCCTAATGGGGGGGGCGGGGGGGGAGAATTTTTGAAGGTTGTGAATTTGGAAGTGTACTGTTACTGGTAAAATTTTTCAAATACTGATTTGAAGAAAGAGGCTTGACATAAATGGAGTGACTGGGATGACAGCAGCACCTGCAGCACTGAGGAGTCTGCCAGGGCTCCAGCAGAAATCTTTTTAGAGGAGAATTTGGGCTTCAGCTCTTGGGGAACGTCTTGGACTTCAGGTTTCAGGCTGAACATCGTATAGATACATAGAAACCATTTGTCATCAGATGAGTTACTGTCATAAGAGGCAGAATTTCAGAAAACAGAAACATGATGGTCTCACCTGGATTTTCTTTCTGTTTTCTTTAGTTTTGGTGGCTGAAAAATAGTTTAGATACTTGGTAATAAAAATTTGTGGGTGTTTAGCGATGGCTGGAAGGTCATCTGTGTGCGTGTGTTTTAAAGTGATAGCTCAGCTGTTGCAGTTTCTAACAGTAGCTGTCATGAGTTGTGGACAGTGTATGACACAAACTTACCAGTAAAAAATAAAAAAGTTCACGTCCCTATTATTACGTTACGCTTACTTTATAAGACATGGAAATAAAAAAACCCAAGTACTTTGAAAGTATTCTTAATATTTTCATATCGTATTCAAATAATAATAAAGAAGATCTGCGAAATATTCCAACAGGTTTATGCTGCTCTTTGTAGGCCCCACTGCTGTACACGTGCTTGCCCCTTCTGCCACGAGCAGTCTCACTGAAATTAATGGAACTCTCCTTGGTGGTGAAGTTAAATGTATGTGTAATTGTTAGTAAGAATGGGGCCTTAATGACTGGCCAAATGCAGAAATAGATTTATTCAGAAATTTAGATGTAATACTTCATTTTGGTTCACTGGTGGTGTATCTGGTCCAGAGAACCCAGGTATGTCAATACCAAACTGTGTGTTTACAGCAAAAGCAACACCTATCTCCCCTGCTCTTGGCCTAAGTGAAGTAAAGATTTTGGCTCCCAACGCTTCTAACGTGTGATTCAGAGTTACAGCTGAAATTTTGGTATTAATTATTCCAAATTGAAATACGATTGTGACATATACTGCTATTCCTGAATAATCCTTAGTTGTGAAGAGGTCCAGTCTCTATCTTAACCTGAGATACTCATTCTTCGTTAGTTTTGCCACCTGTCTTTATTGCATGGTGCAGTATGCCCCAAGAGACAGAGCGTGTATGTTATAAAATAGTAGTTTAGGGGAGAAATGGTGATTGCATAAAGAGTTGTAGGTAAAACCTGCTCTCTAAATGCTTACAAAACATCAGTGAGCAAGGAGAGGAAAAAGGAGTAAGGCTCTGGTATTAAGGTGGCAAAACATGCAAGGAGGTTTTATGGAGAGAAGAGCAGCACTATTAGGAATTCATGAGGGAGAAGGAAAGGAAGGGAGAAAGAATGGAATGCATCTGTCAGAAAATGAACTTTGAAATATAAGTGCTAAAATACAGTTTTGAACATGAGGCTCAAAATGGAGGCTTGTGCTGTCAGTGTATGCTAGCAGAGGCCTGGCATCCTGGAAATACAAACTGTACCTCTGCCCATTCTGCCACAGACATATGTTTTCTGTTGTTGAGCCATAAGCTAATGAGAGGAATAAACGAGTAGCCAGGAGGTGCGAAGGGGAATCTTTCTAAATTTTGCCAGGTTATGATACTACTCTTGCAAAAATATGTTTGCTTTATATAGAAAGCTACCGATCTGGCAGCGTGGAGCAGCTCAATTAAATGCTGCTGTTGGAGTCTTTTTAGTGTGTATGGAAAAACAGGTACTATAGGCAGATGGGTTGCCCTGTGCACTGGCATCTGTGCAGCACAGCAGAAATAGCATACATCTACTTAGGGAAACTGGAGTAAAGAGGACTGGGTTTTTTTTGTAGTGCAGGTATATAAGGGCATCAGAGGAGAGCTGCAGGGGGGTGGGTGCTGTTTGCAGCATGCAGCCACAAAAGGTGGTCTTTGCGTCTCATTGCGTATGTGATTGATTTGGAACATGTAGAGAGGGTGGAACATGTAGAGAGTTGCTTACAAGACACAAATTAGAGAAAGAGGCTTCTGTAGCTTTGTGGGTGGAGGCTTAAAGGGGATGCCTTCCTTTTTCAGATGTGAGTGTCCACATATTTTATTTCTTGTGATTTAAGTTACAGTCTCTTGACTGGGTGATGATAACCGCAGCCAAACTTAAAATATTTTAAGGATCTAACAACAACGCTTTGGTTTCATACGGACTTCAGTCAGTCTATCTATCACATAGTAGTGACAAGACAAGCAGATCTTGACGTTCCCTATCTTGTTCTCTATGAAATGTTGAAGTTGTCCTTTTTCCTTCCAAACCCTGCAATCTGCTTTTACCGTTGACACTGGAAAAATGGACAGTGAAATGATCCAAGATTCAGATATGACACATGACTTGAGCTGGGCATTTATTTTTAGCTACAACTGAAGTTTCCAGTGGCAATTATTTCTTTTTCTTTCACTTTTCACTCTTGCACTGAGAAAACCAACTTTCTTGATTTTACCCTGAAGAAAAAATTCTAGTGTGTCCCTTCATCATTCATGCTTCTTTCTGAAATTGATTTACTTTCATTTTCTAGGTGCTGGTGAATCCGGTAAAAGCACAATAGTCAAACAGATGAGGATCTTGCATGTGAATGGATTTAATGCTGAGTAAGTGCATTTGTTTTTTTACTTTACAACCTACCTTATGTCTGTGCACTGCACAGTAGTCACTGCTGTTGGTTTGTATCTTGGTATATTTTCTTCTTGCTACTGTTTCATGGCCTCTAGAATTTGGATGTGTATTTTTAGATGAGATTAATAGACATTAACTTGAAGAAGTCGTGCACCAATAATAAGTAAGAGCTTACGGTATAAAATGATTTCTATCAAGGTTCAGTATAGCTGATTTGATTAAGGCTTAAGTTTTGTGCAGGTTTTTTTTTAACTGCAGTTTCTTTCACAACATGGCTGACACTGATTTACCTCTGCTATAGCACATTGATTCATACTGCTGTAAACATGCCTCCTGTTAGCGTACAAAATGAATGCAGTTTTCTTTATTTAGAGCAAGTAAGGCTTTTCTTTCTGTCTCCTCACAAAATGAGAACGTACTATGAATTTTGGGGGTAATAGGTCAGATTTTCTTCTTTCTTCTGTTGTGTTTGCTTGTCCAGATGTTTGTGTTAAATTATGTTTCTAAAAGCTCTTACTGTTTACACTTAAAATCTGTTCAATTATTTGACAGTTGTGAGGAGGGGAATGGCATTAGGTTAGGGAAAAAGGAAATCTATTTTTTTTCTCTTGAGAAAAATTTATGTTTGCTAACTTTTGATCTAGCCTTGCTAGGGAGGAGGAAGAGATTCTTCTGCATGTTAGTTTAAGCTTGCAAGCATCTTTGTGTGTGTGTACCAAAACCTGCTAAATTCTAATTCAATTAAGGTGCTTAATTTCAGAGCTTATTCTTTGTGATTAATTTTTTTTAGATTATAGTAATGGTTTTGTCTGTCTTGTTTTCAAACATAATATTTTTGTATTAGCATCCTCTAGCTTCTAGCCAGTATCATGTATTTTGTGAATCCTACCTTTTTTTTGGGAAGATTAAGCTTTCACTAGTCTTTCAGTAGTTAATTCTTTAGTAAGAATGTCTCAGCTAAAAGTTTAGCCAAGGAGCCTGGACAATACTTCTTCCTAATCCCTGAGTGCTAGTTCAGGATAAGGTACACAGTCTTTTGGAAGCAAGTTCAGACTGATTCATAATAAATTACATTCTGTGCTACATGCTTTTAGCTCCTCTTTATAGGGAATATTTTCTTTATCCAAGACAACTCTTTTTCATAAGTGCCTAGTCCTGCATCCTGTTACTGCTCCGTTGTCTCCATTATTTTGGCTGCTCTTGTTGCTAAAGACCTCTTAAAAGACTTAAAAAGATTTAAAAGATTTGCATGAGTTGACTTGGAGGTAGCAGCCCTAAACCTTAGCACGTAAGTAAAATGTTCATCAATGAAAGCGGAAGTCAGGGATCCTTGGCACCTTTAAAAGTACCAATCCGTTTAACGAACACAGTTCTTCTAAGTTTTCTAAGCAAACAGATGCTTCTAAAGAGATGATGCTGGTGTGTAATGAATGGTGTATTACACGGGTAGATAACCTTCTCAACCCTGCAAGCTGCATACCCAAATTTGTGCAAAAGTGAGAGCCCAGAGACCCGTTATACAATGCCTACAGAGCTGAGGAAGGAACGGGGCACACTTTGGGATTTGCAACAGCGGTGTGTTCCTCGAATATCTCACTTTGGTGGTGTAGATTGGGGCTGAGCTGAGCATGCAGCTGGATTCCAGGACAACACAGCAAATTTGGCCTCAGGAGCCTCTGCTGGCTTCTGCCTTCTCATCACGAGGGATTTGGATTACCTAGCAGCCCTATGCCAGCACAGCCCTGCTGCCAGTCACATAGCACACCCCGGTGTGGGAGCCACGCTTGAATTGCTGGGGAGCTGCATGCAGCTCTGGAGCCGTTGGTTGTCCACCCCATGGCATATTGTCTTGCGGTCAGTCCTTTGTGCTTGTTCTTTGTGGGTGGTTCATATTGGAAAGTTCATGTGCATAAAAATCAAATTTAAAAGCAGTATATGTAAAATGTACAAGAAATAAGTTACAATGCATCTAGTTTTAGGTTTTTGTTGCCAGAAACAATCAGTGGATAATAACATACACTTTACATGGGGGAGAAGGCTGGTTTCCAGTGTTTTCAAGTTCTTGCAAGTTACATGTTAATCCTTAAGTAACTTACATTTTCTTCAGTGTAGCTAACTGCTCCCTATGTTGTCCTGCTTTCCCTGCTATCCTTTTTGCCCAATTCATTCCCTTTCTGCCCTGCTTACCTTGTGGAAAAATGATGTGGGATTCAGCTCATGAGAGAGAGAGAGCATGGACTTTTTTTGGAAGAGTAGGAAAAGCAAAGCATTACTTCTCATATTGTTCTTATCAGTTTTCTAGAACATAAACTTGTTTGCATACACCACCACAGTTGATGTGATGAATAACAGCAGAGAGGTGGTGAAAACTGTAGTATGCTGGAGATGAAGAGACATTTTTTTAATGTTAGTGTCCATGTACATAACTAGTTTTGAATTATTGCTGTTGATTCAGCTTATTCATATGGCTGGAAAGAAATACAATTTAAAGTCCTGTCTAAAACTCATTTGCCTTTGATTTGGTTGCCCTGTGATAATTGATGTTTGAAGCAGAAAGAGGATACCTGTTACGAAAGGTGTCTAATGTGCTATGAACATGGGAATCAAAAGTTTTTATTTAGTGTTACTCAAATACTCTTCTTAATTTATGGTGACTAAACAGGATATCCAGTGCTAAATGTACTAGCTTCCTTCAGAGAGTGGGGCAATTTTTTAAATTTGTTTTGTTTTCAGGATTCTGCCGCTAAACAGATGAAGGGAGAGTTGTTATGTGCATTGAGGTGAATCGTCCTCACGTAGAGTTGTAGAATTTAACTAGGTGAAATCTGTGTAGTTCTACAGAACTAGAAGAATTCCCTCTGGGACTCCAATCCTTGATCACTTTACCTAATTAATTATTTGAGGAACTGTATGGAATCAAGTGTTCCACGTAATTAATATGCTGAATAGTTAACAATGCTAAGGTGAATTTGAAGGTGGTTAAAGTTCTAGCCAAGTTAACTACAGTAAAGACTGTTTAAAACTTTTCAGTGTTCTTTTTATAATCTATAGTTGAGTTAGAGACAGAATTTTGTTGTTGTTATTGTGAAGGTGGCGTGTGGGAAGTAACAGTGCTCTGGCATGGTATGCGGAGCAAAATATTGGAGAAGCAAGACATGGTCTACAGCACAGGTTTTTCTGGATGGAGTTTTGGGAAGGGCTTAGCCTGCTTCCAGCTCTTGCAAGATGGCTTCAGTTGGTTGTGTTCTCAACTGATGTCTTCTGACAGCAGTTTCATCTGTAATGGGAGTGTGGTTTGCCCACGGTATTCTTCCAGTGTGCCTTATCTTTAACATGGAAGAGCTGTATTTTAAGCATAATGAAGACTCCATATCAACCAAAGTTTCTACTCTTTGCACTACTGCCAACAACAGAGCCCCTTGTGATGTAGAAAGGGTTTAAATTTGGCTTGTAATAGCAGGAAGCCTGTGACTTCCCTTCCTTTCCTTCCCTCCCGCCTCAACACTTCAACTGTCTTTTCATGAGGCTGTTCCAGAGGAGTAGGTCTCTGCTGTTGGATACTGCAGTTTATGAGCATCCACTGATAAAGTGGAGCTAAAACCTTCTCTTTTTGACTGGGCAGAAGTTCAGATGCCAATCTTGATGAACCAGAAAGGATTAAAAATGGGAAAAGGAGGGCAGGAGGCGTAAGGAATATATTTGGAAGAGTGAATGTAAATGTATAGTTAAGGTTGAAGAGGGGAAAAAAAATCCTTTCTGTGTTATCTTGGGGCTGGGGTTCTTTGCTTCTAAGATGATGGCCTTTCACTGACTTTTTTTTAAGTCATCTTTCCCCTCGGTGGCTGACAGACTCTAAGGAGAGGGTCATTGTCATGCACGATTTTAGAAAGTGGGAAATTGGCAGGGGTGATAGACGATTTGAAGTGTCATGGGAAAAACTAGGACAAGCAGAAATGTTTAGATAGAAATAAATTGTTGAAATGTGACTTACGAAATCCACTACAAAGATTGACAAGTAAGGGGAATGTGCTTTTGTGATTAGTAAGTTTGGATAATATTTATGGTTCAGGAAGTCTTGAGCTTACAGGGAATTTCAGATAACACTTCTCAGCCTCAGATTCCCAAATGTTGTATAATGATGACTTTATTTATTTCTATTTTGACCTAGATTTAGTAGTTTGTGAGGAAGGAAAAGTAGTCCTTGATGCTTTCTAATCCTTTCTTTATACATCTCGTCCACCAAAAGTTGAACTGCAGTACCACCGTGATTTCACATAAACCAGTAAATGATGTTAACTAGTCATGCTGGTCTGTATCAGTCTCTTTTGTGACTGAAATGACTTGTCTTGGTAATTTTACTGTTCTGCTTTCTGATACTATGCTTTGTTTTCTAACTTTGGTCTTTTTATGTGTGTGATTTTATGGAAGGGAAGATAATGTTATGAGTGAGGAAAAAGTATAGTATTTATAACTAAGTCTTTTAAAATAATGATTTCCCTCCTAATGGCTAATATTTGTTTGTATACACAAACATTATTGCTCTGATTTTACAGTACCTTTAGAGTTGTGTAGCAATACTGTGTTTTTAGAATGGTCACATCAGTTCCTTGCCAAGAAACAAACTGACTTTATTGTATTTTACTCCACTGGCAGCAAAAATATTTTTTTCTGGTGTTAGAGTTGAATTGAAAATTGGAGTGGGGGGGCTCAGTGTGTGTGATTTCCCTCCCCCCCACCCCTTCTTTCTTTTTTTCTGTGTATCACAATGTATATCGGGGGGCTTCTGTAGATTTGACGCAGAAAGCTTTTTTTTTTTTTTTTTCCTTAGCTCCTCTTCCAGGACACAGACAAGTTGTTACTGTGCTGGAAAATTTGTGTGCACGTATCTGTTCAAGACTATGAAAAGTTCCATTCCAGCTGAACAGCTAGTTAGGGGTTTTGATCAAAATTTGTGCCATAGAACATGGAGTGAAAGCATGGGTGGAGAGGGGAGCAGGATATGCATTTCAGTCTATTTTGGGTCTTGTCCCAAGAACTGACACAATTGTGTAATTGAGTTTTGTCAAAAGACAAGAGTATACCAACAGCGAATAAATACTATGATTAAGAACTGAGGCCTGCATATAGCTTATAAAAGTTTATGCGAAATGTTTATGCAAGTTAAATATAACTTCCATCAACTTGAAAGAAATGGGAGGTAATCTCTGGTGACATTAAACAACCTAAGCAAACAAGAAATTCCTTAATTGCTAAAATGTTTAATGTTGTGTTTGTGTGCTTGAAATTATCTTTTCTTTGGAAATACTTCTATTTCTACAGAGGGGAAAATTCCATTCTGTGAAATAGTAAATGTGAACTCAATGAAGCAGCATTAATATTTCACTATATTATAAAGAAAAAAAGGAAAAAAAAAAGTTTCCAGTTTTTGGGTTTTTCAAGTTTCTTGTGGTATCTTGCCCTAAGATATGAGACATTATCCATTAGGAACATGTGCAAATGTTTTGCACTTAAATCTACTACTCAAATGTGATATTTTTTTTTAAATAATGTAACATGATTTTTCAGAAAATTCTCATAGTGTATAATACCTACACTGGCCCTTATTTAGCAAAGAGTATTAACGTTCTGTGGTCCTGAATATTCTAATAGTCAATGGAATAACTCCGTTACCTTGCTCAGAGGCATTCTGAAATCAAGCCATTAAAATATTTCCATGTGCAAGTGAAGTGCAATTTTTTTTCCAGGATGCAAAATTATGTTGTTTAGGTTCCTGACAGTATTACAGAAAAGCAATGCATGAAGGAAGCTAAAAGTTTAAAAAGCTGGTTAGTTCTGTCTGGGTTTAGATGCTCGTGGTAGGCTCAGGCTAACCATGAGTGGAGAGATTACAACACAGTATTGAAAGAAAGCAGAGACTTTCATTTTTACATTATGCTTTATTTTCAACCGCCTATTTTGTGTGTTTGCTTTTTCAAGAAACTCTTACTTAAGTACAATAAGTAAAGTGAGATTTGAACATAAACATTTCTTTATTTTTACAATTGCATGGGAAACAAGGTGTTTGTCATAGCAGAGCGTGCATCTTATCTGCATTTACTGGTTGGTGGGAAATGTTGAATTCTCCTAGCAAAGCAGTATTTAAAATACCAGTTTTACGTGGCGCATCGAGAGCTCTCTGTCCTCTGAATTTCTGTTACTGGCCTTGCAACTTGACATTTGTGCTTTCAGTTAAATATTTCAGTTTTCTGATTTTAAACAACAACAACAAACCCCTGACCTAGTAGTAAACTTGTCCCTTAAGCTAGATTTGCATATGTTGCAGACATGATTTGGCATGTAAAGGCACTGGCCAAAAATATGGCAGTAGTTTTATTTGTTTTAAGGTTTACATTTCACAAAAGATTTTAAAGTATGCATAGGCAGCTATCAACCTAGTAGAAAGCTTTATGGTTAGAGTTGTACCGAGCTTGGAGAGCAATAACTATGAATAGTGGAATAAGAATGAGTGATGTAATCTGAGAGCAAAAGAGAGAGACAGAAGAGAGCTTAAGATTTAACTCTCTGGAAAACTGTGAATAGGTTTGGGAGGATTTTGACTTTTGATGGTGGATGTGGGATTTTACCCATTAGTTTTGGTAAAAACAAACCCTGTTCTACAAATTTTGCAAGTTTCCTTTTACCTTCTCAAAACAGAAAATAAACTGCTCTGTTGGTAGCTGAGCTAATGAAGTCTGATTTCAGTAATTACTCTGTGTCTCCCAAATCTTTTCTGCAATAATCCCTCCCAGACCCCTACACCATCTGCAGTTCTTCCCCACGGGACTTGTAACTTTCCAGATATCTCCTGTTTCCTCCAACTGATGCAGTCCTCGTTCTAGTCCATGGCCCTGATGTTCCCTCCAACGCTGACCCATAAATACTCCTGGATCATCCTGTCCTCCTTCCTTTTTTCTGCTTTTCTTGCTACCTGGACAAAGTCAGCATGTGCTGTGGCTGGTGTGGATCTACATGAACTCTCCCTGCTTTTCCTCGTTGGAGCATTAATTTTGGTTTCTCTTCTACTCAACCTCTGATTTTCATTTCTGGAAAATTAATCTGTGTAACAGCAACCCTCCTTCAGGTTTGGTTGAAGTTGGACAACATTATCTGAGAGAGAGTGAGACTGAGAGAAAACAGCTAAAAAAAGTCCTACTCTTCCTCAATTCACTCTGAATATTTTTTGAAATATTTTTACTCTGCACATTCATGAGTTAAAGTAGAAGTGGTGTGCTTTTATCCATTTTCTTATCTTAAGCAAACATCTACTAGTATAAGCCAATATATCATATTCTATTTAACTTGTAATTTAATAAGTCACAAACTATATTAAATAACTCAGAAAAACTTCAGATAACTTCAAAAATATAACTGTGTGGAGAATATTAAATATATATATATATTCCACACTTCAGTATCCTTTCTGAAAAAACAATTCAGTGTATCAGTTTTTCCCAACTCTTCTCGAGAATTAGACCTGCGGAGTGATTACCTTTTCTCTAGCCAGTGTTACAGAATCAGTGCTATGTGCAGAATTTTCTTCTATAGTATCTCACTGGATTTCCTCTTGTCCATGTATTTTGGATAGGCAGACTGGGCAGTACTCTGATTTTTCCCAGTAAAAAATGATTTTACTAATTTATCCAGATGGATACTTGAATTATTTTATATGTGAACAGAATACTTTTTATCATCTTAAGATCATGGAAGGTTACCTTTTTGGTATTAAAACTATACTTTCACATTATTGCAATCCCTGAAGATTCCCGTAACTTCATTAGATAGTGATGTTTTATCTGTTGCCAGTCACTCTGGCTGGGGAAATTTTTTCAGTTTCATTATGTTAAAACCTAGTGTGTTTGTCCCATAAGATATAATGTATTATTAATAAATGCTGTGCTTTTATCAGCTCCTTCTAGCAATCTAGATATGAGTGTCTTGTTCCTGTTTCTTAGGTTGCTGGGCTTCCTGCGTTGTTATCATCTCTGTGGGATAGGTTCAGTAAGAGCGAAGATGGGTTCTGTCATTTCTCTTCTCTTGGGCTGGGGAGCAGGTTTGTGGGCTTCCAAGAGATTTTTTTTTTTTTTTTTTTTAAATGAAAAAACGTTCCTCTTGTTCCAGTTTTGTAAGCATCCTTCCCGAGTGTCTCCTAGATCAAGGCAGGCATAGCTAATGCTTTGAAGTATAATTGAGCAGGCAAATTTATCTCTATCTTTATTTTTAGATATATCATGCGTTTATATATTAGGGTTACCCAAATCCCATCTCTGATGAAGAGCTGAAATACAGAAATTGTTCAGCTTAATCTTGGTCATTCAAAGCTCTCAAGTTGAAATGAAGGAATTTCCACTGATGAGGGTTGGTTTTGTTTTGGTTTGTTGTTTTTTTTAAATGCAACTTGAATCCTGATTTAAAAAATAATATGCCCTCCATTTTACTTTGACAATTGAATCTTGAGTTCCTAGTAAATGCAAGAATATTGAAGATGCAGTGCAAGTGTAGCTGCACCAGCTTTTAATAGTTATTTCTACAACTGTATGCTAATTTAAACGTGCAGTTAATTAGAATTACTTGTTTACAGCCAAGTTTGCTTACTTAGAAACAGCAATACATTGAGATACGTTTTTGACAGCTAAGGGGCAAAATTACCCAATTTGAGGAATGTAGTAGTGGAGTGTCTTGATGAGATGTTCTGTTTTAAGGTTTTTGCTATTACAAAAGTACGAGTAAGCTTGTGACCTTCTCTGTTAGCTCCCTGTTGCTGACTGTATTCTCCAAAGGGCTGTTTAATAAGTCATTGTGTTCACTTGTCCTTTTAGTTACGGCACCAGAAAATAATCATATCTCCCAGCTGCACCCTTGTAGCCTCCCAAGAGTGGTGGGTGAACTAATGGAGCAGGCAAGGTGTGCAGCGTTTCCTTCTGAGGTTTGGCGTAGTCCCAGTAGACATTACATTTAGTCTTGAATGGCAACTTCACAGCTAGCTGGGGGGATTTATTATTGCCGCCTTAATCATTGTGATTTGAATAGTCTCCTCTTGTCTGTAGGTCTGCGTGGATAGATACGTTTTTATTTCCTTCACGTTAAGACATTTTTATTCTGTTTTGCCAATACAATTATCTATATAATAGTTCATATTAATTAGAAAATGTTGCAAGGAAATGGATATCAGTGAAGTAGGTTTCTTCCTTAAGTTTGTAATGAGAAAGGATGCCTTGCTCATATCTTGCTTGATCTATATTTTTTAATAGATAAAAATGTGTAATGGGACACTTAGAAAACTATGTGTAATACCTGTTTTAACCCTGACAATTTAAATACCTTAAAAATAAATGTACTAGCTAAATTTGATTTAATGTGGCATTACTGTGGAAAAATTAAACTAATTGGTTTCGTGAATTTTAATGTAATGGTATAACACTCAGTGGCATAGCTTCACGTATTTTGTGCTGCTTTTAACAGTTTAAAAGCATTTAAGAGAAAGATGAAAACTTACAATTATAATAACTTTTTAAATAAGCAAAAGATAATAATCATAAGGGCATAGCCATTTGCTGAAAAGATTTTTATTAAATAACCTTAAATTTTTTTTATTATTATTTTCCAACATGAGAATATAATCACTGCACTGCATTCTTCATGGCAAAATACCTATAAGCACAATGCAAAACTTAGGTGTTTTAGTTTGTTTTTTTTTTCTTTAAATGAGTGAGAAAACTGAAAGGAGAAGGGCTCAGTTAAGCCCTCGGGGTTCTCAGGAAAGCTAATACTACTCCAACCCAAACTACTCTACAAGCCCCAAGTCCCTGTGCAGGTCAGGAAGAGCAGCTGCTGTTCTTCTGTCCGGGCCTACACTTTCTATACTTCCAAATATTTGACAAAACAGTTGCAGAGGTCAGTGTCAGTAAGAACTTTAAATTTTCTGATACTTTGTCTCGATGTATTTTGCAGCAAACATGTTGTACAACTTTCTGGAAGATTTGCTTTATGGGGTTTTTGGGGTTTTTTTGTTGTTAAATTTCTGCGGTGAAGGAAGTCACTGAATTTTTGAAGCATACTAAAATAGATCCCTGTTAAGTAGATGCAACCTTTTACTTTTGGTATGTAAAAATGATTAATGTTGTTTCAAAATAGTTACTCATAGGAACACATTCTGCTTATGCTGAACATTGTAGATAAAAATATGTTCCGTAACTTACACATAAGATACTTAAAAATTACGAATGTAGCTATTTTGCCTTTTAGTTTTTTGACTTGAAAATGGAGGGAACCGTGTCACTGGACTCTAATTTCACCAAACCATTGGGAACTCAGGATGCTCCATATTGGCATTGTGTTTTGCCTTCACTTAATTAGACAGTCTTCATTTCATGTCATTGCATCTTATGCAATCATATGTTTACTTTTCTTATGTTTGTCACCAATGAACTTCGTAGGGTTCTGTTGCCTCAGTATCTTTTTGACACCGCTGGAAAATAAAGGGCTAGAAAAAAGTAAAAAAGACTGAGTTTAGTAAAGCATTTCTGCTTATTTTGCACAGTCATAGGGAGTCAGAAAAAACACTTTGAAATAATGTAGGTGATATACTGTCTGGCTTTTTTCCTCGCAATTTTATTCATACTTTGGAAACTTAAAAAGAGTTGTCCAAAAGGGGGAGGGAGGGAGAAGGAAAGGAGACAGAAGTGATAGTCTTAGGTGATGTCCATAAAGAATATTTACTATGCACACATCATTTTAAAAAAAAAAAAAAAAAAAAGCCTACTAGGTATATTGCCTTTAGACAGAAATGGAGAGTTAACCCAATTCAGTCCCAGAATAACTTTTAAGAGTTTACTTCTCTCTGGGATTAACTAGAATCAGCTGAGACCTCTATTTTGTTAATTAAAATGAATAGATTCTATTCTGATAATTTTATTTTAAAAAAAAACAGTAATTTTTTTTCACTTTATTTTTAATAGTATTGTTCGGGCATAGATTTATTACTGAATGCATAAGGTTAAATGATACAGTTATGTAGAGAAAGCAAAAATATTCTATAGCTGGTTTATTCCTTACCAAAAAAAAAAAAGTACAATGCTGCCAATAGAAAACGAACTTTACCATCTGTGAGAAGGGCAAATATCAGAATTATCTGTTACAATATGGATATTTTCAATAAATAATGGACAAGAATCCCGAAGGATTCTATGTGAGAAACTATGGGAAATGCTCATCTTAATTTCTTTGTAATTCTTAAGAAAAGGGGAACAATTCCATTGCTGAAAGTAAGAGATTGCCCAGATGCTTGGCATCAAATATGAGCATTTTAATTTATTACTTATTACAGTTTCTTGCAACAAAGATGTATAGGAAGAACATTATTAATGGTCAGCTTAGCTTCACATATTGTGAGATCTTGTTGAATGAATCTGTGCCTTTTTGGAAACATTGTAGATCGTTGATGAAATCAACCGTTTTGATATTTGTTGTAATGTCACATTATATTTTGATTTTAAAAATCGCATTGTGTGAATTTAGCAGTGCATGTGTTACAGGAATGTAAAAGCTGGCTTGCTGATGGATCTCTGAGGGCAGTGGTTAATAGAGGCAATGAGTGGGACCACTTCTTGGAAAGCCTCCAGGGAACCAGTGGTTACATATATAAAATCATTCCTTAGATTGCTCATCCGATTTGATCTGAAACCCCTCTCTGCAAACTGGCCGTGTAGTTAATACAGGGAAGGTCAGGTTACTCTTTTAGGGGGAGCTGAATAATGTGTTTAGAAGTTGTACTTCAGAAATTTATTTTAATACAGCTGAATGTGAGACAGTCTCAGAAGTAGGGTGTCCAAACATGACTTCATTGCCATGCGAGAAAAATACTTAAAAATGAAGGCAGGCGTGAAATTCACTTCCTTAGCATTAGAGATACTTTAATTGAAATAATTTGTTGGGGATGAGGAGGCCTCATTTGAGCTCTGTCGGGGAAGGGCAGGTTTATTTTTAAACTGTATTTCAATGCAGCTTCTGAAGTTGCAGCTTTCCTGATGCAAGTATGCATACTCGAGGTGACCACTTTCGCCCTGGGAAGCATGAAGTCTACTTCATGTGCTGCAAATGACCCACTTCCTTTGCAGCTATGGGCTTTTATTTTTGCTTTTATTATCCTGAACATCATTATAATACATGGAATCCTGTGTTGATATTTGAAGCCTTGGAACCTCAGATCCTGTGTTTGCCTGCAGGCATCAGAGGTGGGGAAGCACAGGGGTTGACTTTTGGTTTTGTTTTTTCTCTTCAGATAGTTTGCTAATTGTGTTTTGTGACTGTTTTCACTTCCTTCTGAAGCATCGAAGATTGGGCAGGGTCTGAGGTGATGTTAGAAGATCCTCTTTTGTGCCAGACTGGTTGATTCTTATTCACATGATCCAGATAAAGTCAGTGGAAGAGCTCGAGATAAGGAACTCTTTCACTAGGAATTGTTAGTTCCCATCTTCTGCTGCATAAGGCTTTTTTGACCTCCTTGAATTATTAGGGCAGACTTTTTGTAATCAGTTCTCTGCCATTGTAGGAGTCTTGGGTGCTCGATCTCATCTCATTTCAAGTTGTGACTTTTAGGAAAAAATGTTTTGTTGGAAATTTCAACTTGATACTAAACTGTATGGAGAAGAACAGTGGCTTATGGGACCCCGAAAGGCAGACTGAAGTACTCAACTATCCTCTCTGGCCTAAAATTCAAAATACTTACTGAATGTCTGCGTTACCTGGTTGTTCCTTGCTGTACCAAGCTGCTAAGCCAAGTAAAAGCCCTGATTCTGAAGTCTTTTCTGTGCAGGCAGACACGTATGTGCCTGAGGAGGTGGCTTAATGGATTTAGTGGGACTCTGTGATTATGGATGTCTGTATTTTGAAAGAAGTAGCAAAATTTCACCTTAGTGTGGATAACTCAAATTGGTATAGTTTGAGTGCATTAGTATCTCTTAATGAAACCAAATATAGTTCTCTACAATTCCATTCATTCTGGACCTTATCTCTCTTTCTGATACTTCTCACTAGTTGCCAAGCAACCTCAATGGTAGTTCTGCACATCCAGCAGCATTTAAAAAAAATATAATGAAGTGAGTAGTTGTTGCTGAAAATAAGATGCCTTCTGATGACATGAACGAAAAGGGTTACGAGAGAAGGAAATGGGGAGTGGCGAGTTTGGAGCTGATGTTCTGAAGAAGCTAATAATGTTTGCACTTAAGTAATGCTTTTTATTTTCCAAGTGCTAATCAAGCAATCGTAAGATTATTAAATAAATACTTTTTTTTTTTTTTTCCTTTTAGTGAGTGAAGCACAGTTATGTTTGTGCTTCATAGAGCAGAGGGCAGGATTTAGTCCCAAGAGGGCAGGAGTTAGTTCAGTATATGTATTTCTTTCTCTGACCTGTATTGACTTCCTGTGTTGACTTGACTGCAGATTAACTGGAAGGTTTTGGAAGATTTTTGTTTGTGTGTTTGCTGATACATAGCCATTGCTATGTATTCATTTCACGCTGATGCACCTGCAGTGTGCTGAGTTTCATTAAAATGTTAGTCACCTGGAAGGCCTTCCAAGTTAGAAGTGTGATAGATTGTGTGTAGGTTCTTTTTTACTTGATAATGCTGTAATGCTTATAAAGCAATAAATAGATCTTATTTTTATATTCTGTTCCCTGTGTGAAATGTGATCTGAGCAGCTACTGTACAAACTATCTTAGCAAAGGATATCATAATGAAAATGAAATCTGATTTGGGAAAATTATTCTGGTTTTAGATTAAGTTTCTATGATAGCTTCATTTCAGTTCAAAATAAACCCCCTACATATTACACATAGAATGACTAAAGCAACATTATTGAGGACACAAATAAGTTAGAAAGTATCTGAATTAAGATTGCCTTAATTTGAGTTCATTTTAATTTAGGACACCATTGCCAATGACTGCCTCCATGAAAAGGTAATTTTAAATTCTGTAACTAACTCCTAGAAAGCAGTAAGTAATCTAATGCATTTTTTTAAAGCGGGTTCTGACACTGTGAACACTCACTTTCCCTCAGTCACAGTCTGCCTGGAATTACCAGGTTAGGTGCCATTCAGCTATCAGTGAATGAAGCTATCCCAGAAGTTTTGGGTTGGAGGACTGTTGGTTCCAGTCACAATTTAATGCACTTTTTTTCTGAAGGTGATGGTCTTAAATATGTGCTTATTCCACTTCTGGGTGAGAGTAGTAAAAAAGGGATGGACTGCAAATGTGTCAGAAATGGGGATGTGTCAAGTCCCTGGTTCAATTTATACACAAACTAGATGTGTTTGGAATTAAACATTCAGCGTCCGTGGAAGACACATACATGTGTTGGACATGCTTCAGACATAGTGAGGCTTTGATATGCAGGGTGTTTTGTGCTAAGTCTGTGTTTACACACTGGAGGTCCACATAGGTGTTTTTGTCAAGAGGCTTCCATTTTGCCGTTGGTCAGGATAAAATGAACAAGAAGCAGCAGTATAATCTAGGAAGCATTTTCTGTGTGATGCAGATAAACACAAAAAATGAACGCTCAGTTTGCAAATTCACAGCTTATCGTTGCAAGGCGACTTCCTGCTATCCTGCTTCCGCAGGAGTGTAAGATGTTTTAAAGGTAGTATAATACTTTAAGCTGCTACTAAGAGAACACGTACATTTTGAATTACAGTCTGTATGTTCATTGTCTGCATCACAGACCCAAAGGAGGACGTGGCTGAGAAGAGTTGGTTTTTGCTGCATGTGTGAGAGGGGTGGCACATTATTCACCAACAGCCGTTGCAGTGAGTTGAATCAGCTGGTGGTAGTTTACTCGTTGCTTTTAATGTGAGGACTAAATACTAGATAAATCTAGGTTTAAGGATAAATTGAATTAATGAAGGTATACAAAAGAGCTGCACTTGCAAATGGCTAAAATGTAATGAAAAAACATCCCCGAATTATGTAGTGTTTTTACCACGTTCAACATCTAAGGTTTATTTGTGTTGGACTAAGATTTCTTTTGACATACTGCAGCTAATAGAGGTAATTTAGAGATAGAAAAGTAGTCTCTGTGTGTGTCTCTGTGATGTGTATACAAAAACTGTTTGTAGTGGTGGTACTTTTATCCTCATCTTCTAAGAGAAAAAGACCAGTCCTAGTTAATGCTTTTTTGTAATGCATAAAGTGTGTGGATTTTGGCAGCTGTCTGTTGCCTCTAGGCTTATAAGTAGGTTTGTCCATGCAAGATGTGTGTAATTACTATATATATGTGATGTGTTAGCTGCTGCACCAGTATTACCACGTAAACTTAGTTGCCCTTTTTTATATATATGTATTCTCTGTATACCTAGTTTTAAAAGGGTAAATATTATAAACTGGTTGCTCAAGAGCAGTGTGCTATAAAAAAAGTAATAAGCACATCAGTAAAAGTGTTGGAGGCAGTAATAAAACTGCACTATAATCCTTCTACCAATTTATTGAACTCTAACTATTGTTATCTGTGACAATTAACTGTTACATATTGTATGTTAACTCTTTGTGTAGTAGTTGTATATGAAATAGTACTCAATACGACTGTAGTGCCTTAAACTTCAGGTTTTCGAGTAAGTATGTCATCTAATTTGATAATATTTACAGTTTTCTTGTTGCTTTTCTTTTTGCCTAGCTTCTCTTTCAACAAACAAGGACACTCAATTATTTGTGGGGAACATTTATATCACAAAAATGTCCTTTTTGCAAAATTGAAATATGTAGTGTATTTTCCATTTTTCTTCAGTATCTTTAACAATAGTAATACTGCAAAAGGTGGTAAACATTTTAAATGTTGAAATCTCTACTTGGATTAGTTTTTTTCTAATACCTTCAAATGAAGCTTTTCAAAGCAATCACAAATTATATCTGAATGTTGGTGGACTTCTGAATTCTCTGTGAATTCTGTTGAGGAAATCCAACGAATTATGATTTCGTAGAAGGCAACTTGCAGGACTCCTTGCAGTTGGTGCAGGTGAGGGGCTTGGCGGGTGCAGTGCATGGTCTGCCATCATGTACTTCCGTCACTGCTGGAAGAAGGGGTTACATCTCTGTTCAGAAACTGCCTCTTTAAGGACTCAACAGCCAAATCTGTGTTGTAGAGGTTAGTTGGGTGTGAGTGCAATCAGAGGTGTGGGTCCAGGCCCACCTCTCGCCTACAGCAGCAGCCGTGCAGCCTGCCTTGGACCTTGTGGTGTAAAGGACTCATTACGTGTGCCGCTGTCTGCTGAAGCTGCTGTCACGGAATTGTAGCATGGGACTACCCTGCCATGCGAGGTGTTGAGGGGTGTTTTTGATTCCTGAAGCAATTTGCATGTGCTTAATGTTCACTGAAAGCTGGGTTGTGTAAGCTCAGGAGTGCGGCTGTAAATATTTTGGAAAGTTGTGTAGTGGATGTGTGATACTAAGTGAGGTGAAGTGATAAAGCATTACTTCTCGTTAAATACAAGGAGTCTCTCTTAGTCTAAGGTTTAAATCTTCTGAATGAAATTGTCCAGAAGGTGTTTGTTTATAATTCAAAAAGTCCTCCTAAGTCTTCAAACTGTTGAGGAGTTGGAAGTTGAGACTACAGCTTTTTCAGTTCAGTTGTCTGTTGCCTTGGCATGGAGGTGGAGTTAATATGTGCTGTTGTAGCCAGCGTCCCTCAATTCCGAGAAGATCTTTAAAATGGCAAGCAATTACGTTTGAAGTTTGGATCTCATGATGTCAATACAGATAATGTAATAAAATATTCCAGGGTGTGGTGATACTTAATCATTAATGACTGAGACTTGGGGCATTTCCTGAATATTAATGCTGGATATGAATGTTGATTGCTCAAGGTGAAATTATTACCCAGTTACTTATTCTGTCCCCTCTCCTTTTTTATTGATTGCTAAGGCAGAAATGATAAATGCGTATAGTAGGGTCAGACAAATACTTGATGTATTCTCTGAGGCATGTTGCTTGAGACAGGACGCTTTCACTACCTTTGTACCTTGCAGACTGCATAATTATCATGTAGTGTGAAAATGGCTATTTTAATTTTTTTTCCCTGTAGTCACTTGATACGTAGTTATACAACTCAGATTGGAAGTTGTCCACTGGGATTTTTCCCTTGGAGTCACTTGGTAAAATTCAGCATTGTCGTAGGCTTCTGATTTCAAATGATGAAGCTGATGGAGAATTTGCTCTAATTGTGTAACTGCCACTAAGGGTAAACTGATACGATGCCACACCTTGGATGTACTTTAATACTTAATCTACCCCTTAGGAAAGGTTGAGGATTGACTAGTTAATGTCAGTACAGTGCTTTATAAAAAACCCTACTCATAAAAATCTTTATGACTAGGTTTACATGATTTATGTTTTTAGAGAAATGTAGCTTTTCTCTGCCAACACCAACTATTAATAACCTACTAAAATACATGACTTAAACATTTCATAAATGTATTTGGAATGTGCAACATATGCAGCCAGTTGGGTTGTGTTCTATAGGAGGTCTAAACTCCTGAAAAGTCTTGCTTAATTCCTGCATGAAAGTGCGTGAGGAGATGCCAGTGAGTATCATTATGCTGTAGGTGGATCTGTGTTGTTATCTGATTTCCAGGTAGCAAATTCGTAGGGCATCTCTGCATATTGTTTGCATATGTTGAAAATAGACTCTTGCTGCTCACGGGAATAAACTTGGTTTCTCTTTCTGATAAACTTTTTGTGGAGACAGAGATTTTGTAATTCTCTATGTTAAATGTTTCGGAGGAAAGTCTCATCTTTCTTGCCATATGTTAGTGATTACTGAAGTGGGGTACATTCTTCCTGTTATCTTCCTGGTAGCTGGGAGTGTATCTGGAAGGAGCACGATCTGTCAGGGCAAGGAGCACAGCCAGAGCCACAGCACCCATCCTCGTGCCTCTCTGCAGGACCCACGACAGGCTGAGTGGCTGCTGCTGGGATGGCTCCTGCTCATCCAGCCTTCCCTCCGACACACAGCTTTCCCAGAGCAGCCCTGGCTCTCCTAAGCTGGGTCTCCCTGCTGCATTTCAGCAGCTTTGTAACAGCGTACCTTCCCCCAGGTACAATCCAGCCTGTTCTTGTAACAGAAATGGGGAGGAACAAAAAACTTTGAGAATTGCTGTTGCAGAAAGTTGGCAAACACAGCTGAGAACTGTGGCTGCAGATGCCTGAGCGAGAGCGCTGTACTGGTGAGCTGTGGTGCACTGCTGCGGCAGCCGAGTTACAGCAGTTCTCTTGACAAGGTTGGTGACAGTCAGTAATTTGCTGTTGGACTGCTCTGAATGGTCAGGTGTATAAAAGTACAAGCCAAAGACACATGTTTTGGCTCTTTGTTGAGGGAAGTTGTTCTGATTTTTATATTATGATGATGGGAGGAAAAGAGAAGGCATGCTTTGTTTCATCTCTCTTGTTCTCTCTCTTCCTCTCACTTTCCACCCCACCTTATGTTTTACCCTGTTGCTGAGAAGCAGCTTCTCTTACTTAAATGAAGAGATGTTTCACGTAGTCTGATTTTTATATCTGATAAATAATATATTTTAGAATTGTACAGATGCTGATGTTTCACTGAATTATTTTAATTTTTTTAATCAAATCTGTGGTACTAACCACACATTTTCTGTAACATAGCAGAAAAAAAATCTTGGTCTGCTGAAATTTCTAGGAAGAGAATTTCTAAGAATCAGTGCCATGCTAGGTTAGACAATGGTTTGTGGAGTCCAGTATCATGTGTCAGAAAGGGCACTTGTGGAGGATTAGGAAAAAAGTGTAAGAGAAAGATTCGCAGTGATTCCTCTTCAGGTCTCTTGCCAAGTTCTGCCACTGGCACTTTAGGAACTCCAAGAAGCAAGATTCATAACAAGTTGTGAAGTTAAGTCACGTTCTGTATGTTTTTCTGTGTCTTTAAAAATACCAATACTTGAATAGTCTAAAAAGTTCTCTTTTCCCTTTGAAGTTTCTTGTTTTCCTTTTTTTCATTTTATTATCCATGAATAGAATGCAAATCTTGCAAATTAGTTGTGCTGCCTGGGTAATACCTCCGCATTAGCTGGGACGCCGCCGAGGTCAATCAGATTCGGATAGAGCCAAGGTATCTCCATTTTCTCAGGGCCTTTGATGTGTTTGTTGCAGCCGAGGTAGCAGCTGGTTAGATCAATAGTTGTGTCCAAGCAATACTGTTTAAGTAATTGGCAGTGTTATAACTTACAGCAATATACACGCTCTCTTGAGATTATTTTCTTCAGCTGTGTATGTTTCTCATTTAAACAATATTATTAATATTTAAAGGACCATATATTGTGAATGTATTGGACAATTATATATTCTGATGTGCTAAGTATCAGCAAATTATTTCTCACATAACCCTTCTGGCCTAACAATCTAATTTATTATATATTGTTGGTATGAACTGTATCTTTCACTTTTTTTGTTACCATGTAGAAATGTCAGGTCAGGGACAGGACATGATAGTTGTGCCATTGTCATAGTCTGACTTAAATTACAGCAGTATAACTTCCCTTTTATCAGGGGAAATGATAATAAATGTGCTTATTCAGGTGTAATTAATTTCCAATTTTAAGCTCAGTAAAAGGTCATTCTTCTTATTGGTTGAGCCCAAATACATCTAGATGTTGAGTACAGTAAAGTGAAAGTTTCTTTCCTGCATCCATGGTGACTTCCAGACCTCTCAGTGAGAGCTGTTTGGAATTTTTCCAGTTAATTTGTGTTGCATTGGAGAAGGTGCTAATTTGGATCCAGAATGTTTGTCCAAAACATCAGTGAACTTTCCTGGTTCTAACTGGTACCTTCCTGGATTTCTAGGGAACCCTACCTTGAGTACCGGGGAGGGTTCATCTAACCAGGATCATGGTAGATTGTGGCCTCTGGGGAATGTTATTCACTTGCAGAAAAATAATTCGCTACACAGATTTAAAAAAAAAAAAAAAAAAAAAGGGTTTTTTTGTGTTTTACCTGAAATGTTTGGGGTTTTAAAATTGGTATTTTTAATGGGAAAAACTTTAATTTTGCTGATGTTTTGTTTTTAACAACCTATTTGTTAACTTGAGCAGTTGTTCAAGTCCCCTCTTATACCTGGTATGTTCAGGCTTAGGTTTGCCCAGATGGGAACTAAGTAGGCAATGAATCAGGTTATAGATGCTCTGTGTCTACTTTGTGCTCAGTCTGGATAGAAGTAGCTCCACAAGGAGCGAAGACTCAGCCTCTTGGTGTTTGTTGGGAAGTAATTTGCATAAGAGGAAACTTGTGTGGAAAAACTACTCTGCCAACTTAAAAAAAAAAAAAATTTGCTTAGAAAGTAGTATCTTGTAAGATTCAACTGCCTGGCAGAGAAGCAGATTTTGTACAGCACATGACGCAAGAAGCTGAGGAGAGAGTTTTTTCAATGTCTACCCATCAGCTTAGGGCTAGCTTAGGAGGGGTTTGGGAGTTAGTCCTAACTATGTGCCTGAAAACCATAGTTGCGTGCAATATTCACTGAAGCTTTTGTAACTAAAAATAGCTTGCTGTGACACAGTTAAGGAACTGTAAAATTGAGTTGTGAAAGTATTGTTCTCTTACTACGTAGTTTAAGTGAATGGGCATAATGGGAAATACAGTATTTAAGTGAGGGAAATGTGTATTGTGTTTTCAGATTCGTTTCCACAGCTCCTCTCTACTGAAGGAAGATTATTATTTTTTCATATTAAGTATATGGAATTTGTTTACTAAAACATTTGGCCAGTTTACTTGTAGTACAGTTTTACGTAGATTGACTTAATCCAGATCAAAATTATTTCAGAAGTAGCAGTACAGAAACTTGTGTTTCTTTCAGTAAGTTGACTGTGACTTTTCTGTAAATAGAGCCCTAGATAGCTAGAAATAAAATATATATTTTTGTCCTTTAGTTGACAGTGTCTTTTAAAGTCAGGCTGGCAAGGAGAACAGGTAGGTGGAACCTGTTGCCTTAAACAATGCTCCCCGACACTGGCTGAAGAATTTTGCTAATGGGTTTAATGTGATGATGACTATATCTGTGCTTGGAAGGAAGTGAGGATATTTTTGTTGTTGCCTGGTAATATTTGATGTTTATTTCCAAATATTTTTCTTGTATCGTCTTCACTTCTGGTAGTGCAAAACTGTTAATAACTGGAAGAGAAATGAAAAGATGTCGTATCATATTAAATTTAATTATAGAAATCAGTGTGATACTTCAAAAGCAGCTGTTGCCTGGGACATGTTGAACTCTGGGCCATACCTCTTGCTAATCTGCTTTCAGAAAAAGCATTGTTTTACTGTAGGAACTATTTATGTATTTATTTTATATATTAATTTTTATGCAGTTTTCAACATTGCCTAGCACTCTAGGTAGAAAATAGAATATAATCTTACAAAATCCAGATAGAGGACCAATTTGGTCACATGTTTGTGTTTGGCTTTTTATAAATTGACTGTGTGTTGGGGTTTTTCTCATGGGGTGAGTCTCCTATCAGCAGAGCAGTTCTTGTCCAGAGACTCTCAGCTGGCAGCACCTGGCAGCTCCTCTCCCGTCTCCTCCAGGTGGGAGGGGAGGAGTGCGCAGTAACAATTAAAACCAGTTGAAGTGTTGCTTTAACCTGTTGAAGTACGCTGTTTATACAGATGGTTGCAAACGGAGGTGGTTTCAGTGTTAACATGGAGTAGTATGCTCTGATGCGTTTTTTCTAGACCTCTTCTGCTGAATTGACATGAGCAAAGCGGCAGTTCTTCCTGGGTTTGCTGTCCTCTTCAGTTGTGATTGCAATCGCATACGCAAATAAGTATTGCAAAAATTTATTTTTTTCTCTTCAAGCATGGACGTGGGAAATGGTCAGAGGCAAATAGTACTAAAAGATCAGAGTTCAGGCTTGCTACCAGTGTGGTGTCGCCTTTGAGACCAGCCCAGTTTTGATGTCAGGTTGCTTTTGAAGAATTTCTTTATGCACAAATTTGATTCTTTGCACTTTTGCCTTATGCTTTCTCTCTCCAGTGCTGGCTTTGAAATTCAGGGTGGTTGATCTCTTTTGCATGGAAACTTGATTACAATTAAACAATTTCTGTGTTAGTTCTTCAGCTGTTAAGAGAGTGACTTCACTTACACAATTGTATCAAGCTGTCTGTGTGTAAATACATTGGAACTTTACTGAGCATATGAGGCCAGTGTCCTAACAACTATGATTTTAGTTTTGATGAGTTTAAAGTTTAATCTGGCTGTACTTAGAAGACTGCCTTTCTTAAGATCATATTTTCTTTCTTTAAGTGATTTTTCACTTCTGGTACTTTGTGAGGGACTAAAATAGAGAAAACTTTCAGGAGAAGGTGAAAATAGTTGTCCAAAACTGCTTCCAATGGCACAAGTAAGGTGAAACTTTTCCTCCTGTAGCTTTGCAGTTTCAGGAGACATAGGTGGTATTTATAACAATGGGAGATTTTAAAATACCAGAATTCAGATTTTAAAACTTCTGTAAGTATGTACTTTTGTATAAGGAGACTCCGTGTTTCCTTGACTTCTTTGTTTAAGACTAAGTTTCCCATGAGTTGCATAGGAGACGTGAATACTTTGTTCACTTAACAAATATAAACTATATCTTTTTCTTTTATGTTGAGGGCAGCCTTAACTTGATATGAATTACCCTTCGCTCTAACTGACCCAACTTTATTGTACCTCAGAGCTTTTGGATTGGAACATGGTAATCTAGAGGGTAAAGTTTTCTCTCCTCATAGAGGAAAGCATCACTGAAAGGAGGTTACAGGAGGTGTTAGAACAGCTTTAGTGTTGCAGTTACTGTCTGCAGAGGGCTGAATGTCGCCCAGTGAAGTGGGGGGAACCTTTCTTAAGAAAAAGCAGGTGTTGGTTTAGACCAACAAACTTTTTGCTGCAGAAATTTCTTTTACAATGGTGGTAAGACTGTGCAAGATTTTCCCTGCTCTCTGCTGGACCCCCTGTTGCGAGTCTTGTCCCCACAGCCGTATTGCATCGTTGTAGCTGCTCTGAGCACTTCCCAGCTATGGTAAGCAATGCAGTCCGTGTCTCATGCAACCTCGACTTTTGGCACAGTCTCCTCTCAGGAAAAATGTGGTAGTGACATTAGTGATATGGGAGATGCTATATAAATGGCAATGCAGTCAGGTTACTTGGAACTCTGTATGTGGGAGTTTTGATTTTGTGATACAAATGCTCTTTTAATGGAAATAACGCATACTGAATTTTGCTTGATTCAACTCTCATTGCCTCATATCATGGTATAGTTGCTCCTTACTATGTAGAAATGAACAAGAAGTTGTGTGACTGTGGCATTAGCAAGCCTGTGCTTTATAAACATGAGGTTGGGTGTTAATCTGTGAAGCTTCATGTGAGCTGTAAGAATAAACGTCAGTGTTTAGGGGTAACTGAGCTAGGTGTTTTGTTTCTAGTGAATGTTGGTACGCTTGCTCTGTTGAGGATTATCTGCTCACTGACATTTGTGCTAGATGTAAGGGAAGATCGTTTAACAATGATTGGGACTTTGGAAAAAATATTTTAAAACCATCCTCAATAACGAAGAAACTGCTTTGAATTCCAGTTTGGAACAGAATCAAACTGTGTCTGTGGTTAAATCTAGAATAACAGAGTCCTGATTAATCAACATGTTACTGGAAGCTGTGAGGACATAGTAAGTTCACAAGATGAACTACATTTCTTATTTTAAAGATGGGAAATTGTGGTAAAAGCATTGGACATATTAACCTGAAATAAAGACAACTTTAGTTGAGAGTTGTGTGTGATGCTGAGGAGTTCACTCAGAGAAGAGTAATGCCATGTAGTTTCTCTGGAGGCGTTGTGTGTGGTGGTTTTTTGTTTTGGTTTACTTTTTGGCTTCTGTTATATGGGAGCCTAATATGAGCTTTGACCTCCTGAATGTAGTTTGGAGGAAAGCTTACTTCTGTCATAGTTATTCTGAATTGCCTTTTGGAGACATAGTCACTTTGCCTCCATTCCCCTGTGAGGATAATAAGCTCGTGCTTTCACACAGTACTGCTCTGATAGATGTTCACAAGCAAAGTGCTAGAAGACAAACTCATTTGTTATACAAAAATAATCATTAAAACCCTGTATTGTGGTAACTTAAAAAGCTTTTTAAGTTAGAAATTGTCAGAATTATGATTAAAACTGTTAACAGTAGTAGCACTACAAAATACGTTAATGTACCATGCTAGACACACCATTTTAATAAGCTAAGAGCTCTGGTAAAAATTAGAGATTGTGCAGTGACACAGACTCAAAGCATTCTCTTTCTGAAGTGTATTTAAGGGAAATTTAAAGTCCCATAGTAGTGTACTTCATTTGCTACAAATACAATCTAGTAAGTAGTAGTATATCATTCCCTTGCTGAAGATATCTCAGAAAACATAATGCGCCCAAGTTACTTATTTTTGCGTTCTCTTTACTGTACTGCATGTTCACCAGCAAGTTAAAAAAATAAGAAAAAAAAGAACAAGAAGAAAGGAAAAAAAACCCAAAGTAATAGCAAAACCCAAACCTAAACACACTTTTGTTCTCAATCATACTTGTTGACAAATGGAGGAGTGAAATAGCTGTGTTAATTTTAGGTTCTGTTAGGAACAATCAGAGCAAAAACTGTACCAAATTTTGAGTGGTAGCAATCAGGGAGGCAATAAATTTTAGTTTAAAGGTCTAAGACAGCATTAGAATCAAGGCAGACCTACAAGTGGCATTCTTGCATGGCCTTCATTTTCCCTGCTCTTGAAAAAAAGTTTTGAGTCCCCCTAACTTACACGCAAGAAAAGTAGAACAGATTACCTAGCTGCTTTGCGTTTATACCATATGGTGTGCTTATGTGATACGATGGGGAAGGAAAGCTAAATAATAATTGGCTGCAATTTTATTCCGCTCTAAAGTGAGGAAAAAGTTTGGAATTCTTGAAACGTTTGGCAGAAGAGATTTGTTTCCCAGTTAGCCATACATGTCCCTTCTGTGTTTGTTATTGCCTGGGGACTTAGTAGTAAGCAGACAGCAACTGTAACGTTACCGTTGGTATGGGGGTGAGAGTTGGTCCCTGAGTACAGGCATCATTTAATTGACTTGACTTCTTCTCCATTGTTTGTTTCAGAGCAGATATTACTTGATATTATATTAGAAGCTGTTAAAATTCACTGTATGTTTGGGACAATATGGCTATATAACTGTAATTTTTCTAGGGCTTTTCCAACTTACGAGTGCAGGGATAAAACTAGATGATGCTTGTGTGTTACTATTTAGTGAGACTGATTGGACCTCCTGGAAAACGTCTGTAAAGGATTTTTCAAATTGTTCCATTCTCTTCCTTTTTTAGAAAACTGTTTTCTAAAACTTGGTAGCAATTTTTGGAGCCATATTCAGATAAAATAAGATCCAGAATTTTCTAGTGAGTAGTTTAGACATCAAGTCAGTCACTTCTGATCTACAGAGGCTGTCCTAGCTAGGATTTTGCAGAGCAGGTGTTGTGGTTTTTTTAACATCCTTAACATTGACTGTATAAATATTTTAAATCATATTTTTACTTAAAAAATCTGAATTCACCACACATTATACATGTACAAAAGAGGCATGTGTACAGCTTTGAATATCCAAAATGATCGACGTTACAGAAGAGTTACTGAACTATTAAGCCAGATAGAGTTGAAACTGTATTGCTCTGGTGTCTTTACAGGCAAGCTTACCATTGAAAGGCTGTAGTACTAATGTTGTCAGACTACGTCTAGTAGCATCGTATGTAAGAAGTGTAACTAGTAGCTGAGGTTTTGGTCTTTTCTGCATAAGAATGCTTACCTGTGATCCTCCTGTTTCGAAGCCAAGTGTGATGGGCATAGGTGACATATGGCCGTAACACAGAGCTGTCACAGAAAGAGAAGAGCAAACTGAAGATATGTGGACATCTTGCACATGAGAACGTGTGTCGTATTTTACCTTCAAAGACCATGGAAAAACTTGCATCTCTGTTTACATAAGCAGAACAGTATTCAACTAATGGTAAATTTTGCTTCCAAAGCTTTTATAATTTAATTGTTCAGTGGAAGAATGCCATTTTTTCTTCGTATAACATAGGCCATGCAGCATTCTTAAAGGTTCTGCACATTCTGGCCCCTATCCATCACAGTACTTAAACCATGAGTAGCCCTATTAAAGTTGATAGAATTACTCATGTGCTTAAAATTAAACATGCGCTTAAGTGCTTTGATGGATTAGAGCCAAAGTTGTCAGCACCTTGCTTTGTTATGGGCTGTGTTACACCTGCCTCTCTCTGCACTAGCCTGGATCTTTAAGGGACAGATTTTCAGATTTGCTCTTTCCAGTATTTAGTTACTCTCTGTTCTAAAAATGCAGTTTACGTACACAGTCATAGTAAATTCATACAATGTCTGGGAGTATAAATACACAACTACAACTCTTGAAATCTAACAGTACTTGACAAATTTCACAAGTTGTTTTTTTTTTTTTTTCTGGGGATTTCACTGGGAATGTTGTGCTAATTGTTTACATGGAAACATGACATCTGTAACGTTTGTCACAAAACTAGCTTTCTGTTGAAATCTGGATTTTAATAAAGTATGTAATGGAAATCACCATTTAGATATGACAGCACACTGTTAAGAATGACTGCGAACTTGAACTTCCCAAAAGTGAAGAACAGTAGGGGCTGTTCTAGTTTCTGCTGTTAATGCTGAGTTTGTAAGGATTTAGGCAATTCTTTAAGGCTTAAAACTAAAATTGCATGTACCTGACAGCTCTTCATCATTGGTGGTACTGTGGAAATCTTCCTCGATTCAGACTTTGTCAGTGGTTAAAATTCCAGATTAATAGCTGATTCAGTGAAAGCGTCTGACACTGCTGTAAGAAATGTGTGGTGAACAAAACACATAACATTAATATCTCACTGAAATCTAAGGTCAGCTTTCATTGACAGCTGTAGAGTTCAATAAACAATTCCTGTGTTCCTTTCCAAATTGTCCCCCCAGTTTTTGGGGGCTGAAAGTATACATTCACTACCTTAACTGCTTTCCTCTTCAGACTGTCATTCTGAACTTATGGGCTATCAATACTAAATCCTGTAGAATATAGAAAATGTAAAGATTTGGGTCATTGAGAATTTAATTGAATTTTTAAAAAGGAACAGGAAAAAATGGTGAAATATGGTAGATAATTATTTTTTGAGTGAAGCAAAAGCAAAATCTTCACGTGTCTCATTACTGTCTTCCCTACCGCATTGCATCCTGCTTGGGCTGGTCTGTGTGTATACTCACTTGGCATCCAGTGTTCCAGCCATTTTTATTTTAGGGCTTCTTTCCATTTAATATTGGCATGTAGCCAGCTGTGTACTTTTTTAGTTTTAAGTAGCAGTGAGGTCATTAGCCATTATAGGAGCTATTCTTCTCATTCTCATACACAGACCCCTGAAGAGCACTGGGACACGAAAGCTTCATACCCAATCCTGGTTGAAGAAATTACTACAGATATTTACAAAACAGTGTCAGAGTAAATGAAACTCATAGGGCGCTCATCAAATCAATGTTTCAAATTTTAGACAAAACTGCTTTGAAAGCAAACACCGTCTGTACAAGCAGACAACTTGAAACAGCGGAAAGTGAGTCCTGAGAGGTGTTGTGTGCTGCATGTGAGTGCCATTGCACAGTTGGGACATAAATGTTTCAAACGGTGATGGCCAAAGTGCATGTTTCCTTTTTTTCTGTGTTAATAATGACCACATTCACAGTGCTAAAATACATAAGTAAATAAAAAAATGCTGTTGTGCTTCCTGACAGCAGTTTGAAATGGTTATCTCAAGATAGTGAATTGTACAAGGTGAGATGAATCAACAAGTTTGATTCGAATCGTCCTGGTTCTGAGAGGCATCCTTCCATACCAGAAAAGAATCACATATACTCTGAAGACTTGCCTTATTAATTGTTGTATCGACTATCTACAGAGAATTCTAAACTTTTGAGGGAACCTTTTATTGTAATATGCTTAATTACCTGTACTTAGAGCAAGAAAACGAAACTGGTATGTTATCCTCTGTAAGCATGCCTGAAGAACTACAGACCAAGTTCACAATTTGCAAAGGTGTTTAATTGCAATGGTATGAATTAACGGTTCTTTGTCAACCTCATACATCACAGAGCTCTTTGTGAACACTTTTATTTTCTTTCCTTACCTAAACTATTGCGTGTTAATTAACTGAGGTAAATGGAGCAGCATAGGCAGAATTATGCTTCTTAATACTAGGTCTGTGATAGTCTCTTTGTGCCACTTACAGGTATAAAGTGACTGTAAACCAGTTAAACTGGTTTTATGTAGGAATTTGCAAAGCCAAAGGGGATCCTCAAGGTGGCTTAGAGCCAGAATAGCATCTCTGTGTCATAGCCACCTCGGGCGATTGTTGGCCAGGGTGCCATGGCCCGGCTGCTCCTGCCTGCCCGGCAGTCCTCGGGACAGAGCCCTCTGGTCTCTGCGTCCAGGCTCCCCGAGCTTCATCAGGAGCCAGACCTGCCCACAGCTGGGCTTCGCATCATATAGCCATGGAGGCAGGATAAAGTTACCCATATGCTTTACAATAAAAGCACAGGTAAAATAAACCTAAATGTTGGATTGATTAGGATATTTAGGGATGCCTTTTTTTGGCGTTTCGTAGTCATTTCATCATGGTTCTGTTCCCTAAGATAAGAAACAAGTCACACTCCTAGCCCCTAATGCTCCAGTGTAAGTAATGATCAAAAATAACATTATCTCTGCTTTCACTTTTTTACAGTTTAAGATTATTTCTTGACAGTAACTTTTATTGTGACAACTGTGATATATTTTTTTTTTATCAGTGCTTCAGTAATTTGTATTTCTTGCTTTTTAACTTAGACAATGATTCTGTCATTCCGTCAATAGAAGGCATCTTTTGCACATACATCTCTTATCATATCTTCATTTATTTATGGCTGCATATTAAGATGTGCATGTGACTCATACAGGTAAATATTGTAATGTATTAAAACAAGCAATGGTAAAGCAGTTTATAGTGCTTTTTCCAATATTTAAAAGGGAACAAGTGAAGCTGCATATGTATTGTCTATTCTATATATTGCATCACATGTGTGTGTGAAAGTGATTATGCTTCAGGGGATAATTGAACTAAGTTCTCCCAAATCATTTAGATCACAACTAAATCTGTGCAACATAATTACTCTTTTAACCGTGTCTTTAAATCAAAGTATATCATGATGAAATTATTCAATCTGTTGGGTTTTTCTTTTTCGACAAGGTATCATTTATAGAGAAAGTGAATAGTCTGTCCTCATAGCTGTTCTTGTTCTATTGCTAGTATTTCTTCTAACAGTAAATCAGCTTTGGTGGCTGGATGGTACAATTTGTTGTTACCTAGAATCTTGGAGAAATAAACCCAAGAATCTTCGAAGTGAAGTAGATGTTGGGGGGGAAATGCGATGTAAGAGGAAGAGCATAGTATTAGGGAGGGGAAACTACGTTTCTGCATCCAGCAGCAGCAAGGGTCTGTTGTGTTCAGTGAGATGCTCAATGCATACGTGATCAGTGTTACCAGCATGGCATTGACTGTGTAGAGTGCTTTAGGTTACCCAAAGGCATAGCTAGCTGACAATATGTAACTTTATTTCCTCTTACAAGGTGACAAGAGTTATCAAGAACAAAGTGTTAATGTGGTTAGGAAATTTCTTTCAGTTCTGTTGCAAATGAGGACCCAACTCAATCATATTTCCTGTTGAAAGCTGTACAAAGTCACTGCTGTGCAGCTGATGCATGGCAGCTCCTACCCCACAGTACCACCTGTGCTCATCCTTCTTGTTCTTGAACTTCAGTACACAATAGAAAATCTCTTTGAAGTTGGCAGAATTACTGAGGTATCTCTGTGGTGTGATATAAATGAAGAGTTCCATTTGTGAAAGGTATTAAGTGGGTTTTGCTATTTCATTTTAGCAATTTTGTCTGTAAAATTGGTACTTTGTCATAGGTCTAAGATGAATTATTTCAGCTTCAGTCTTATTACTTTAGGCACCTATTTTCCCCCATTTTCAAGTGCCTCTCACTTGGCCTCTGCCCTGTTTGCATTTCTAGCTGTTATATTTTGAGATAATTGCCATGTTGTTCTGTTAGAAATAACTCAGGCTGCTAAACCAAATTTATCTTACTGTTGAATCGTAAAGTACTGCAGAATTTTTGTAATGTGGATTGGTATCAAAATCTTAATTGAATTTACTTGCTAATGATCTTGTGTCTGAAGATCTTGACTACACTGCTCTGTTTTTATAAGGCAGATTAGCAGGTAGCGCTGTTTGCATTTTTATTAACTTCCATAAGGTGCAGTGAACAAAGTTTCATGCAGATTTTAGGGAATGTTTATGAAATCCATGAGCATGTTTCACTGCATCAAAGACACCATAGTTAGATGGATAGCAATGTTTGAAGTCCACGTGCCTGTGAAGTGCATGACTGCCTGTCAAAGACCTGAACTGTCTTCTAAAATGAAATTTGATATATTAATTTTTCCATTTGCTTTCAGTGTGTAATTGCAATGGGCTTTCAAAGGTGAGCGGAGAGGGGACAGCCTGTGGCTGCTCCCCGTGCGTTCCCATTCATTGGTAATACCTGAAAGCAAACCGAGATGCACCCATGTTGGAACACAGCAATGTCCTTTTCTCCTAAAAAAAGCCAGAGGCAAATTAATTGTTTTGTAAGATTTTTATTCTCTACTTGCAAATTGGTTCATTTAACTGGCAGCACCTTGCACGGGCAAGGGAGGCTTTTCACTAGCTAGAGTTGTTATGTCAGCAAGTTCAAGAGTGAGTGAAGTTTGACAGTGCTTCAGAAATAAGGGTAATTAATGCATTATACTGATCACTAAAGGTGATTGAAGCCAGGCTGTTTACAACCTTGTAAAGAAGACAAAGGCTAATGCTCCGTATTAACGTTATGTGATTGCATTTTAATATGCCCTACGGTCTATGTATAGTCTCCAGGTATGCACATTTTGCAATACAAGTTTGAAGAGAAATTTTCTGCTTTTTTTATTATTTGCAACAGCATCCTGGGAGGTAGAATATTTGGGTACATAATTAACAAAGAACATTCTAACATGTTGTTTGGGGATTGTTATATAATACAAAGCCAGTCATTTTAAGTAAGTGTCCTTGTGTCGCATGGTGTACTCTGCCCATGCTGTTACATCCCTTCAGGATTCCAGAGAGGCTCATTTGTGGTGAAATAATGTATATGCACTATTAAATTGCAAACCATTATGTGTCGTTATTTTATTATGCTAATGCTGCACATAGGAAATCATGTGTTAAAAGACAAGTTGAGAAAGAAAACGACATTTTTCAAAAATGAAAGCTAGCATTTATATCTGCAATATGCAAAGAGTGTTCCAATATTTTGTATTCATGTTGTAAGTATTCATGTTCCAGAGTATGTTCCTTTTTTAGGCCATGTTCATAGTGGGATTAATTTGCAATCATAATTTAGCCTCATTAAAAGCCTTTTTCTGTTGCATATTATCTGATCAAAGTCTTTTTACTTTCGCTCAGCTGATGCATCCCACAGCATTAAATTCACCTCTTCACAGTGTTCTTCATGACACATCTCATGTCTGGTTCCTAAAATACTCCTACATTTAAAGTGTGGAGTTTCCTGTATAACCACGGGATTTGGAGGAGATGTAGGGAGGGTTTTCCCACTAACTCGCGTAATTGATATATGTTAAAATGATAGTGCTATATTACCATGGCTATCTTTCCTTCTAAAGGAAAAAAATTAAATTTTATTACTGTTTTGCACTCTGCATGTTTCAGACTTTTTTCTAGATATCTTATTGTGGGTTTGTAGGATTTGAAGAAACATACTGCTTCATTTCTGTTCCTACAATCTTTTTTTTTTTTTTTCCTGGAAAAAAGTAGTAATATACTACGTTCTGATTTTAAGCCAGGTAGTTCTTTGTGTTTATCTCTTCAATCTTGTCCAAATTCTGCCTGTTGAACAGAACTTTGCAATAAGGCCAACAGCTTCTCTACCTGTCAGAAGTGACTGAGAAATTAAAACTTTTGCTTTCAGAAATTTAGATTAATGGCATAAAGGGGTCACAGGATTTATTACTTATTTTTTCTTTTCTTTTTTTTTATTTAGCTCTTTAACATATTTTGTATTGACCATTCATTTCAGCACTGATTTTAATATTTTATTTTTTTTTTTAACTTTTCTACCTGTGAGATGTTTATACAGGATAAGCTGAATTCATGGTCCTCTGGAATGTTCCTTTTAAACTAAATTTTTTTTTTTCCAAGTGATGGTTATTCATATTACCTGGAAGGTAAACCAGAAATTAGCATTCAAATTAAATTAGTTTGCTTTCTGATAATTTGTTTGGTAATGTGTTCATTGCATAAGATTTGATAAAGTCTGACTAAAATTTTGCCATTTTATTAGTAAAGCTCAGCCACAGGTGGAGAAGTTCTTTCCTGAATACTGATTAGGTTTGTTTTCAAGGAATATTTGATTTTCCTGACCTTTTGTGTCATTCTGATTTCATGTTATTTGAATTAAAATGTCATCTTATTTATAGTACCTAAAATAGACTTTATTAGTTTTCCTGAAAGCCATGTGCAGCTTTGCTTTGGCCCGTTTAAATATTGAAAACAGCAGGATTTGAGATTTTTCTTATAATCCTCAACTAATAGACTTTAATGCTTTGTTTGGCCTACCCTACACAGTCTAAGCAAAAGTTTTAAACAAGATTAAAAATATGACCTTATTAACCCATGGCATCTAAAGATACAGAACAGGCCTGCAGAGACATCAGTCGGTCGTTGGCCAGGATAGTGTGGTGCTATTCCCCATCTACTCCAGTCTGTTCCAGGGAAAATGTTTGGAGAGGCCAACCTTTTTTCTTTTTTAGTTTGGCCATGGTGCCAGCACCTGGGAATAAGGAAGAAAAAAGCAAGAATCTGTTTCGAAGTTGCATGTTCAGTCTTCGTGGAGAATACAATACAGTTCAGTTACTTTCAGAAATTTGAGGTGCCACCTGGCTGGGATTTCTCAAAACCAGTTCTGGCAGAGCGAAGGGACAGCAGAAGTGAGGCTTAGCTTTTATTTACTGCACTTGTTTAGTTCCTGAATAAAATGAGTTTCACCTTTCTTTTTTTGAAGAGAAGTTGCTGTTGTATGTAAGCTGTTGGATGGGCAATTGATGAACATGCTGAGTTCCAGAGGAATCGAGTATCTCATTGTCATGGAAAATTTATGCTTAGTAAACATTACAAAACAAAAAATGACATGATACATTCATTGCTGTGTAATAAGATTCCTTGTTTACCAGGCATGCTATAGGACCATGGCAACAAAACCAGAAATAGGAACTATGAGTATTCTTGTTGTAAAGATGATGATGGTTAGCAAGCAGTTTGTTAATTGCTGCAGTTTTACATCACTCCGTATTCATTATCACTTTGCAGTGCCGCTAGTAGCATGAGCATTGGTGAAGACGTGTAAATGTGAAAGCTTAACTGAAACCTATAATAAAAATAATGTGGTTTATTTTAAGATATGGAAGAGTCAGGTAAATGTGCACTTAGCTAATGCTTTGAGACAGTTATCTGCAAGTGTTCCAGGGGAGAGAATGTAACTACTGTTCACTTAAGAAAACCCCAAAACCAACCAAACAAAAAACAACCAGAAGCCTTTTTAAAATTCTGCCTTTCTAATGGTGTTCCAAAATAAAGCAAAATGACTGAATATTATTTCTTTACTTAATCCTTTAAAAATACTGGTATCTTGTTTCACTTTCAGCATATCAGTTGCCCTTTTGATCTCAACGGGGCAGAATCTGGATACATGTTCATTAAGTTCAAGACCCTGCTAAAAACTGGAGGCAAAATCAAGCCAGACAAATTGCTTACACTGTCCGTGATAAACATTTCCTGCTTTTATACTGTTATTTACATTGTTTTTAATAAAGGAACATCATTAAAAAAAAAAAAGTGGCTGATGTTTTTGCAACCATATGTGCAATACAAATACAGTATTTGTACGCCAACTGTAAGTCTTGGTTTCTGGAATGGAGAGTTTCCTGAGACCTGAGGCAATAGAAGGCATTGAAGATGGGAAGGAAGAGGGTGAAAAGGCCTCAGTTTTTCCTCTCTTTTCCTGTCTTATTTATTTTCCTTAGTTCAGTGCTTTTGGCCTTTCCTGGCTCACTGCCTTGTTCCCATCAGTGGTGCCAAATCTCTAAAGCAAAAAACTGGTAATCTTCAGGAATAAGGTAGTCTGTAGGTAGATCAGGAAGTCTAGGAAAACCAAGAGTTTACATCGGATTATTGATCATTTCATTTTCTTTCTGCATCAAGCTTTGCTGACCTTCCTCACCCTGACCCAAAAGTTTTGAGAATATATGCAGTGGTCAGTGATGAGGAGCTGATGTTTAGGGGTAATCGTGTTGCTGTTGGGTAGAGTTCTGCTGCTGATTCAGACGGGTGCTCTGCACAGTAAAGTCATCGTGAGTGAGATGATTTGATGCTGCTGTTTACTTTCCATCTGTAAGAGCAGCACTTGCATTGCAATCATGCTTTCACAACTGCAGAATGTATGGTAAGATCCTCTACGTTTACATCTAAAAGGCAGCCTAACGTGCGGCTGGCACAGTGGTGTTTTCCTTGACCCTCTCTTCTACGAAAGTTGCATTAATCTTTCATTTGATAACCAAAAGTCCCACCAGTCTTGGACGTCTGTGTCTGCCTTGTTATTTAAGCAG
>VXBL01006671.1:3684879-3727199 GCA_013400195.1 Aramus guarauna | reverse complement strand
TTTTTTTTTTTTTCCTGCTGTTCTTCTGCATTCTTGATTGGTGAATAAGGTTTCAGTTTCATTTTCGTTGGTGGTTGTGAATATTTATAGAAAGGAAAAAGTGATGAAAAGCATTTGCAATATGAGTACTTCATTAACTCAGTAAAATGAGATTTTTCAAGCTGTGGTCTGTAAACTGAAAGTGTGAGCACTACTTTTTAAAGAGTAAAAAAAGAAACCGTACTGTTGGTGGTTTCAAGTCTCTGGGATACTGTGCTGGAAAATGTTAGTTTTCAAAGTGAAAATAATAAAAATAGTTGGTACAAATATTCAGATAATGCAAGTGTTCTTTTAAAATAGTTTGATGAAGATTAAAAAGTCACTTAAACAATTTAGGTGAGGTTTTTAGTAAAAACATGGCTAGTTTGGCTTACCTCAAAGTAAAAATTTCATGTTGTGTATAGCAAGACATTAATAATCTAAAAATTTCGTCATGGTGCATTATAATTAAGTTACAATTTACAGGCTCGATACTAGTAATACCTTTAGGATGCTAATTCCTGGTTATACCAAATGTTTGATTGTGCATTTCATTTGTTTGCGCTATTTAGCATTGAAAGTAACTATTGTTAGACTTGACATACAATACAAATGCAGTAAAGGCAAAGGGTTACACTCTACCTTGCTTGAGCCTCTCACGCCTCTTGATTTGGCTGCAGTTAATCCCAAATGAACGTCCTCAGATACAACATTCCAAGTAGTTTTCTAGCCTACTCTTCTGCTTGTACTTAGGCGGTAATTCTACATATTTGGTTTAGCCCTTTATTATTCATTTTAGATTTTACGTCCAAACTGTTAGTTTGAATGTCTCTGTCAGGTTAAGTTCTCTGCTCTTTCTGCTATGACATCATTTTTGTACTTTAGGTTTTTTGTACTTCAGGGTTCTTTAATCTCCTTTCATTTGTTTCTACTTCTAATAACTTACCCATTTTTTTCTCTATTTGTTTCCAGTTTATGCTTTTCTAAATAATTTCCATGTATGTCTAGTATGTCGCATTCAAATGAATCAAAATCTGTTTGATTTTGCAGAATGTCTTAGTCCCAGTCTTACTGCAGTTTTTATTTAAGCATAATTAGATACTGACTTTTGGATACAAATAGATGTTTACTGTTTAAGTAGAAAAATTATGACATACTTAAGTCTATCTACAAAAGTGTTCAGTGACTGGGAGTGCTTTATTCAATATTAACAATACAGTTTTGATAGAATACCTTTCAAGTTCACGTTCTATTTCAAAAAGATATTCTGCTTTTATGGCTTCTAAATTTAATCATGTCTTTTTTTTTTTTATTACAGGGAGAAGAAAATGAAAATTCAGGATATTAAAAACAATATTAAAGAAGCTATAGAGGTAAACTCCAAGCTATTGTCTTTAACTATTCAAAGTTAGCTATTTAGACAGTCTCTGCAATTTTTTTTTTTCTTTGCAGACAATAGTGACAGCAATGGGCAATTTGGCACCTCCAGTTGAACTAGCCAATCCAGAGAACCAGTTTCGAATCGACTACATCTTAAATTTAGCTAACCAGATAGACTTCGATTTCCCGCCGGTAAGTAAATAATTGGAATTGGCTGCAATCATGCTTTTTTGCAAATGATTATATTTCACTGCACTGTAGTAAATATTTACAAAAACAGTGAGCTGCTCTTTTGGGAGGTGTCTTCAGTCAGTGCTAATCAAAAAAAGTACATAGTAATGCTGCTAGAATATTCGAGTTGATCCTTTATGAACAGAGACACCCTTGTCTCCTTTCTTGTGCTCCACTGAAATAATCAGCTACAGTCAAGACAGGTAGTGCTGGCAGTACTGTTTGGATATTGTTGGGAATTGCCCTGCCCAAAAGGAGTGAAGATAGGCACAGCACTCTTGCTGATGATTAGCTGGCATTTAGTGATACTGTATTTGTCTCTTTTGGAAGAAGGGAAGAGTTTTCTTGCTGATTCAGACATGTTCTCCGACAGCTGTGTCAGCCAGACTTTCTGCAAAGGCTCCACACGCTATGTCCTTGCCCCAGCCCTTCCAGTCCTAGTTAATCATTCAAAGCGCCAACAGTCCCAGAGTAAATGCAGCAAGTGTAATTATTTGGTTGATGGTATAACTTTGTGCCCACTCACTGTGATTAATTTCTACTGTATCTCAACCAAGCTATTAGCAGTAGCCCATGAAAATACAGTTTGCAAACACTGAATTCTTAAACACAGAGAAGATATTTTTATTAACTACTGTGAAGTATCTAATACTTGCACTGATACAGGAGTGTTTTGAAGCTTGTGTTCTGTGCAGTGTTCCAGAGGGCTGAGGGTAGGAATTATGATGATGAATCAAAATCATGGTCCATTCACATCAGAATTTTGTTTCCAGCAGTAGTCGGTCCCAGATGTTTGAAGTGAAAGTGCAAGTGCAAATAGTAGTAAGACGTGGGATAGTTTGCACCACAGCAAGGTTTTCGTAACTCTGATTTATAAACATTATTGAACAAGCTAGTTTGTGAAAACAGTGACAGTTACCCTTTGCAACTGTTGCTGCTTCTGGGAATTTCTCTTCTCTGGTCAGCCTTTGTTAAAACTGAACAACCAAAACCACATACTTTGTGTACAAGGCAAAAGTCATATGCTGTTGGCAGTTAGTTGGAAATACTGGCATTGTGATCTTCAAATCCAGTAATTCTCATTGTTCAGCAGGCACAGACAGGTGGATGGAGAGGGGGATGTATGATTTTTGTGTAGCACATAAAATGTTATATTAGTCATGTTATCTTAATCTTAAATAAATTAGAGATTTTGAGATTTTAACTTGACATCCGTTTAATTTTGACGCTTGTCAGTGTTATTCATAGGAATGTTTTGTCCCTTGCTGGAGGATCTCTCCTGCTGGGGGCGGGCGGGGGTGTGCACAAAAAAAACCATGCTTTGAAGATAGTTTTAGGAGAATTGTTGAGAGAAAAGACAGAGGCTCCTTACTCCACCCTGTGTGCTCTTGAACTGGCTGGGTGCCTGCAGCTCTCCAACTGCCCATTGTTTTGTGATAGTTCAGGTTGTGATCTGCAACAATGCTGTAACAAGTTCCTGTGACCTGTCTTGTACTGAAATACTTGATTTTCCTTGTCTCTTCTATTTCAAAAGGGTTTTTTTTCTTCCATTCACTTGGAATGCAGTGATGTTGGTTTTTTTTCTTTTCCCTGAAAGTAAGGGGTAATTATGTAGTGGTATGTGAATAGCCAAGTGTGTATGTTATATTATCTGTTTTTTGTATAAAAATCAATATTCAGTAGTATTACCTCTGGTAGGGTACATGGTAGCAAGCCCTTGATGTCTAAAGCAATAGAAATATACTTACCAGGTCTATAAATAATTTCAAATTCAGTGAAGAGTCTCTGCTGTGTTGAGTGACACACAACTTCAGGAATAACAGTGCTTCAATAAAACTAGTTTTTCTTCTCTGAGCAAAGGTATTGTGTTAAATTTTTAAGCCCTGAGTCTACAGAGGTTTAGGCGTGTGCATAACATTGACTAGTGGCTATGATTAACTATTTCATATGTAAATGTTTGTAGGGTTGAGGTTTTAAACTGGATATACATTAGCCATGAATTTTAAAGTAGTATTGTTAGCTCCCTCTGCCCTCGGTGATTATATAAGCTAATATGTATTTGATTTCTGAGTTTATCTCAATGTAGGTTATAGTCCTTTGGTACCTGAAAAACAGAACCTGCATTTTAATTATGTATTTTAAATCAATTTTAATATCTAGAATGTCTCTAGATCCCACCTCTCAGTGCATAGTATAAAAAATACACGATCCTTGGGTACCTCTATAAAAATAATTTTGATTTTGTTATAGATTAATTAAAAGTACTTTGAAGAAAAAATAATTTTCTGTAAGTGGAAAGGATAGCATTATACTCGTTAAGTTTTGTATCTAAGGACATCTTGATTATCTACTTTCCCCTCCAGTACTCTGGTGGGAGAATTTCATAAACTGGTAGCTAAACCTTTTTCAATTTACCATATTCCTGTAGAAGAAGGGAGGGGAATTTTTAGCAGTGTCAGCAGTATGTAATGCTGTCTGGTTTGAGTTGTAAACTTGCTTTCTCTTTCTTCCATTTTCTTCATGGGGAGTCATATGTCAGCTATTATGAAGACATACTTTCCTCAGTATAGTATTTGATGGTGCCCTTATTTGCCATAGGAAGCACATAAAGATAGGGAGGAAGAACACTCACGTACCAGGGAGATATTCTTTGAGGGCTGTGAGCACTTAGCACCATACTCAAAACACAAGGCTGTTTTGCTTCTGTTTAAGTGCCCGTTCATCTTTTCCTAAGTGTTAATTTAGCAAGCTCTCCAGAAAGCAGTGCACAGACATACCAAGTTTAGCACTAGGATTGTATAATTCTTTTCCAACTGCAGGAGATCTCCTTTAGAACATGAGGCCTCATCCTTCTTCTGTACGTGAAGGAGTAATTTAAATGAAGTTTAAAGTGTGCACCAAAATCTGTGTCTATCATTACCTTTTGTACAGGTGGGACTAGAATTCAGGTTTCCTAACAGCATGGTTCTGTGTAATGTGAAAGGCAGAGGAAAGTAAAGGAAGAATATAGGAGCTTTACAGTGTGATGGTAGTGTAGGGGTCTGGTTCTACATATCTAGGATTTAAAGAGCAGCTTTTGTATGCTGATATTCTAATTGTTTTCTTAGTCTATGTCTCCATCTGTTTGCTTTTCAGTTTTTGACTTACAGAAAATGTATGTCATTTGTGTAGAGCATGTTGTATTGAATTAAAAAAGCAACTTCAGTTAAAAATAATGTTGGTACAGTGCAATGCTAGATTAAACATTCCCTTCAAAACTGAAAAATTAGTATGTTGGAGGCTTATTAATTCAGCACACTTACTGAAAGGAATTCTGTCCACATAACCATGCTGATGATTTAAAGTATTGCAATATTTAGTAGATCAAATCTGTAGTTCCTTTTGTAGTCCTGTGTTGTTTCACCATGCTCTATATACCATTGGTACGAACCTGGAAGTTACACTCTTGTAGCTGATGGTCCAATTTATCAACGATGTGACTGAAGTGAATTGGTAAAGGCTAGGAACAGAACCATGGAGAATGCTAATTAGTAATATTCTAGGCAAAACAACTGAGTACTAAGTTCATGTTTTTATGTGAAGTATTTTCTGCTTAGCTCATTGTGGACTTCTAAAATAGCTTGAGGACATAATATCTCCATGGGTAATGGAGTGCTGTTCTGATTTAGTTTTACAAAATGCTTTGCTGCTTTTGGGGGTAAAATCAATCCATATTATTATGAGGCTTATTGCACAGCCTTTTTTTTTCTTAGAGCAGAGCAGAATGGAAATAAAAGAAGTCTGATCAGGTCCATGTAATCTATTGTTAATATGAATAGCACTGATAAATATTGTGTGTAGTATTCTGTTTGCATCATTGGGAAAATATTCTTGCCAGAATAACGGGATATTAAATAACTAAGGCTTGCAAAAAAAAGTCTAGCCCTTCTAGGTTGAATGAATACAGAGAATAACAGAGATATGCTTTCTGTAGAAAAGTATTGAAAGCAGAACTCTGTTTTTTCTGCAACGCTACAGTACCAATTTTTTATGAAAGATTGTCATTTAAGCAGGACCATTGTCATTGCCTTGATTCAAATAAAGTTTTTATCATGTGATTAAATTGTCACTGGCCAGCATGATGATTTTAAGGAAACAAAAAGAAAGCTGAAGTAAGAAAACCTCCGAGTTAATAAAAGTGAACTCAGATGAGCTGAAGCATTTAATTTTAATCATTGAGCTGATTGTGAATGCACAGTAGTTAAAGCCTTAGAAATGAAGTCTCTTGTATAGATCTGAAGGTACACATGTAATTACTGGTGCTGCGCTTGTGTTTTAAGATTATATCATAATATTTTTTAAAAAGAAGAAATTCGTAACTGCAGTAGAAATTACAAAATTAACTCTGCTCATCATTGAGGCTCTCTAGTGAAACAAGCAGAAAATTTGCTTTGCTTGAACCGTTAATTTGAGACCCTGCCAGAGTTTGTGCTAGAACTGCTCTTTTAGTTATCTCACACTAGCTAAACTTTGTAGGAGTAAATTTTACTCTTTTTAATTTTCTGTGTAGGTTAATATGTGCTTTACAGGGACAATGTGATATATAAGAACAAAGACCTCACAAATCAAAATTTCAGGCTGCTTTTACAACTACTCCATCAGTTAAAATGGAAAATAAAACCAAATGGTGCTCATACTTGAGGCTATCAAACGGCTTTTCTATCACTATTGTCCTTTGATTATTTAGCTCATTTCAGGTAAAATTCAATTGTATGTGTATGTTTTCAATGTCGAAAAGCAACCCTGCAAGTGTTTTCGATAATTCCGACTGGCTGTATATCTGTTTCAAATATAGGGTGATGTTGGGTTAGCTGGGTTATAGAGGTGATATTTTTATTCCTGTTCTGCATACCAGACAGTGGTTAGGATATTTTCTCCATCCCCAGGACCAACTATAATTGCAGCCTTTTTCTCATCCCTTTCTTTCTGCTCTTACTTTTAGAAGAGGAAAGGAAATGTTCTCGTTCTATGAACATTTCTCTTTACATGATCAACCAGTTTGAACCAAGCTGCCAAATAAAGCCTATTTATTTTGGGTTACAGTCCCTTTATAATTCTCCGGTTTTACTGAAATATTCAAAATAGTAGAACAGTATTTACAACTGCCTATTTTTAATTGATCTGAACTCAGCTGGGGAAGATGTGTCTTGAAAATACCATAATAACTTCAGAAAGATTGTATTAGTAGTAGGATCAGAGCATTAGCTACTGAAATGCAGAATAGCTGGGGAATTGCTCCAGCCTATGGCTGTCTAGATCTAGGAGAACACGTGTTTAGAAGAGATGTGATCGGTTTTAGGATGTTGGTGAAATTGTCTGCAGGGTTTTTGGTCCCGGTTTATTTTTTATTACACTGCTCCATTGTAGTTATTTTGAATCTCCCACTACCAGTGCTGCTGAATGGTTTTATTATGGTTTCTGAGTCGTGTCTTTGAGGACGAGCTTTACCACATGCTGGCTTCAGCCTCAAAGCCAGCTTAGCATCCCCTCTGCCCACAGCCATCCCTTCCCTCTCCTCCACACCATGATGTGCCACCCTCACTTGCACCAAAAAAACCTCCGTTGGGTCCCCAGCGTAAATCAGACCATTGAACCGATCCAGGTCAAAAATAACCCCCGTAACCCTTACTCCTTCTCTCTTCTATTTTGGGGAGGTTATTTTTAACAGGGATCAGTTTTGAGGGTTAGTTTATGACATGGCCCGTAGGCAGTGTGGTACGAATGAGGTGGCACAAACTGTGTGATACGTTAATGCGCAGCAGGGTCAGAGGTGGGGATAGGAGTTCTTAAAATGGTTTTAACACCAAAATCTGCAAGAAAATGATGAGAGAATATAGTCTCAGTAAGAAAAGATGTGAACCAGGATCTCTCTGCTGCCAAAAGTGTTCCTTAATTATGTAGGCAACAGAACAAAATTATCTGTCCCTGTAGATAATCACCCTGATGTGTATAATGATAGATGTGTTATTACTCCTGTCTAAATACATCATGAAAGAAGAGGAGAGCTGTGCTGGTTTGACAGCATCTCTAGCTTAATAATGTAATGACAAACATATTCACTCTAATGGGGGACATCACAGATTTTAGGGTGGGGAAGTAGGCAAAGGTATACCCATGGGAAGCTGGGGGATGGAGCTGGGTTTCTGGGGTCTCTGGATAATACTGTATGGAAGTTGGATCCTATCACAGTGAGGAAATTCGGAACTCTTGGTCTTCTTTTGTTCAGACTTGCTTTATTCTTTTGAGCAAGTCACTTCATTGTCCTCACTGTCTCTTTTTAATGCTACATGTATCTTGTAATCTCTAAGACAGTGATAATACACGTATCTTGGAGATGCATTTAAGCATCTTGAGGTGCAAAACTGGTAGAAAATGTGGATATGTGAAGTATTTTTAACTCAAGAATGTTGATGATGTTAACAAAAAGGACTAGGGAGTATTACAGACAGCATCAGCAGAGTGATGTGATACTAGATCCTCTGAAATAATCTTTACTTACTCCTTTTTAAATCACCATTATCTTATCTATACAGAGCAGCTCCTTCTAAATGGACTTCCAAATAATCCAATTGAGTTTACCTGATTAGAGTTTAACAGGACTTAAATAAAGCTAGTTTTCCTATCCTTTAATAGCAGAAATAAATTCTTGAATACAGATTAATTAAAGAGTTCTTTTGAAGCTTTCTTTTAGTATAGGGACTCTGAGGTAGGCAGCCATTTGACTTCATTTCTGGTTTTCATAATTAAAACATCTATAACTAGTAATTATTTGCAAATCAGTCTCCTGAAATCTCTGATTTTTGTCCGCATGGGTAGATTGTCTGATATGAATGTTTTCTTCTTATGAATGAATAGCAATATCTAACAAATTCTGACATGGCTAGCCTATTGGAAGTGATTTTTTTTTAAATTTCAGCTTTAGTCTGCAGTACCTTAAGTTTTAGTTAGGCTGTTAACTAGCCCATTGCATCATACTAAGAAATACTTTGTTAACACAAAGCTTTTTTCATGAGTAACTGAAATGAAAATTTATTGACTATGAGCATAAAGTAGCATCTGATTTATTTGGTGACTGGACATTATTATTAGAAGCAAAAGCAAATCCTATTACAAAACTTAGTTTTTAGGTTCCCAAGCAAATTCCTGGTGACCATCTAACTTGACAGCAGCTGTCACAGTAGCTGCTACCTGGAATGGCAAGGTTCCGGGTGTGCAGGAATTCCTGGTGGTCCCGCGTGGCTGCTGTAGCTGTGCTGGGAGAGGCTCCCGCGCTCCAGGACGCGCGCTCTGCGACGCAGGGTGTCTCTGGCCCTTAGCAGCTGGTAGGTGAATTCAGTGCAAACTGCTTTCCATACCATGCGTTTTCCTGGTCCTGTTTCTTTTGGTCAGTGGAACAATAAAGTCTTTGGGATTTCTGTAGGAGCACACATAACTTGTGAAAAGCTTTTTTTATTTACAGGGGAGAACTTGATTTTTTTTTTTTTTTAAAGTAATTCTTTAGTAAAATATATAATTAGACATGGTGTGTGCATATATAGTAAATAAACTTTAATATGGGAAGTTCTTTCTCTTTACACCTAAGTGTAAAGCCATTTAAATTAAGTAAGAAATATTTATGCTCTATATGTTTTAACTGCTGAAGCTTTCCAGAAATCAAAGCGCTGACTAGGAACCTGGGCTTTTTTGAAGTAAAAAAAAAATAATAAAAAAAAATTTGTAGCATCTAGTAAAAAAAATTAATCACTGCAGTCCATTTAGTTTGCTATGCCATTCCGTAATTTGACATTAGACATTAAAAATAGGTTAGTTTCATATTAAAACTGGAAAAAAGAAAAAATATCCCTGGAAAGTACAAACTCATTGCTTCCAGAATGCTGTGATGACTGGAAACAATCACTTAATTCACCAGCTGCATAAAAAAAGCTTCTTTTTAAAAAATGTATTTTGATAAGCCTTTAATTTTGCTATACTTCATGCATCCAGCTAGAATTACTTATTAAATAAAGTTAATAAGTTGGTTTTATTCATTTAGATGGAACGTTAGTCTCCATCTAAAACAAAGGTCATGGACAAAAAGAAAATGTAGTAAATAAGAAAGTAGCACTGCTTGGCTGGTGAAGAAATAAAGTAAAAATAATTTTAAAACATATTAAGTTGTAAAATGCTTACATCCATTTATACAATATTCATCTGTTTAGCAAAACTAACACACACAGACTGTACGTATCTGGAAATCAACATATTTAATGGTTGCCAACTAATGAGCATGAAGTTTTGAGAAATACCAATTTCAATATTACGCACAGTAGGTTTGATTTTGATAATTTAAGTCAGCAGTTCATATTTTTACTTTAATATAAAGTTTGGTTTATTTTGCTGTCTAGTAGTGAAGGTTGTGTATTTTTGGTGATTTGTCTATTTTTCCCTCTCTTCCTCCAATGCAGGTTAAGTCCCCTAGTTTTCACCTTAGATTAGAGTTTCTTTTCTTCCCAAATTTTAATTTGTAGAAAAAAGCTTGAGAATCCATTTTTCTGAAGAAAGTAGAAAGCTATCAACTATTGGCATCTCTGTCGGAGGAATTTCATAAATTGTGAAGCCTGTATTCAGTAAAATTACATACATATTTAGGTCAGTCTTTCAGAAGAACAGTAATATTACAGTACCTGGACTTTAAATATAGACTAAATAATGGGTACATGTGTATTTAAAAAAAGAAAAAAAAAAAGATCAAGCCAGTCTCCCTTCTCACTCCTGTGAACAGAAATGAGATGAAATGTAAGAGCTAAGCAGCTTTACTAATTAGCATTGCTTTTCTATCGAGTGATTAGTCTCTTGATTTGTTTGCTGCAGTACTTCTTGCTACACCTGATTCAATTCTTAAATGTGATGGCATCTGCAGGAACAACTCTTGTCCAGCCTTCTGCTAATCCAGATTTTATTGCCAGTAACAGCAATTTCTAACTGCAGTGAAAATGGGGATGATATTACTTCTTATGCTTCAGTTTGTTACATGCAATAAAATAAAACATATTCAGTGCATGAAATGAAGATAATTTTTACTAGAAAATTAAAATATGCCCTTTGAATTCTGCAGTGCTTTCACAGAGGTATTCACGTAGTTCCGTTGATATCCCATGAATTATTTGCTTAAATTGGAGAATCTATGGTCCAGGACTTTAGACAATGACATTATCTGCACATCCTTTCTATAGTGCAGTTGTTTGTATAGTGCAAAAAAGATTTGTACCCTAGATTTTGCTTTATTATTAATTTATTTGATGAGCATTTGAAGTAAACACTAATGCTTTATTCTGCACTTGTATTTTTATCCAGTAAATTCCCACTATACCATATTTATAGGTTCATAAGTTCATGTTTAGAAATTCATTTGAAGAAATCATGACTTAATTTCTCTTGATACATCTTCTTTGTTTTCCTCAGAGCAGTCTTAAAGAACAAAAACAGATAATTCAATTTATGTTGAAATAGAAGAGCTGTCAGCTGAATTAAACAGGAAATAGGCATAAATTTAATATAGAAATTCTTAAGCATTTTCTGGTTTTAATCACAGTAAGAGACTATCACAAAATATTGGTGTATGCATAGATGAAATAAAATTCTACCTGTGAGCCTGCCTGGTATTGCAGTGGCTTGAGAAGAGTTTCTCTGAGAGGCTGTGTGAACACTAAGCAACATGCAAATGTGCTGGTTGCCCTGTGGACATGCTTTTTGGGTGTGCAACAAAAAGAGCCTTTGGGCATAAAAATTCTCTAATGTACAAAGACTTGGAAATGCGATGGTAAACATGCTCCTAAAAAAAATCACGATTGGTATTTTCATTTACATCATGTCAGATGAGTAAAGGATGAACTTGGATGAGCATCAAAGTAGCTAAAAAGAAGAAAATGAAAAATATTGTGATCTATTTTACATTTTGATTCTGTGGAATACTCTCTGCTCCTTTTACATGTGTCCCTCAGTGCTAAATTTAAAGTTGTTTTTCATTATTCCAGCACCAAATACAATATATTAAAGTATATGCAAAGTTACCTTTTACATGCAGCCATCTGTGACTTCCTAACAGGGAGACTTACATGGAACAGAGCAACAAGGAGTGTGCCGTTGGTTTATGAAATTATGACGGAATTTAAAAAACATGTCAGGTCCCAAATCTTGAGAAAGATCCACAAGCACAGGCCTTTTCCCTTGTCAAACTCGAATGGAAGTTGGCGAGAGCTTGTGTGGGAATGAAGGTGTGTGGATGAACAGGTATTTGCTTGTGTGTTTGCTGCGTGCATGACTCCGAGCTTTGATCCTGCCGCAGACCTGTTGTGCCCGTAGCTGGCTGGGGCTGTTAAAGGTGTCGTGTTTTCTAAATGCAGGCATCTCCTCCGGTAGAGTCCTGCTGTTTAGAGACCCAGCAGGTTGTCACGGTTTTCAGCTTGCCTTTGCAGAGTACATGACATTTCTTCAGTGTTCCAACTGAACATTTCTTAAGCTCCCAGGAAACTGGGTAGCTTTTTACTCTTCAAAAAATCCCAGCAAATAAGCAGAACTTTTAATGAATCTATTGTAAGTATATGTGAGCTTGATTTAGTCATCTAGACTGTATTGTGACTCTATTAATACTTTTATGAATATAGCTTCTGCTTCTTCAAAAAGATTGTATGATGATTAGTGATCTGTCCGTGGGATTTGTCTGAATTTAGAATGTGGAGGAACTATTTTATCTTTTATCCTTTTCTGTTGGTGGAAGTTTCTGGCAAAAATAGGCTTTTGGTTTCCATCCTGAAAGGGGCCAGCGACGTTGCTGTAGTTCAACCTGTTACTTGCAGTGGCGTTTGTTCATAGCACTGCATAAGGTAATAAGGTCATTTGATTTGACTATTTGTCTTAAGTTTATTATATATTACTTGCACAAAAAGCAACTAAATTATGAAGTATGAAAGATGTTTTCCAAACCCTAAGTGAAAGCTCAAAGGAAATTTCTGAGTTTTATTAAACCTTCCTTCTTAGCCAGAGGTCTACAAGAATAGCTGATGGTCAAAGTGCCTCTATTACCACTTTGCTGCCCCAGGAGAGAGTTGGAATGGTAGAGACTTGTTTGTGAATCTCTTATGCTAGCAGTAAGTTTAATCCAATTCATGAATTGCCTTCTTTCTGTGCATGAGTATACTCTGAAGAAGCAAAGAAACATCAATTACTCGGCTTAAAATTGCAGAGGAATCTTGACAAAATGGGGAGTAGGGTCAGCATCTGCTAACTTCCATCTTAGTGCTCTCACCAAAAGTGAGTTCTTCCTTCCTAATGAGCGTGATATGCTTTAAATAGGAGTTGTGTGAAAGGATCAAATTTGAGCAGTGGTCTAGTATCAACAGATTACGCTTCTGTGGCGATTAAACTTCTCTTGAAAGTAGAAGTAAAAGAGAAAGAGTGTGATATTATGCCAGTGAGGCCTTTTAACCAAAGGCACTTTGTAGATTATGGGTATGGAATTGTGTGTTGGCGCATTTCTCAAATACTGTGGTGTTTTGAAACTCTTAACAAAGGGGAAAAATGAAAGTTCAAACTTCACAGGAGTTTCTTAAATAAAATTCCCTTCCCATCGTCCATTCCTTGCAGCCACATCCAGTTTAGTTTGTGCTACTAGAAACGTGAAGATACTGTAAGCAGAAACCTGAAATATTTCAGCATCATACTTCTTTTCTAAGCATGAAAAACTATTGATAATGAGACTGAATCCTTGCTGAAAATATTTCTGACTCGCTTATGGGAAGTGCTGAGTACTCTGGCCTCTCCCAAAGAGTTGTGTATTCAGCTCTGGACACGTGCCAGTAACTGGAGAATATCTTCAATTATTTGTAGGTATGCGTTTCCTTTGTGATATCATCAGCGTATTTTCCCTAAAATAGCAAGCAATAATTAACACTTGTTCACACCATTAGGAATGCAGATGTTTCCCTATTCAAGTGAGTGGCTTATTAAACTGTCTGATTTGACAAATTTAACACATTCTAGTATCCCTGTCCAAGCCCAGGGAGAATGACAAGGTACCATCAGTTTCCTTCTCCGAGTGGCCTTACAGTCAGTAGTAATTGCTTGATTTCAGATATGAGCAATGAGAAATAAATCCATTTGCCACGTATTTACTTATCCTGGAAGGAGAAGATCAACTCATGCAGTTTGTCTTGGAGTGCACCGTGCCGTCCTGCCATCCTGCGACCTTGTCTTGTTCTAACGCGGTTCGTTAGCGGAATGCAGCAGAACTGCCTGACGGTCAGGCAAGTAAAGCTCATGTGCCCCCCGCCTTGCCGAGTAGGTTTGTAAAGGGGTTTGAAAGCAATGGTCAATGTTATTTTTAAAAGCTGAACATGTTGGGAAGCAAATGTCCTCCAAGATGCAGTTTTACAGTTAGAAGCTGGTTTGGTTTGACCTTTAATCATTAGGTTTGTAAGTGGATGACCTATTTAAAACTCTTATTATGAAACGTGCAACTCCATGGGACAGTGAACTTTGCCCAGGAATTGAATCCCAGTTTTAACCACAACATTGTGTAATGGTTGTGCACACCTTTCAGTAGCTAAGGTGGTTTTTTCAATGGCATTGACTGGATTCAATGGCTGGAATTAGTAAATAAGCTGTTCTAATGACAGATCCACCCTATATTCTATTTTACAAAGGAAAGGTAATGTTGCATGTCCATGCTAAGGTTCCTGTGAACATGGTGTCACAGTGGCAAGAACTGTGCCAATGTTTTTCCCTGCCAAATCCAAATGCCTATAAAACATTGCTTCATAAACATTTTTTAAAAGTCTCTTGAGTATTTATATATCTGGAGGGAACAAAACCTTGTAAGACAGTATGTCCAGATTTTCTCTTTCATTTTCTACTAATATTTTATCCTTTTAGAATGCCTCTCAAAAGCTGATCTTGGTTCCTTTATTTTTTCCCAGGCCTGGAGTTTGTCTCTTGAGGATTATTTGTTTTAACAATCAAAATGCTCAACCTCCAAATTCTTTAACACTTTCTCTGGTTTGACTTTTAATAAAACCCCTGTTTACCTGCTGCCATGTATTCAACTTGCTGAAATTTTCTAATACAAGTAGGTTTTTAACGCGATTACACTCTGCATTGCCCCTTTTCTAATCCAGAATTGTGTAAGCAGGATCTTTCTGGAACAAAGTACTGTTTCCTAAGCATCCCTTTTACATGATGATTTCTGCTGATGCATTTTATCTCTGAGGGTCTATATAGATTCCTGCAAATGAATCCAAGCAACTTACAAATGTTGCCTATTGACTCATGGTATTGGGAAACTTTCAGCAGGTGGAGAATGTCTTGTCTAATAAATAAAACATTAATACTGAAATACATTTCTTTTCACATAAGTATGACTTTGAGTATCGTGGTGTTATGGTATGATGAGAGATGAGGCTTCCTTGCCATCAGCAAATCATGTCCTTGACACTTGAGTTATCTAAGACCAGAGGACATTTACCCAGGCAGTGGATTTTCTCTGAGGTTTTTTGTTTGTTTGTTTGTTTGTTTTGGTGTTTTTTGTTTTTGTTTTTTTTTTTTTTTTAATAGTTTCACAGAAGCGTAGCCTGTTAGGGATTGTGCCCGGAATTCAAACTATGCCCCTGCCCAGCCCGAACACATTCAAAGTCAAGCCCTGTTTGTTCTGTTCGGATTTGTGTTAGGTTGGCATCGTTGTCCCTCACTGTTCCACACAAGGATTTCTCCCTCTTTAGGGTTATGTTAGCACTTTGAAAAGTGTAAAGTCTGGTTTGGTGGTAAATAAATGCTACAATCTTGACATAATTCTTAAGAAGAACTCACTTCTTGCCTTCCTTGGCGATGCCATGCTGTCATCACTTATGTTGACTTTTGTTGCTTTACACAGCTTCAGCTATAGTTTAAACAGGATCTTGGGTGTGTATTGTGTAACTGCAGCAGGGTTTTTTAATGGAAAATGACATAACTTGAATATTTTTTTCAGTTTTTAAGTATGCATAGGGCAAGCATGGATACTGTGACCATACTTTGTAAATACTATGGATCGTTTGGAACCTAACCTTTAAATCCTGCTTATTGTGGAATGTCATCCCAAACCAAATTGTTCTTTAGTATTATTTGTTTATTTTAGCTGTTTTGTTAGGAGTTCCATTTTACAGTGCAAGAGAAACCTGTGTTGATGCTGCTGTAGAGTCTGTTACATTAGAATGTGCCAGCAAATGAATCAGTGTTATGGAAACAAGAACCAGACATGTAAGGACTAGTTTTCTGGCTATTTCTTTTCAGGAAATTTGCCTGCTACTTTTGGTTAATTTGTTTCCTAACTCATTATTTTTAGAGATCTCATACAAATTAGACCTATTTAACTTGAAAAAAAGAACCCCCTGTTGCTAACTTGATTTTTCTAGTGACCTCTGAAGCCCCTGTTTTACCTAAATACATAACAAATCTTGTGGTTTTACTTGCCTTCCCTGAGAGTAGCCCCAGGCTACATTCCATGACTCAAATGGGATGTTGAGGATTTCTGATGTTATTCTTTTTCTTAAATATTATTTCAGAATTGTGGTTAGTGTAGGTGTATTGGGGAGGAGGGAGAATCTGGGTTTTTGCAACTAGCTACTATGTCTTAATTCCAAAATCAGTCACTAGTGTAAGTAGGCTTCTAATAAAGCACGAGTGGAACTCTGTAAGACTGGTTCTGACTTTTCTTTGGTGAACTTCCCTAGTTTACAGTGGTTTAAGCTGGGTTAGCACTAGTCCCAAAATGTGTGAAGATATATTTAATAAGACCTAAAGACAAAAGGTTGTTTATTAATAAAAGGCCTTTACATTTGGCTGTCACAAGTCATGTAGTTCAGTTTTAAAAACAAAATGAAAACAAACAACAAAGACCAAAAGAAACACAAAGAACAACCCACCACAAAAAAACCCACCGTGTCTTAGTATTATAATCTATTACTCATTACTTGTTGTAGATCCTGATTTTGAAATGCCAATAAAAAGTTCAAAGAATGTGGACTTGAATTCTTTTTCCATCCCACATGGACAGTTAATAACCATATTGAAAAGATTGCATAAGTATTGCTGGTTATAGTTCAGATTAGCAGGACAGACTTAAAGGCAGTATTAGGTATTTTATTGCTAATTTGGCCTAACAAGACACAAACATTGATCGTTATCCCATTATTGTAATCCACATATTTTCTTAGAACTTAAGAACTGCCCTTAAAACACAGGGAGGACTCTTCCGAACACTATGTAACTGCTCTGTTAAACTAAATCCTAGGCTTTTTATTACCAATGTGTTTATGCTAGGGCCAGGAACTGGATTTAGTTTTCATCCCATTTTAAGAGTCTGATTGCAGAAACTACTCCAAATGTTTCTCCACAAGGTATGATGGAGTTCATAAATTGTTTGAAATAATTGCTTTATATCCGTTCCCTACCAGAATGTCATAGTTGTAGGGAGAAACAGTAGTGAGGAAGGACTTTTGTGTCTCGTTTTTGTGGCAGAGTTTTACTTTGCTGTGACTTTTTTTCCATTAAGGCACTGCCTCTTTTCACTTCAAATGTATATTCGTGGGTGATGAAGAATCTTTATGTTTTATTGCATCTTCTGTAAACTTATCTCTGTCTAGTTACTTGTTTACTTACTGTAATGCAGAATGAAGTGAGTATTTGGGGGTAAATTTGGAGATAATGGGCTTGGCAGATGCTGACCTCAGTTTGCAGGAGATGTCTGTTTCAGAACCGTATCTCTGCCAAATAGTGCAATTAACTCTCTGAAGTCTGGTGTAAGTTATCTTGATTAGACGGGAAATTTAAATGGTGCGTGTCCATTTGAATCGGCTGCTGTTTCAGCAAAAAAATCTCGTACAATTGGCAATTCAATTTTTCAATTTACCAGCTTTGTAGTAATAAGTTGAGTGAGTCATAAGATGTTCTGTAAGACTACTGTTACTTTAAAAAATAAATATATAAAGCCACACCAAAATGGGTTTGGTTCAAATGCAGTGAGATTCCAGATAATTCTCTCTCCTTTATAGTCTCTTCCTACTCCTTTTTGCTTTGGAAAGATATTTTCCTCACTGTGCTGTGATACAGTTGAAGATTGAAGGTAATTGACAGTCCCCCAACTGTCAAAAAAATTGGAATCCTTCAAAATGAAAGCATTCAATGAACATAATTCCAGCAGTAGGAGAAAGAAAACTGAGGACTGGAATTGAGATTTTGATCCATCTTTTACTTCCTCTAACAGTAAATGGTTGTACAATTACTAATTGTATGGTTATGGTACAACTAATAGTTGTACAAATACTAAAAATTAAGTAAAATCTTATCTACTTACAAAAGAAATTTAACTGGTCTTTTTGTTCATGAACAGTTCATAAAAGCAGGGAACAAACTGAAAAGATACATGTAATGCTATGTATAAACTTTATAATCTCTTTAAAAGAAATTAGAAAAAAAAAAATCACCACAGAGAGTTTTTTAGATGTGTAGTATGCATTTACTATCATTTGTGTGTATGTACAGCTAGTGAATATTCAGTAGCAATAAAAGCAAAATCAAATTTACATTTGATAGGCTGTTTCCATCATTGGTAGTCACAATTGTATGATCACACAATCACATTTGCATCTTATACCTGCCAAAAAGAGGATGGTTTGAAAATCTGCATCACTAAATTTAAGATGCCACTATGCATCTTTAAGATGCCATTTAAAGCATCTACTGTTCTGGCGCACTTCAGGTGTTAGTTAACATTCTGGTAGGAAAGTGATTTTTTTTATTTATTTTTTTTTTTAAAAGATATTTTCAAGTGAAACCTTGGAAGTTGCATTTGGATGTGGCCCCTTTCTTTGTACTGCACTGATAGTAAAAGAATGCAAGAGACTGATATCCCAAGGTATCCAAAGCTAAGTTAATCAAGGAACCTTGAAGCAGTGAAATGGTTATTTAAAATAATACATTATTTTTCTTTAAAATATTTCTGCTGTAAAGAGAGGAGGTGGGGGGAGAAAAAGAATATATACAGTGGCTATTTTAAAGGTCATGTTCTGTCCTGGATGCAAAAAGCTGATTTGGAGTAAGTTACATGAGCCACTTAAAATTGGAATAAAAGTGTTTAGTCTGAACCACTTTAAAAGCTCTGAAAGACAGCCAAGGAAGGTCCGTGGTCGTTGGTAACAGTAATGCCCACAGTGGTGTGTGTAGTTAAGTCACCGGGCTGCTGCTGTTCTTTCTAATTCAATTCCAAGTTCCTAGATTGATAGCCAGAAATACAATTATACGTTGCACACGCCTCTGTTGGAGCCAAAGTGCATCTTCTGTGTGCAAAAAGGAATGGGCTTCTGGTTGTGTTTTGTATTGCGTTGCTGGTTCAGCAAAACTGAAACATTGCATTTTTGACTGTCTGCTTTCATATCTTGGCTTATAATTTCCAAGGTTGACACAATCAAAACATGACCTAGCTTTGTATCACTGTATTTCTTCTGTGGTTCGATATCCTTTTACACTGTAAAATAATAAATTCTGGACATACTTTAAGTAATACACAGTTAAGTAAGATACAGATGTCTCTATAGTCCCCGAAGATACTCACTAACTTGGAAAGTCAAGTAAAACCTAATCATTTGCAACCTTTATGGACGAATTACTGAGTAGTGGTGTTTCATTGCAGAAAGAAAAAAAAAAATCTTGACAGGCAAATAAATACAACATGCAGTGGAATCGTGAGTTAAATATCAAATAGTATTGACTATTGAAAATACCAACAGATTTGTCATTAATGGAAAGTTAACCCTTCTTTCAATGTATAGTTGGACTCAAAGTGATTGAGAAGCAGCTCTTTGTGTTACAAAATGTTAAACTCAAAACAACTAAGAAAGCCAACTGAACTTGTAGTCGGGTTCTAAAAAAATGTTTAAAGTCTTGTTAAATATGCTACCATTTACCATTCATTACAGTGGTAACGTTATGTCACTGTTTGCCGATTCTCTTAATATATAATCCATTTTGCTCATACTATTTTTACTTTTTCAGGAGTTTTATGAACATACAAAAACACTTTGGCAAGACGAAGGTGTGAAAGCCTGCTATGAGAGATCTAATGAATATCAGCTGATTGATTGTGCACAGTAGTGAGTATTGTTTCTGTTCTATTCTGCTGTATATTGACTGCGATATAAACATTTTTTGTTGAATGTTAATGACAGTGATTTGGATGGTCCTGATGCTTACTTTTCCTTACCTTGGAAAAGTAGTGTATGCTACATAGTGAATTCTTGGTAGTCAGCCATTCAGAGAGGTAGGAAAAACTGGCATTCAGTCAGACAATATCAACCTTGCGTATGCTTTCAAACGGTCTTAATGCAGGCTGACGCCTTAATGCAATGGACAATTGTTTTGTCTCAAAGACCACATTTCCTGCTTCTTCCACTTAGACCAGTTCCTTTCAAATGACAGCTTCAGATACTGGAGCAAGTTTTAGTAAGTTGGAAAGTATATGGGTGTGAAATATGCCCATGTTTGTAGCTTTTGGGTTTAGCGCAATTTATTTATCTGAAAACAAAAAGAATACAGCAACAATCACGGGCCTGTGATCAGGCACCAAGACTTCTGCTTGTGTGCCTTCGTGCACATATCTGAGAGTGATTCATTCTCTTCTGCTATTTATACTGCTGTGATAATTAATATTGTCATGAGAGACTGCTGCATCTTTGCAGTGATTTATCAAATATAGCAATATAGTATGGTTCAGAATTTCTTATGGCAAGATGTTTGTGATAATTGTGACCATTCTTGGCATTTTTGTTGTGTATACTCGAGAACTGCAGGACTTAAATTTGGAATATTAATGCTTAAAACTGTACTTTGTTAGTTTATGCTCTCTACTTCTTTTGGAGAAGCTGAAATAAGGTTTAGTGGTCAAGGAAATGCAAGTTTTTCAACTCATATGTTGATGGACAACTGCAGTTTTTCTACTACTGCATCTCTTAAAGAACATTTGATGAAATAAAATTTGTAAAGGTTGTTTTTTGTTTGGTTTTGTTTTGTTTTTTTGTTGTTTAGGTAGACTTAAAGGTAAATCAACAATTAGCTCCATTTGAAAAGAGACTAGGGAGATAATTTTACTATGACTTGCACTGCTCCAGGTCTTTAGGAGCCTCTTTGAAGTTCTGCCATTGTTTCTAGTGTGAATTTGTTTGATGTGTAGCAATGTCTTTTGCATTAGGTGACTAATGTTTGATCATTTGGCATGGAACTTCTTGCAAGTTCAGTTGCTATGAAATAAAAAAATAGTACAAGATTTTCATTTTCTGTCAACTATCCAGTAAATTTCGTCTTTCTAGTGAAAAGCTGATAGAAATGGGGAAAACCTAGTTTTGTTTCTGATAGTGTTTGGTTATCTATTTGTTTCTGGTTAGTGTTCATTAATAGGCAACTTCTATGATGGGAAGAAGTAAGTATTGTTCAGTGTTAAGGGGGTTTTGTGCTGCCCTTTGTTGGAAGAGGAACAGATTTCGTTCTGCCCTGAATGCACAGAAGCTAGCTAAAATTCTTATCATCCCTGATTGCTGGACACTAACTTCTTCACAGGTCAGCAAGGCAAATGAATGGCCTTCATGATGGTTTTACCATCCTGCTCCATCTAGTGGAACACGTAGTTCTACATCATCGGCTGCTGAGACAAAAATAAACCTTGTACATTGCTGATAAATTACAGATTACATTTTTTTTCGAAGATGCCATTGCTGTTTCCTTCTAAAAATATTTCATAATTCTAGTATTTATTCAATTTGATGATAAAGTATATGACATTATTTTCTTGCAGTTTGGGTCATTCTTTTCCTTTCTGGCATTTTTGATTGTGCAGTGGCGTTGTTTTTAATAACAGACTATGCAAAGTAAGAGGTTTTTAATGGCAAAAAGTTTGTTTGGAGGTTAGTGTCACTTTGAAATTCTGAACTTGTTTTTATCATATTAAATTTTCAAGGGACCTGACAAAAATTACTTCCTGTAAAATCTGACGTGATTGATGCCTTGAAATTAACCTGGTGAGCACACTGTGAAAAAAAAAATGTAGCAAAGGCAAAATCTAAAATGTAGCAGAGATTTATCAAGTGAAGATTATTTTCATTTGAATGTGCAAGCTACTGTCATTAGTTAAAAGAGAAAGTTGAGCAAACTGTGTTGGAGTTGTCAGTTTTTTCAGAGAAGAGTCTTGGGTTCGAAACACTTTCCTCTTTTGAAGTCCCTGTTAAAAACAAGAAAGGCATACTTAAAATGGAAGGCAGAAAAATGGCTTTTCTCTTTCAAGATCAATCCAGCTTCCAAAATCCCTTCTTGCTCTTGAAAGTTGAATAAATTCTTAAATATTAATGGATTCTTTGCTTGGTGAATTACTTGAAAATTCTTACAATATTTCTTCTTCACAAAAAATTATCTTTTTACGGTTGTCTGTAAAATTTTTAATTTTTTTTTTAAACTGTCATTTTTTGAAGTGTGAATTGCTTGGTGTAAAGTTTGTCTTGGTATGGGCTCATTTAACATTCTGCATTTTTTAAAAATGTTTTTTTCACTCTTGGAAGTGACACGGTTATATATAGGAAGCTTTGCAAGGAGATTCTACTGAATGTTTAAAAATCAATTTTGTCTGTCTTTTAGCAGGGACCAGTGAGGAGTGTATATCTTACAGGGCTTTGTTTGGCTTTTAGAAATGTTAGTATCAAAATGAAATTAATTTCTGCTTCTTCTAAACCTGCATGAAATGTGTGCAGAGCTTCTGGGGACTGGCAGGAGTCCTTTCCCTCCTCTCATTTCCACCTTTTGTTAATGGAGTGATGGTGACAGTGAGGTAGTGGGACGGCCATGAGGACTTAACCTACTTCCCTTCCATTCAACATTACTGCTTTTACAATTCTGCTTTTCACGGATAAAAACTGGTTCTCCGTGTAAGCAGCTTAGCTGTAGGCCAACAGAAGTTCCTTTCAGTGTTAAGGACAGTATGGCGTAGCTGCAGGATGCTGGAGCATCTTGGAAGGAAAGATGGAGGTTTAAATTCTTGCAGAGTTTGTGCTGAGGAAAGAGAACTAGCTCTCCTGGATGAACCAAGGGGAAAGACACTCTTTGCTTCTTGTCCTTTCCCAGGAAAGTGGGAGCAAATGCAGTTCTCAATCTAATGTGTTGTGTCTACCTTAGAGAGTCTGGCAACGGGTTTCTTCACCTGCTCCTGAGCAGTGACTTCAAGGACAACACTTCCTGCTAACTGGCTACAACTTTTCAGTGTCTCCCTGTAAGAAGTTAACATTAATACATGCTTTTATCATTGCCCCACCAAGTTCCTCGTTGCATTGGCTCAGAAAAGACGACTTCAGTGAAAGCCACGGGTACCATCCTGGCTTTCCATTTAACTGCAGTTGTGATCTTCAGAGGTGTGAAGCCGGGAGGCCCGGCCAGTGCTGGAGAGCCCCTCTGCTGTCCTGCCCTTTATCCTCACGCTCACTGGCTAAATGAAAATGTCACTTCGGAGGAACCCTGTTCATTTTGAAAGAGTAGCTGCCTCTACTCATCGTGAGCTTTACTGTACTTCCTGCCAAGGCATATTTTGCAGTCTTGAAAGGGAAAGGAAAGAAAAGGAAAGGAGGCTGTTTCCCTTTTCTTAACTGGGCTTACTAAGTAAGTAATTTCAATTCTGCTTTTAGAACAACGTGGTCTGCAAGGTTGTCACCAGTTTCTATCCAAAAGGAATGTATTTTAGCTGTGAGGAGGGGCAGTATCTAAGAGTAGACCAAATTTCATTGCTTTTGCATCTCGTGGGGACGTATACAGAAGAGAACGAATGTTTGTACTGAAGCTGCCATGTGATACTGCTCTTGGCTAATAATAAACAGAAGAACACAGGAGTGTCTAGAATATAGAAAACCCCAAACTGTGATAAATGATTTACCACCCGTCATTTTTCTTCCCTGAAGGCACAGGATTGCATTTTATTCAGAATACATTACTTAATATTAAGAATATAGGAGCCATTTCCACTGTAATGTGCCAAGACCTGTTTATCAAATATATGCCTTCTGTCAAATATAAACAAACATGATCTCTTTGAAGTGCTGTTGTTGCTAATACTCGTACCTCAGTTTTCATTTGAGGACCTCTGTTCTTGAAGCCTCATAAATACACAGCAGAGCAGTCTGAGTAAGTAGGCTCTCTCCCATACAAGCCTGCTGTTTGGGGCATGAGGGCATGAAGGATGCTAAGCACCGGCCTGAAAGGTCTGAGCCAAAGTCTGTGGATGCCCTGAAGAAAACTGCTTTGATGTCATAGCCATTGGATTAGCTATGTGGCAAACCAAAAGCAAAGCCTGAGTACAGCAGCCTCCTGGTGTTTTTTCTAGACTTTGTTAATATTAGGCTGTGCTCACAGATGCTTGAATTTTTGCTTTAGTTAGCCTTGGCTTAGTTAGGCTCTTTGGCCTCCAATTTGATTTTGTGCTTCATTTTAGGCTATGCTTTCTTTGCGTATCTCCTAGCTGGCGCTTCCTGGTTTTGGCTGGGGTGGAAAAGGAAATAATGTGAGAGACAGTCTTTGCAACCCATTTCACACCCTCCGATATCAGGAAGGGCTGGAAGTAGCACGAGGGAGCCCATTCTCACGCTATTTCCTGCCGCCGGCCTTTCTCCTGCCGCCTGCCATTTCAGGGAAGGAGAAAGCACTGGGAGGTGGCTGGTCTAGGTGCAGAGCTGCGTTTCTCAGACTTCAGCACCAGCAGAGCCACTCCGATAGCTTGAAACTGTGCCAGGCTGCTCCAGAGGAGTTTTATGAGAAGTATTTTTTAAGATGTTTGTTTTTAAAATACTTATCAAAGAAATGGGGGGAGTGCAGCTATTAGCTGACTGCTGTGCAGGGCTGCTAAAGGATCAGCAGATGTGGATGCACTGGGTTTTTAATTTCTAATTTGTTACTGGTTGTAAATTCTTTATATTTTGATTAAGATTTATGGTGTGTTTTATTTCTGGATTTGCTGACTTGTAGAGAGCAATTAAGAGCCCCGATCTGAGCACTTAATGATTTTCTTCCATGTTGATTTCACTTCATGACAGAGTTCCCTTCATGGAACAGGTAATAAAGTACCTTTTTAAATAGTGGCTGATTTATCAGTGGTACTACTGTTAGTCTAGTTTCTTATTCATATTTTTTAATTTCTCTCCACTTGATACGCCTTTGGCAGAGTAGTTGCTCTTGTCTCCTCCAGCTCTGCAAGCTGTGTCTGCGTACTCACATTCAACAGGACAGGAATTTCCCTGGCCTATATTCCTGGCATACATGAGCTTCTTACTGACATTAACAATTATATTGTTAAACATTCCTGTGAGGAAAAAATAATATTCATGTCCCCTTTCGCTGATCTAAAACTGATGACTTGCCTACTGTTGTGTGAATTCTTCAGCAAACTAAGGAATAGACCCAGATCGTGTAACTTCTGATCCTTGGTCTTGATTATGAAACCCACCTTACTTTATTCCAGAGCACTTAAAGATAACTGAATTAGGGTCTTCTCCCTACTCTTCTTCAACCTGAGGGAATAGAGGATCATATTTTAAACAAGGTTGAATTTAAATTAAAAGAATAAAAACACAGCCCAGGCTATATTTTCTCTGCAATCCAATGGGATATTAGGTGTAGAGCTGGATTGCTGTAGATGATGGGAAGCACAGTAAGTCCTGCCTTTGCGTGACTTTAATGAAGTCACTACCAACAAAATGAGTCCGAATATATAAGTAGCTGAATTATACCTAACTACTCCATGTGTCTGCCCTTTCTTGCTGACTGTCAATAGCAGAGGTGTGCCTGCTGGCAAGTGCTGTGAAAACCAGATTACCTAAATTTAGCCAATAAATGGATTATGAATCCAACACATGTTCCCACTGTTGTCACAGCTAATCATAAATTCATAATTTCAAGCTACATTCAACCCCAGATAAACTTGACTGTCTTCAAAATAAATTACATTCCAGTATGAAGCATGTTAAAACAAAAGGTGCCCTGGAATAACTTGCTTGAGTTTTACAAATTAGGAGCACCAATAAGTGAGTATACTGAAGGTGATAAGCCGTAATGGCAGAAAGACATTTACAAGTCCAAAATGTGAATAATTCAAGAAGTCATACCACAGGCTTGTGGGGGCTGTGCGATGCCCGCCACATCATTCTGAGTTATTGTGAACGGGTTTAACTGTTTGCTCCAGAAATCTGATTTCTGCCTCCACTTTCACTCGCTCTGCCACTTGTAACCTCCCTGCACCCATTGCCTTCATTCATTTACCACTTTTATTTCTCCTTTGTTCCACACATCTGTTAATGTGTCAGTTCCTTTCTGGCCTTTGGCTGCAGATGCAACTTCCTTTTCATGTCTAGTTGTAAATATTAGGGATTTGCCTTCAGCTGGAGGCAGGGCTGACCTGATGTGCACAGCACAAAAAAGCTGGGGTGGAATTTCTTCCCATGTTTCTTGACCCAGTCATGCATCTAAATAGTCCCGCTTTGCCTTTTAGTTTAAGTGTATCACTTGCTAATGCCTGCAAGAGTTAAGGATAAACTCTAGTGTTCATGGATGCCTGATGTAGTTCCTGTGAGGATTCATTTCTCAATGTGTTACATTTGCTTTCACATCAAATGGAGCATTTGCTCATACAACAGCTATTTATTTCTTTCAGTAACAAATTCACATGCACAAAATTTGCTCAGGTCAGGCACACACTTACTTGCTCAAGAGTATTTTTGAAACTTTGGCGTGAATGTTAACATTTTATTTAAATAATTTGTCCATAAAATAGTAAATGTCCTCTGTGATTGTAAGTAGACATCCACGTGATTTGTTCGTTAGATTGCTCTTTTCCTCTGACAGCTAAGTTTCATTTTGAATGGCAAAAGCACATCAAGACAGTGGTGTGAAGGCAGGACTAACTAACATGCAGACTGACACTTGAGTTAGCTGATGAAGAAAACTGTCCTGGGTCCAGCTGGTAGTTTGCTCAGGATGTATCTCTTAGCTAATATTTTACTTTAATAGTCTGCTTTGAAACCAAAGTCGATGTTATCAAAGAACGTGGTTGTATGAGTAACTACTACTGTATAAACCTAAGAACGGTGCAGCTTCATAAGATAACTCTGTACTAAAAGTACTTGGCTGCAGTTCAGAATTCTGCAGATGAACGAAATTTTTCTGTAGCCCAGTTTCTTGATTTCTTTGCCTATACCCATAGAGTTAATTAACACAGAGTTAAAAATAATTCACTGGAGAGAATAACAGATTTCTTGTTACTAGTAGTAAAAATGGCAAACTGTGTTGTTTGATAAAGAATATTATGCTGCACCACCAAATCATTTTAAACATTTTAATAAACGAATAATACAGATAAATGACAAAAAGTGTGTAAGCCCTGAGATTTCAATTTCAAAAAGAGAAGATAAAATAAGTTTGAGCTTTTTTAAAGCAAATGTCAGACGCATAATTTTGTAATTTCTTTCCAGTCTGTTAGGTACAGTAGTATCTGGACTTCTTAGTCAATGTATTTCTGATACCTCTCTGTGCTTCTGCTTTGTTTCCTGTGGCACTGTCCTCTGCAAATGTAGAAATTCAAATGCAGTGCAATTTTTCTGTGGGTGAAAGGGAAGAGTTGAAATGCAATACAGCAGGAGATGGAACATAAGCTAAAACCTTCTGTTAATTAAACTTTTACTAATTTCTGCATTGTAATGGCAATAAGATCCCCATTTCTTCCCGCTCTTTCCTTTTCCCATCTTCAGAGTTTTTGGTGTGGCATTAATCGTGTGAGAGAATATGCTAGAAATCTATTTTAAAAGATCTTTTGTCCACTGAGGGTTTTGGCAGTCATTAATTCAATGACATGTTTTGAGGATGGGGTCAGATCAGTTGCTTCACGGAGATGTGTAGGGTTGATCTTTGATTATTTTGGTTGCTTATGTGTGAAGCTTTGACACTTTGTAAGTCTACTTCCATATAATTAAAATGACCAATATTTTTCAAATAACTAATATATTAGTAAACAAGATTTCATGTATGCATTCAAAGCCCTGACTCAATGCACAATCCACTTTGAGCGATTAATCAGTGTTGTCATAGACTCGACACAAAACAATTTATTCACTAAATTAGTGTGTTGCATTGTTACACCAGATCATTAAATGCAGCTACTAACATAGCAGCACTACACAAGTTTGGTTTTCTTTCATGATTAAGAAAAATTCAGTAGCCTGGATTTGTCCTTATAGGAACTCTCTGAAAGTAGATGGAGTTTCTCCTACTGTGAGTTAATTCATTAACAACAGGTTTCACAAGTATTGCTGATTGCATGGATTCCTTGGTGTTCTGCTGAGCTGCCTTTCATCCTTTGAGCGATGCTACGCATTCCTGGAGTGAGGGGTCTCACTATGGTAGTAAACACCATGTTGGGCTCCTAGTGCAAAGCTGATAAACACAAAATTGGTGTATTTACTGCAAGACAGGCCCAACATTTGACAAGGTTTAACATGTTCAGAAAGTCAGACAATTGGTGGACTACATGACTGCTGAAAGCTCAAGATTTTTTAAGTTTGCTTTTGCTGTACGTGGATCTTGCAGATGGTATTGCCCTTTTTCTGTAATTTTTTTTTTAATTTTCATGAGGCACAAAATACAATTTTTTATAGTAGGGAAAGGCAGGCAACAGATTCACCCTAAGAATACTTCTATTTCCTGCAGGCGAAACTTCTGTAATCTCTGTTCTCAAAAAAATAATGTGCATACTTTGAGTAAACTTGAACCAGTAAAGTAGTGGATTATTGTGTACACAGTAGTCCTTAAATCCTCTGTTTTTTTATGAAGACAGGTAATGGTCAGTCTGTGTGTTACAATGAATGACATTGGATGAAAAAATAAGGAGTTGTGTTTATGTAAACTCTGTAGGGTTGTCATGCACTTAGGGTATACTAGGCTTCTGTATTTATTGAAGTTTTACTCATTAATTTAAAAAATGTGCTCAGTTTTACTGTAAAATTCCCATAACTTTATTAAAAAACAGAGCAAACAACATCTCGGAATTGTTAGTATCGAACTTAATAGTATAGTGGTCTTGGATTACTGTAGTGGTGTAAAATCCGTAGCTGTCAAGTCTTGAGAATCAATCAAAGAAACTGTTAAAACCTGTATTAGTTCCTGAGAATTAATTTTCACACCCTTTCCTGCCATGCTTTTGCAACCTCCCTTTGTGCAGACAGAAAAAGCCCTGCATGAGGTTTGTTTTGAGCTGTGATTTGAACATACAATTTGAGATGATACCGAAACAAGTGGAAGAAGAGCCTTCCATACGGGCTGGAGCCACCTTCACTAGGAATCCCTCCCACAGGAGGAAGATCTGCAGGCGCAACATCCAGGGCAAGCTATAAATAAATGCTTGAGGAAACGAGAAAGGGGGGCATTGATTGCATCATTTTTGCATTACCTATGTAACAGCCAGACTGGCGTTCTGTGGGTGGATTTGGTGGGATGGCTGATGCGGGTGCAATGCTGGGGTGGCTGCAGGGTGCTTGTGGGGGGGGGACGACGGACCCCTCGGGTCTGGCTGCTGCCGGGGAAGCCACAGTAAATGCTGCTCCAGCAGGAAACGGCTTGCTGACCTGGTGTGCTTCTCCGGGCACTCCCATAGCGGCGAACGTGGAGCCAGGTGTACCCGGGATTTTTAGGATTTTGCAGTTTACTCGCCTTGGCGGGTGAGTAGCTGCTGGAACTTTGTGCCTGACCTTGGGATCTGCTGTTTCTGATGTTTGCCATCAGCAAGCACGACAGCTTTTGGAGCATGGGTTGTTGGGGTTTTTTATGAGAGCTCTTATCGCTCGTGCTGTATTGCTGCAGAAAAGGAACGTTTCAAGATTAGAAGATGACAATTAGGAGAATACTCTTATCAAACTAAGACCTAAAAAGATATTGTAAAACCTCATTAAAGATTTGCTTTAAAAAAGGAAATAAAAGCAACAGTGTTCTGAAAGATCAGGGGCAACAGAAAATTTCTGATACATGGATGAAAGGAGGCCAGTACGTTTGCTGGTACAATGTGAAAGCTCCAGGTTCGATTCCCAATTGTTCCCTGGGCTGAAACACAGCAAATACATCACGGCCGGTCCCAGGGAGAGGGAGCACTCGATGCCGTTGACTTGCATGTTCTCTCCCTTCTTTTCCTCTTCTGTGAACTCCCATGTCTGATAATGCACCAAAGCCCTTCCTTCACAGGGGACTGAAATTTAAATTTCTTGTATCTGGGTGCTTGCCTGCATTCACAGGTGTTGCTGAATTTATTACTTTTGAGAGACCCCTGACAGAGATGTCTGCAGTACATTTGGTATAAATTTACCAACAGACTCAAAAGTTTATTGACACCATGTGCTTGCATGCAGTGAACATGGTCATAAAATCCTTACTTCAGGAGATACAGACTGGAAATTAAAAAATAGATTAGGCTCATATTAGGTGAACTACTTTATCAAACAGAAGCTGAGCTGAAGTATTTTTTGAGTATTTTTTATAGTACGTGACTAAGTCCTGAATAACTGAAAGAAATTGCTAGCTAATTTTACATGTGATTAGGAATAATTTTGTAGTCAGGATGTCACTGATAGGTTTTGTGATTTGAAATACCATTTTAAACTGATTATTCTGGAGTATGTTATACATTGATTTTTGTAGCTGAAATGTGTTAAAATCAGTGATTGTAGTTAAATATAATTCTGTATTAACTATATTTGTATCGTGGTACACTAATTAAGTCTCCAAGAAAGATATCCACCAATAAAGCCAAACTGTAGTTGGTGTTCGTTATGCAAGTGAGGGTTTTCAGTGTCTGGATGGGAATTTACACTTGGAGTGTGTTGGCTGCCCAGTAACTTTTCTGTGAAGTACCTTGGGTACTCTGCAAGGCTCCCCTTCCCCCAAAGGGCTTATGTGATCTGCAGCCCAGGAAAAGCTAGCAAGGGCTGTTTTTGTCAAGGCTGCTGGAGCTGGAGGAGGGTCTGCCAAAGGAGTGTGGTGCTGGTTCAGGTGGACGGGTAGTGCTCTGTGATCTTTGCCAAGAGATTAGTGGGTTTACAATTTAAAAAAAAAGTCTTCTGCAGCCTAAATAATTTTGATAAATAAAGGGCATGGCAATATACGCACAAAATCCCCGTAAATTTTGTTAATTTGCTCTTTTTGTTCATATATTGCCAATGTTGGCAATACTGGCAAAGTTGCTGAGGAACATGCTGTGCACAACTTTTGTTATTACGGCATCTCAGTTGGATTTTAATTACTCATTTATGATGTTACAGAGCCAGGGCAGTTTGGAAAAGTTAGGCATCTTTAAGTTTCGTATCTGGCAAGGCAACCTTGTTACGCAACGTCATAAGGAGCGTGGCTGTTCTCTGGATATTCTTTCATCAAATTGAGTCTCAAGAGTGAACCACTCTTGCTCGAATCTACTGATTTGTTATTTTATTTTGGTCTCTTCATGAGCTCTGCCTCTCTCTTGGTATGTGTGAAGAACAGATTTTGCAGTTAAGGTGTACAGTCTCAGTCCTTCTCTTGGTCCAGCCTGAATGGCTTCTCCTCACCATGGCTGCTGGAGGACTCACTGTTCACCTCTGTTCCACGGAGCTGAACTGCTTTAGGATCCACACATTGTGTTATCAAAGGTCAGACATGGGTGAAACTTAGTTTCCCCATTTGCAAATTGACGTGATGTGTCTCTTCAAGAAAAATATAAAAGCTCGCATCTGCCAAAACCCTTGGGTGATTCTGGATAGTATGAGGTTTTAAATGAAATCGGATGAGTGGAGGAAGTTATTGTTCAATCTTTCATGGTACTAATGCCAAGAAGTATTGCAGTGTCATCAAGAATCTTGACACGATGAAGTGGTTTTGTAGAAGGGGTGAGAGGATCAGTTTAGACATCACCTTCTGTCTTACCAGCATAGATGATATATTTCCCAAATGGGCATTCCAGACTTTAGGATCCTTCTATGTCACACTAAAATGGAGATATTAGTATGTTATCTGTGTATTTTCAATGCAACTCTTTAATTCTCAACCCCTATTGTTAAAAGTTTGTTTCAAAACTTTGTTGCAAAATTAAGGTGTACAGTCTGTATGAAATGTGGAGTAGTCTCAGGTGAGGTTACAAGAATGAAACACTCATTGTCAATGTGTTATCAAGGGAACAAGTAATTAAAATGTCTAGTTTTAAAGAGCTATTTGGATAAGAATGTGTCAGATGGTAGCTCACTTTGTTGTGATTTATGTGGCTCATTCACTAAATTTGCAAATATCTATATGCTGCCTGTTGGGAATTCCTCTGTGCTCTTTCAGAGCTCTGCTAGGTGAAATCCTTGACCCTTCACCGTTGCCTCTGGAGTACGTCACTGTCCACCTCTCCTCCGTGGACCTCAACTACTCTAAGATCCAAGCAGTTTGTTAGCATTTATCATTTTCACCAGCCCTCTTCAGACGTTACAAGCTCCATCTCTGTTTTCCTCTCCACCTTCTCCTCACGCAGGCGGGTTGCGAATTGTGCAGCTGCACGGAGGCATTCCCTGCTCGTAAGGACAGTGACTGGGGAACGGGCAGGGAAAAACAGGGCAAGGCAGGACTGGACGGGTCAAAGCAGAACTGCTTTCATTAAACAAAAAAACCACAAACCCAACCAAACTCTGAGCCTGGCCCTCAACCAGTTTTTAGGATCAGAAAGGTGTTGAGCCATTTCCCAGTTTCAGCCTGATTGGAGCCAAGCCTTAGCAGACAGTTGGGAAGGCATAGCTCCACTGCTGCTTAATTGCTTCTTGTTTTGAAAGATAATTAGGAACTTTATTTAAAAATAGTAACTTTAGTGTTCAGTCCATTAAATTTGTCACCAAGATATTTTCATTAGACTCCCAGCTGTTTTCTTATTGGAATTGTGAACTAAAAATAGGTAGAATTTCTGCTGTTCTGTGCAGAGGCTGGTACCTCCATTTCAGCTCTGACTTTCCCTAATGATGTGAAATGTGTTTGTTTCCCTCAGCGCTTTCTTCCGGGCTGTATTTAAGAAGGTCCTGCTAATTATGCCAAAATTGTGTGCTGTGGTTTTCTGATAAAGTCACGCGGCTGTAAAGAATATGAAACTGATTTCCCTCAAGACAAGCCTTACAAATGAAAGATCAGTGCCGCACCCAGGATGGTTTTCTTTTTTCACCAGTCTGTAAGAGATGTTTGTAATAATTCAACAAATACCTTTTGAAAACAAACAACCAACCGCTAGTGAACACAGGTTTGTTACTATTATCGAGGGGTGCAATTTACCCTCTCGGTTCAGTTCTCATGAGCAGTCCCTTTGTTGTGCATAATTGAAATCACAGTGTAGATTGTGAGATAAAGTGTCAATTACCATGTTTATATTGTATGAAACATTGGGGTTTTTTTGAAACAAAACTCTGTAATTATCAGAATCTGTACAAGCATGTGCTACTTTTATACTTATATAGATTACAGGGTGAATCGGGTTGTAGAAGCCCCGTTTAAACAGTGTGTCTTTTAAATTCTGAACTGTTTCACATTTATTCCTAACATCCATACCACAAAGCATCATAATGGTTTAATGCTGAACATGCAGAAAACTGAAACAGATTTTTACTCTACAGTTAGACATGTATGTCTATGTAAACGTATGGCAATTTCCCTGCACGCTTACTTAGAAATCAGTAATACATTAGAAAAGTTGGGTTCAATGGTGATGTTAGTTGAAGATTTTTTTTCTTCCTTGGGATACCTTTTGAGTGTAACTCCACAAAATATCTGCAGCTGACACTGATAAAAATGAAGGTAGGTAACAGGAGGAAGTTCTGCTGCAGAGCAAGTGTGGGGCTTGGGTGGCTGGGTTTTTCCTTTCTAAAGGCTTGGTGTTTGGAGCCACAATCAAGAAAGTCAGTGACCCGAATGTAAATTGTATCGGCCTTTTTTTTTTTTTTTTTTCTTCCCCGTTGTATTGTCTCTAAGCAAAGAAACAGAAAATCATAATGTGTTAATAAAACATAGGTCTCTGAAATGGAAGTGGGTTCATTCAGAGGAGGGAATTTTTCTTTTTTTAATTAAAATGAAGGATATGCTTATTTCCAGAAGTTCTCCATTGATGTTCCCTTAAAAACCTGTATTTAGATTCAGTGTATAATTCTGGCATGGTTTATTAGCGTCTCGGATCTTTTTTAATTTTCTCATCTGTTTGTTGGCAGTCTGTTCCTCGGACTTCCTGTGCATGTGCATTTATACAAAGAAGATAACTGTAGTTTTACAAGCTGTAGGATCTAAACGTGGGTGGGATGGGGTGAGGGAAAAGTGCCATATTGAGAGCTCTGCACCTGTCACTAGTTTTGAGCATCACAATCAATACAGGGCAGCTCGTGTGTTCAGGATGCTGGGAAAATGTCTTAGGCTGGAAAACACAGAAGAAAACGGAATGGCTATATTTAGTAGTCGCATATTAGTAACTTCTGTGTAACATAGCAGTTGCTGTGCTTAGGCACCCTTTTTTGTGGCGAATCTAATAATTTGCTGCTGAATAGAGGAAGTGGAGTTAAAATACTGTAGTGTGATAAAAGCTGTGTTTCGCATCTGGCTGTAATGTTTATAGACAGTGTATGTATAAGCACCTGATACGGTGTAAGTAATGTAACACCACTCCTTTTCACCAGAACCACTGAGCTTTATCTCCAGACTTTTCTCCCTGTCTGACCTATCTGATCTGAGTTTCTTCCACCTTGCAGTCCTTGCTGCTGTTCTGAGTATAAACCATGATCCGGAAGCTCTAATTATAGTAATGCAGAACAAATGGAAATCCTGGAATTGTCTTCAGCACTCCTAAATCACATAGTTTCTGGTTACAGGTATCAGAGCAATAGGTGAGCCAGTCCAGGCTCCAGCTGGGTCACGATCGTTCCTCTAGAGCTGCTGCGTGCCCCGGCTGCCTAGCACAGCTTTCAATTGCACGTTTATTGCCAGATCTGTGGGCTGGGAATGTCACATACCCGCGAAGTTTTAGGCACATATTTGAACCAAGACTGCAACACTGAAGGGTGCTGTACATCCTTTAGTGCTTCTTTGCATTAAGAGTTTGAGAGGGTTGCTGGCTTTGTCTTTGTGCAAGCTAATAGACTTGGCTATTGAGCAGAGCTTCTTCATGTATGTTGGTGTGGGAATATGCCCTACATTTGGGGAACAGAAATACCTCCTTAGGCCCCTTCTCGTCTTCCCCACTGCAGCAAGTCCACCCATGATTTTTAGTGTCTGTTTTAGTTCGGTTCCTGAGACTGTTTAAATGTTCCTTTCATGTAGAAGAGGAAATTTTTAATCTGTTAATAAATAATTTAGGTTTAGGGTTTCAGCCATTTAAAATGCAAACATGAGACAGTGCCCTCTGCAGACAAAGAGATGGTCAAGATGTGCGTGTCCTCTGCTGGAATCTTACGGGTTTTAGTCATCCAGTGGAATTTGGAAATTTTCTGGAACTTGGGCTCCTCAGTTAGGCTTTTCTTTCCCTCTGATTCCCTGCTGCCCGGTTGTGATTGAGTGTGTGTGGTGGGGGAGTCCACCCACTTGTAGCGCAAAAATGAGTTGTTATTCATAGCTTTGTGATACTTTCTTTTCAGTGTAATAAAATAAGAAAGCATAAACCAGCATCACTAGAGTTTCACAATGAATGCCTGCTGAGATGAAATTCTTTTCCACCTCTCAGTGTGTTTGTTTCACGCTACCTGCATAGGTAGGGCTCACCACATCATTCTGTGCTTGCTTCCCAACCATAATGCCTAGAATCTTTTTTTTCCTCCTTTCTCCTTCCCCTCGTCCCCTGAGGAAAGAGGGGCTAAAACTAAGGTTGCTGGGGAATGCGGCAGTAATGTAAATTTAGCAGAGTTTTGTACAGCATACCTCAGCGCAGAGGTTCTCTTCAACCTCAGCAGAAGGGTGGGTTGTGGTCGAGGCTCTGGCACTGCCTGGGAGCCCGGAGACGGGGCTGTGGGAGACGACTCCCTGCCCAGGCTTTCTCTGTCCCCGGCCTCTGTAAAGCCTGCCGACAAGGAGGCCAGTGAGGATGCCGAGACTGCGGGGCGGTGTGTTTGTGTCACCTTTAGTACCGCCTGAATCTTAACCTTCTCCTCGGTATAAGGTTCCATGTCAAGATAGAGCTATCCATTCTGCTATTGATGGTTTTTAAAGTTACAATGCTGAAATAATTAAGTTCTATGAATAATACATTTAGTAACTGTTTAGGTAATTGCAGTGCTTTTCTATAGCTGTAATAAGTAGAGTCAATAAAGCTAGTTTCAAAGAGCTAATTCTACTCGCAGCAGCTGTATTAGCACTTCCTCATTGTAACATTGTCTTAAGGTAGTTAGAGAAAAAGGGATTTTTCAAGTCTCTCCAAAATTTGCCCTCGTCTCCTTTTTCCTGTACACTCACCCAACAATTCTTTCTCACACATGCACATCTGTGCCCTGCACACATCTCAGCACGCTTACTCCAGTCCTATCCCGGTTCCACGTTTCACAGCACCTGGCTGCTCATCTGTGAGTCGGGGAACTGGGACAGAAAACCTGGCTGTGGCGAAACCAGCAGACATGACTCTTGGCTGAGAGAGGAAACAGGCTGAGGTTGTGCCTTGTCAGGGATTTTACTTTTCCTGTGCACACTTCATTCTAAATTCTCTGTTACTTTAGTCTTAAAAACACGCAGCTTACAAAAGTGCATGTTAAAAATACGTTTTGCAAATTTAAAGTATATCCTACCATCTGTTTTACAAACAGTTGAATGATTAGAGCTTTAAATACTATTTTTAAGGTCTTTTATAGCCAGTCTCCTGTTTTGAGAGATGGGATTTAAAGGAGTTCATATTTTTATAATGATTAAAATTCTGCTTCAGGATAAGTTGAGTAAAGTTAGCAGGTCAGTGGGGAAGAGAGAGGGAAGGGCCACAATATTTTATTTAAAAGACTCTAGAATGGCATGTCATGTCATATGCTAAATTAGTGCTGTTTGTGAGCCTTTGTAAAGCCAGAGTCTTCTGCGAGGTGCACATTTTAATTGTAAGCTTAAAAACACTAAATGTGCAAATACAGTTTGGGGAGATACTGCGTAGTCAATAACCATGTATTGATGTCATCGCAGACAACGTGTGAGTAAGTGAAGGTGGAAGGTCTGTATTAGATTTTCGTTTTAAGAATAGCGAAAATCTAAGCAAGGAGCAAACTTGTGAAACTGGATGACTGACAGTTCTTTTGTTTGATGTGTTACATTTCTGTGAGGATAAAAGAGGGCTGCGCTTTTACAGAAACATGGTCACTCCCTGTGAATGGCTTTCCCACAGAAGTAGTATGTTCACCTTTATTGTTTGCCTTTGAATTTGGCTTCAAGCTTGATTTCTTGCTCCTTTTATCTGCCTGAATGTAATTTGTACCAGGGAGAGACAAGCACTTCAATTTGACTTCTTCATTTTATTGTATGGCAAAAGAATACAGAAACAAGTATTTGCAGGTGATGCTTTTCACAGCAGCCAAAATTAATGTCAATGTACTTCTCTTAATTAGTAATGTGAAATTGCTGTTGCAGCTCCATATCACTTGTTTGAATTGTTTTAAAGTATGTCTGATACTAAATTTTATAATCAAGCAAATGTTTTAAAGAAAAAAGAATGTTATATTATGACTCACTTTAGAATGAGAGGTGTATTGATGCTTTCAATACTGCATGCCAGGTTGTGTGTCGCCTTTCACAGAGGCCTGGAGTTGCTTTTCCCAAGTATGAAAAAAGAACATTTGAAAAAAAAAAAAAGGGGGGGGGGAGGAGGAAGCATGCCTGAGAGAAAAGCAAAAACAGAAATATGAGCTGCTGTGAGCTGTTTAAACTGCCACCTCCCAAACAGGTATTGACAGGTAGTCCTGTGAAGACACTGACTGCCGTTCCAGCCCCAGTGCCTGCAGCAAGCATCAGGCGGGATGCTGGCAGAAAAGAAATGAAAGATCTGAGCGTCCTGTGGGCAGCGTGACAGTCAGAATACTGCATTCCTGCAAAGGAACCTAACTTCCTAAAAATACTGCACAAAAATCTCTGTCGGGATGGTGCCTCAGTAGGCAAAATTCCAGCATCGGATTGATATTCTTGCATTTTAAATACATATGAACTATTTCTCTGAAGCCCTTCGTACAAGTGTATTTAACTAAGGCAGCAAAGTCCTCCCTACCACCCTGCTCCAAACCCAGCGGCGGTTTGTCCTCCCCTTGTTTTGGGCTCATCTGGGCCCCGATTCCTTCCCTGAGCTATCACCACTTCCCTGGTTCCTGCAGAAGCTGAGTCCTGGGATCAAAATTCCTTTTCTGTCACGTGAGACCATGTCAGCTCCACCTACCTTTGTCTCTAAAATTTCTGTTAATAATGATATTGCCCGTTTATCAGCTAGCCCTTGGGGAAGTGCCTGGTGCCATGTTCTCCGCGTTCGGGGTTTAGGTTATACAAGCCACACACAAGCCGAAAATGTGGGAAAGTGTCTGAACCTCTTATCTGTCCGTTTTTGCTGCTAGCTCTGTTTCTTCAAATTATGGAAATGAGTACGAAGTATTAGTTTATTAATTTTTTTATCATCTGAAAGGCATGGTGCTTTTCAGATGTGTTATTTATTACCCATAAATAACACTTATAAAGCATTTTGTGGCTGTCAGTATAGTTTTATTCCTACTTTGGATCTAGCTCTTTGTTTTTTGAGGGAATGCGCTTTCATTAACATTTTCAATCCTTACCGATGTACCTGATGGTCTTTATCAAATGAAAGCATTTCTACTGATTTGATGGCACTGGAGGGAGCTAAAGACCATGAGGACAAGGTTCATCTAAATACTTTGTTGAAGCACAATGAAAGGATATCCCATTAGGTTCACCTGTTTTAATTGCTCAGAGCGGCCTACGGTAGGGAATGTATAAAATGCATAGGTTGTTGCCATATTGAAAATGACATCTGAAATTGAAGCAAGCATTTATTTGCTGATTTGAACTCAAAAGTGTTAAGGGGTTTTCAAACAAATTTCTATTCTGTAGAGGCACTCTTTAATTTCATTAAAAATTATTCGTATTGATTTTGCCTAAACGACTTTGCTTAAACAGTCTCCTTAGTCTAAGTTAGCAGCAGATATTCTTAAACATGTCTAAGAAGATCCCTATTGGACCTGATTGATTTAAGTAGATTTTGAAAAATTATTAAGTTTAAAGCTTCCCTCCAAGTTCAGCCCCCACAGAGCAGACAAGTGATGCAGTTACATTGGTTTCTTCCGCTGTATATAAGGTGTGTGACTTTAGCTTGCAATTAAAACCAGTTTACAACAGAAGAATCCCTGACCTTCTTCATAGATAAGAGACGTTTTTCCACCTTCCAGAAAACAGGCACAGAGAAAAATATATTAAAATATGGATATTTAAGGGGGAGCAGGATGGGTGAGAGGTTCACAATCAGCCGTACTTGAGTTCTCACTAGTTTGGCTTCATGGCTTTATAGATAGTAAAGACCACAGAAACAAGTTCTTATTTTCATACAGTTAGGTATTAGATTTCAGTTTTTCATTCCTTGTGTAAAATTAAAAAGAGTAGTCTTTAGTGTGCAGGGTTCTTGCTGAAATAACTGGAAAAGATACCAAACTTGATGGAGTGCCTCAGAGTTTGGTTCCTCACAATGGCAGTCTTTGAGAGTCTGATATTTTGATTTCTCCTTAATTCACTTCTTGTTTTAGTTTAAACACTGATTCGTTAATAGGCACAAGTACAAATGAAGGCAGGCAAACAAAATTATAAAGTGTAGAGAAAAGAGAACAGCCCGCATGTAAAGCAGTAGATACAATAGTGTTTTGCAGAGGACAGGATCATTGGTTAGGTCTGAGTCTCTGGTGTGTTTTCCCACCAAAATTCAGGAAGAAGAGTTGGAGAAGAGGGGCAGAAAGCAAAGTGAAGTGAGCAGTTTTGTTACATGAATGTTTAATTGCTTCACCTTTTCCCGTGTTTTTTACCTTCTTTTGCAGCCTACTTAAAAAAAAAAGAGTTCATAGGGATTGCACCATGTTCCTCCCCACTCACAGCATGTTCCCGCCCCGGGCTTGCCTTGGAATCAGATCCCGACATAGTGATCTCATCCATACCGTTACCTTTCATTTCTGTGCCCATCCTTGGCCTTGGATCAGCTTACGTTTCTTCCTGGCATGGCGAAGCCATTTTCTGGGGTGGGGTGAGGGGAGGGGGCTGTTCTGAAGTTATTTGACATATACAGGCTTGTATTGCGGAGCAAGCCTCGGAGGCACGCAGTAGTGAGTTGGTTTGAATTGGTCTGTTTTGGTAGTTGTGAGTGTGAAAAATACTTTCCTACAGGTTTGCAAAGTAAGAGTGAAGGCAGCTGGAACAGCCTCCAGTGTTGGGGTTTGTGTCGGTCGTCGGTGGGAGAAGCTGTGCTGGGTTTCATTTGAAGATTGGTCATGGAGCGCGGTCGCGGGCGGATGGCTGTAATGTCGTGGGTGAAGCGTGCCCGGGTCATTGGGAAGCGTGAAGGAGCACAAACGATCTGCATCCCTCCAAAGCCGTCACTAGAGGAGGAGGGGTCCGTAAGCAGGGCAAGGTGAAGAGTTAATGGCAGATGGGATCTGCAGGCGTCCTGGGGCTCTTCCAAGGACGGACTGGAGCACTGGCCAGGTTTGGGTTCCCTGGTAGGGTCTTCTGCGCTACAGCCCTCTGCAGCTCATCCTTCTCCCAGGCAAAAGCAGAAAGTTTGTTTATTATATGAGCCAGAAAGGGCTATCTCATAATAATTTATGAATTGCTTTCTTAAGGAAGAAAAAATATATAGGTAGTTCTTTTTTATGTAATTTAAATCAAAACTTGCAGTTTATTATAGGCTCTTAAACTAACGTGGAGTATCTTTATAAAAAACAATAAATCCTGAATTGCATTGCATGTTAGAAAGTACATTTTCCAAAATACTTCTGTAAAAAGCTGCTGTTTTCTGAAACATACATTGTTCAGATGGCAAATGAGCAAACTGGATGTGGTGAAAGGAAGGGGGAAGGGGAGGGAAGTTTACATACGGCTTTCAGCCTGGATGGAAGTTACTCTACAATTTTTAGAAATGAAAATATCCATGTAGGGACCTAAAGGAATCCTGTGGGCTGATGGTGCAGTTTGTGTGGAGCGCGTGCACGGTGCCTTTATGGCATACAGCAGATATTTTACTGGGACTTAAATGCTTATTATAGTTGCAGTTTTTTTGATTACCATCTGTAGTCTCTATTGTTTTTTGATAGAGCAAGTAAGATTTTATATTTTGGGAGCGGTGTTTGCTGTGTTATATCACGCCGACTACTATTTCCAGTGTCTGTGAAATAGCAAAGTCTTTACAACTTCAGTCTGATTCCTGAACTGTTGCTTTCATATGCTGTGGAAAATATTGAATCTCCTGATTATACAAATGTCTTCTGTTGGGTAATATTGACAAATATACTGAATAACATTTTTGACATAACATTCTGTTCCCACACAGATAATTTGGATGTAATTGAATGGGTTGATCAAGAGTCTGTGCTAAAAATATGACATTTTCTCACGCACCGAGTGAAAGAAAATGCTTGCTCAAAAGGCACTTTTGTCAAGCGGAGCCGTTGGGAAGTGGGCTGGGTTACACCGTGGCTACCGAGTCTGCCTTCCACCTCCGCAGGCACGGCTCAGGTCTGGCCTGAGCTGCAGACGCAGCCGGTTTGTAACCTCAGCGTAGACCACGGCCGTAGTTCTGTCCCCGGCGAGGGTCCGGAGCGAGGAGGTTGGGGGTGTGCGGGGCGGCCGTGCCGGCAGCCTGGCAGGGGATCTCGGGAACTGGTCCCACACCAGGCTGGTGGAGGCACTGAGCAGCCTGGGAATGGTTTTAACTGGAGCAAAGCGCTCCAGCCCATGCAGGATCCCATCCAGGACGCCCGTCAGACTCGCAGGAGCGCTTAAGTGCACCGGAGCCAAAAAAGTGCAGAAATAGTTAGAGGGGGAAGTTTTGAAGATCTCTTTTCTTCTGTTTTTCCTTATTTTAATGGCCTCCTGGGCAAAAGACTGCATTGTTACAGTTTCAAAAGCGGTATGGTTTTGCTGCAGACTGGGGGAAAAGAAAGAAAAATAGCCCTTAGAGAAAGACTGACTGTTTAGTATGCAATAAAGTAACTTTTATACTTTTCCCAATCTCCTATCAAATAAATCTCTTGCTAACAAGCAATCAAACCCATTTCTCTGCCCGCTGCCCTGCACAAGCCGAGCCGCATTGTACCTTTCCAGCCTTTGAAACTGCCTGTGCCTATTTTTATTTGTCAGGCCGGGGCTGGGCTGGCCCCATTCCAGATGTGTCTCACAAGATTTGGTGCTGATGAGCTATTTATAGCACTGTGGTTCCATTGTCATGGCAACCGTGCTAGAGGCCAAGGCGGCTGGGAGCTATTTCTGGACTTGTGCTGTAATGTAAAACTGATTGGGAAAGTTAGTGCATCCTCTAAGCCAGACTAACTTTAGACAGGCAGAGGGAA